>ML681990.1:40283601-40429194 GCA_007922195.1 Podocnemis expansa
CACACACACACACACACACACACACACACACACACACACACACACACCCCGCTCTCTTAGATCATGGAGGAGGGAAAGATATAAATATGTATAATAATTTAAAAAATATATCTTGAAATTTTATATTCCACATTATATATTTTTTCATTTTGTAAATCAAATTGCCATATTTTAAATCTAAGACATTGATTCAGGAGGCACTTAAACTTGTGAGAAACGTGTGAAAAACAAGGAGTCTGGTGGCATTCTACAGATCAACAAATTTATTTATCACATGAGCTTTCCTGAGAGAAAATCCTGCTTCATCCGATATATAAATGTGTTAGTCTTTAAAAGTACCACCAGACTCCTTGTTTGCTTTGCTGAACTTGACTAACACAGCTGCTCCTTTTGGAATTTTTGTGCGACCACTCCTATTGTCCAAGAAAAGACTTTGATTTTAATTTTTTTTTTACATTTGTCTGTTTAATTGTAATTGTAATTTTATTGAAGTCATTCTTACTGCCAAAATTACAAACACACGCACGTGCTTGCCTTTACTGGCAAGATTTTCTGCAGTGAAAATAGCAAGGTCCACATGCATTCCACAGCAATGGAAATTGCTGTAGAATCTAGCTTAATTCCCAAGGCTTTATAGATGAAGTCCCGACCTCACTGGAGTTAATGACAAAACTGCTATGGACTTCAGTGGGGCTACAGTTTCACTCTCAAGTGCATGTCTAATTGTCTAGACAAAGACACAAATAGATGAACATGTGGCAGCTCTCTTCAGGCTAGCAGCTAAAAATAGCAGTGTGATCATGGTGGCTGGAGCTAGCCACCTGAGTGCACATTTAAGGATTTGACAGGACTGTACTCACTCAGCTAGTCTAAGCCACTGCCTGTGCTCCTGTAACCACACAGTTATTTTTGCTGCTCTAGCTAAACCAGAGCTAGTCTGTGTGTGTCCGACTGCACCGGGAATAAAACCTCTCAGCAGCTGTATAGACACACCCTTAGAACAGAGGTTCTCAAACATTGTTTGCTACCCCCTGCTTCAGATATCCATGTCCTATGCATGCTGCCTGTACCCATGGGGCAGGTAGGGGGTACTCATTGCATGGAAGTTGAGGAAGCTTTCCTTTCTCTGCTCAGTTGGGCAGTTTGATGCCTCTCGTGCAGTAAGCAAATGTGTGGGTCACTTTGGAGGGCCAAGGAACAGAAGGATGCATCCCATGAGTACTGGCCTCCCTGCCATAAAGAGGATAGCCAGCATCCTTTATGGTACCACAAAAAGAATAAAATAAATCCATAAACAACTTTTTTTTTATGCTAGATGAAATCAATTGGCCTGAAAAGGATGAAGCACCACCTCCAGATGCCCAGGATTTGATTTCTTTACTGCTCAGGCAAAACCCTCTGGAGAGACTGGGAACAGGTATGGTGTCAGTATTTTAAATTTTACTAATATGCTAGAAAGAGCATCTGTGTTGAATATGCTGAGCCACTTGTTTGTTTCTTTGTTTTGCCCAGGAAACATCTGTGAATGTTTACAACATAAGGACAACACATTAGTGCACTAGTTTGTTTTGCTGCTTTGATTGGTCTTTTGCTGATTCAGAGCAGTAATACTGTAGGGGGACATGTATCAATGCAGTTGTCATCTTACATAGTTCTTATTATATGCAGTTGTCCTCAACTCCTCTTATCTCGTTTCAATAAATAGAAAAGAAGCTTTTTCTGAAGACAGTCTTATCTAGTGCATGGAATTGCTATTCTCATGAAAATGCAGACTGTTTAATAGCTGAGTTACAGAAATAGAGAGGATGAATCAAAATATGTGAGCCACTTCATGTGTCACAAATACCGTGACCTGGGCAATGAGCCCCCTAGGCATCAAGGCACTTGATTACTTGAGCTAATTACTCAGATATGACTGTCTGAGGTTGGATCTTATGAAGGCAGTAAGACTGAATGAGAGTCTTATTACTCATCATCTGTGCTAGTGCCTTTGTTTGGAAAAAAAATCAAAAGTATGAAAAGTTTAGGAAATAAATGGAGAGCAGTGGTGAATCAAGATGAGATGTGTTTTTGTAAAAATCTGCTCTAGGAGTTTTTTTGGGGAAGTTCTGTAGCTATACAGGAGATCAGGTTAGATGATCACAATGATCCCTTGTTGCCTTGAAATGTAGGAGGATAAATTGCTGCCTGCTGTGTTATGGGCTTTCTGTCTCAAATCATTCCCACTCTCAGGTCAATCTGGGTAAAGAGGCTGGCATCTGAAGTCAACTGTGGATAGATCTGCATTGGCTCATAATGCAACAGGCCATATTAAGACCTCATTGCGTGTGTGTTAGCTAATCTGCAGATGGATTTATTTTGGGGATTGTAAACTTGGGGTGGGGCAGGAGTCTCAAAATTTATTGCAGAGGTCAGATCCATTGTCTAGAGTTTAACAACATACAGTGGTGTATACATTTTTACAGAGATAAGTTAAAAAATATATGTACTGTCATTTTCAATTGAATAGTAAGGAGTACATTGTGACAGACCTTACCACAGTCATGCAGGTATATAAGAACATGATCTGTCTCCAGTACCTTTGTGGCCATGTTAAAGCTCCCCGGCCTAGACCTTGGGTTTGGGTGTGGAGAGAAGTGAAGTGGGAGTAGAAGGAGAGGCCTCATGCCAATAACCCCAAATAGGTGGGCAAGGAATGGTCAGAACTTAGGTTTCAACTTCCACTCCACCTACCTTCAGTGCATTTGTTGGCATATAGTAGGGAATATCCAGCAGAGAGCTATAGCAAATTATTCTCTTCTCTCCTCCACATCACAGTCCCATGGGGCAAGGTGGGTAGTCAGAGTTCCTTCCTATGGCTTCTCCTGAGGAAGTACAACTTTGTACAATCCCCATACATAGAGCATTGCCTGTAAGCAGGTGTCTGAAGAATCAGAACTAGCTCTGCACTTGGAAATATTTTTAATATATTGATTGTAGACACTATCACTTTATTGCCTGATCCTTTGCCATAAATGTGGCACTCGTGCCAAAACTGTTTTTCTGTGAGAGAGAGACTAAGTCTTAGCAGACTCTCTGTCCCCTCCTCCAGTGCACACAAATGCAGACACACACTCAAGTGCTGTAATGGTCAGTGCCTCCAAATGTAACATCTGCTCAATTTATTTACTAGTTTATTTCTTCAACTGTTCTTAGTCTCTGAAGAGTTGACAGTCTGAGAAAAGGAATCCTGCAGCCCCTTTGAAGCTCAGAGGGGTATTTAAAAACTAAAGCAAAGCTTTTAAAGTGTCAAAAGCAGCTCACAAAAATAGCGGCTGCAATGTGATGGATCCCATAGGGGCACTGGAAAATACTGCAGTTTGTCCCCCAGCTCTGCCACACATTTCAAATGACAGCTTTGTGCATATAATACATATTTAGCTGGCTGAATAATGCTCCATGAAAATATATAATTGCATATTTACTCAGGAGACTGGAGTGGCTTGGTCAGATTATAAAGAAATGAATAGATATTCAAAAGCCCTTCCTTAAACAAAGGAAAAGTAACAGAAGTATAAGAAAAATGTTTTATTAAAATTAAAACATAGCAGAAAATAATTTGTACTCTTTCCATTGCAGTTTTCCTTTCCCCTCCCGAAAAAGTGGATGCTATTGTTGCATTTCTCTTCTAACACTTTCATTAACTTTTGTAAACTTTCTTGCTGCGATAGAGCATTGTAAAACACTCTGTCTACATTTTACAGATACAACATTTCCCACTATTAGTATCTGTCTTTTCAATTACCTTCAAGAGGATAGTATTTCTTGTTTTCTTAGGAAGGTATTTTAGGTTGCAAGAATATTACACTCTGCAATAATGTTACAATCCCAGTACAGCAATATCAAGATTTTGTGTTGTATGCTATACAAATAGTACCAACCCAACAAAAGTGTCAGGGTTTTATTTGTTATTAACAGACCTGCATGTATTAATGCTGGTGGGCCTATCAAATGGTACTTTAATAATTCCCTAAAGTTTCATTATTCCCACATTTTTCTCAACAGAATCATAAACAAAAAAAAGTTTGCACTGTAACAAATTGTAACACATGATGAACTAAAAAAAATAAAAAAAAACAAACAGAAAGTGGCTCATAAATTCCTGCAGGTTATTTTTCAGTGGTCTCTTTCATAGATTGGGCTTTTTAATGGGGTGTGTTTGTTTTAAAATTGTGAAGTGATTACCTTCTGTTGTAAAATCTGTTTGTTTTAAAATTGTAAAGTTCTTTTGAACCTCTAACTCATTACAGAAGATTTGGTGATTACCTTCTGTTGTAAAATCTGTTATTTAAAAGCTTGTTGCTGTTCCATTTAGTTTTCAAATACTTTTTATGTTATTTTGGTCAATAGGTCACCATGAGAAAAGGCACAAACCCTAAACAATCCATGAGAGTTTTGTGGCAGTTGTTGGTCAAAAATAGATTAATTTATTTAAAGCACTTTATAATAAGTATACATTAATTCATAGAAAGATAAATTGTAGAGAGATTCCTGTGGAATTGCATATTGCCATCCTATAAATACCAAAAAGAATGGTTAATGATGACTCTTATTTCAGTAAATTGATATAATAAAAATAATCCTTTGCTTGTTCCACAGTGCTGCTAAATACTATTTTGTATTGAAGAGATTCATATCTTGGCTAATAACACTGAGGTGGTTAGGTTCTCAGGTTTCAGCCTAATGTGGGTTTGATATGCAGTGATTAAATTTTTAAAAACAATCTTTTGACAGAAATGCTCAGAGAACAATAGCAATGCTATCACAATAACACACATCTCACTGAACAAAAAAGATGCTGAAATTTATTTATGATTTTGGCTAGACTTCAACATGTCAGCCAGAAATGGTGACTGTACCTCTCAATGCTAGTAAGCGTTTTCTTTTACAAAGGATGTAACTTTGAATGGAACTGAAGTATTTATGTTTAGAAATGACTTACATGTTTTTCTTTGGCTCCCCCAGGTGGCGCATATGAAGTAAAGCAGCACCAGTTCTTTCGTAGCTTAGACTGGAATGGTTTGCTGCGGCAGAAAGCAGAATTCATTCCACAGTTGGAATCTGAGGATGACACAAGTTATTTTGACAGTATGTATTATATTATATAAAAATATCAATGTTTTTTTGGGGGGGGGATTACGTAATATTTTTCTTCAATTTTTACTTTTCCTCAGAGTGGCTTGAAAATCCTATCAATCAGAACAAGTGGAAATTGAACCATCTCACTGTCAATCTGACATTTTAGGAAAACTAATTTTAAAAATTATTCTTTTAATTCACATTAAGCCTTGGAGTCTGATACTTCATGATAAGCTCAAATAATGTATTTCTTGTTTGCAGCACGGTCTGAGAAATACCACCATATGGAAACGGAAGAAGAAGATGACACAAATGATGAAGATTTTAATCTGGAGATAAGGCAGTTTTCCTCATGTTCACATAGATTTTCAAAAGTAAATATTTGTATATATTTAATGTGCAGTATGTTTACATATGCACTCACTTACTTTTGTGGGTTTGGAAAGGGCCAGCAGTATGTGTATGCGGTACATTATTTCCCTATTGAATCATCCTGTGGAATTTAATAGGAATGAAGCCAACAGGGTTCTAAGAACATTAATGGGGAGTCTGTGAAAACACTAAAACCTTAGAGTGCAGTAGAAAGTGTCATCCTTTCTAAAATTTTTGAGCCATCCTATAGAATTAATAGGATGACTTGAAGTGTTTTAAGTTTACTTCCTATTAAATACTGACTGACTTTTTCATAAATGTTAATTTTATTCTATTTTATTGTATCTTGTGTTGGCAGTTTACTATATGTTTTACAGGCAATTACATTGAGAAGGATCTTTCCCAGATGATCCTGTGATCTAAACAGTAATATAGAGATAAACACAGTGATTGATTGAGATCCTGTTAGCAGATCTTGTTCCACAATTTTTGATTTGTGAATTGTATAGATTATTCTGCACACTTAGTCGATGACCTAGACAGGAGGCAAACTTGGGAATTCAAAGTGAAGGAGACTGTAGTAGTCAAGTGAAAAATGATTAAGGCCTGGCATAAAGTTGACTGTTGGAAAGCAGACAGATTTTAGAGTTGTTCCACAAGAAGGGGGTTGGGAGGAAGGCAGGCAATAAATGAGTGAAGAAATGAATGTCTAATATAATGGGCTTTTTATCTTAAATGGCAGCAAGCGCTGAGTTTCAGAGCTTTCATTAATAAGCATTTACTGTGCATCCTCATCAGATAGTAGTATTTTTTCTGAAAAATATTTCATTAAAACCCAAAGCCAGTGAAGAAAAGGAAAACTTACTTTACTATTGAATTCATCCTGGGATATATTTTTATAAATGTACACGCCATCATACCACTTGTTTATACTCCCAAGACCACTCTAGACTGGAGGAGTGAGGGTAGTCACTGTAAGTCTCCATATCCTCGTCAGTGAACGCTGTCCTGACTTAGCAGCATGAGCCTGATTCAAACAGGGAGGAAAGATTAAAAATTCTTAATCATGTCTTTGGCAGTGTTTGTTTTGTTTTGTAAGGAGTCAACCTACAAGAGTAGACTGGTATCTTAAAACTTAATGGTATGTCATTGTATATCTGGCTGTGACTTAGAGGCTGTACTGCACAGAACTGACAATCTTTAATATGCACTTTGTCAGCTAAGTGACTAACTTTTTACGAGAAGAATTTATTTTTTCTAAATTTCTTAGGTAAATTATTCTCAACATCACATCCAGTTCCAATTCATTTTTCTGCTTCCCACCCCAGACTGGTGGCCATTAAATCAATAGCTTGGGTGCTTGTTCTTTTTGATTGACTTTATGGTTAAGAAGTAATCTAAGAATGTGCATTGATCCTATGACCTAAAAGCCCCAAAGCATCTATGGATTTTTGTTTGCAAACTTGGAATTCATGCAGTGTAGTAGGGAGAGAAGCTGATGGATTCATAACACAAAGATGTTATTCATGACCCTGTAACTGAGGCACCTAGAAAATAAAATTGAAAAGCATGTCAATAACACAAACTCTTAGAAAATTAGACCTTCTGCACCACCACATTCCTTTTAAACACTGTGATACTGCATGCACATTTAGAGCACCCAAAGCCCCTGCATTAGATGTGTTTTCCTGAAAACCTCTTTATATCAAATGTGCATTAGTGATGCTTTTTATTTTCCTGTAACAAGGTTTTTAGTAGCATAGATCGAGTAACTCAAAATCAAGGTGAAGAAAAGGAAGATACAGGAGAAAAAACAAAAAATGTGATATTGCCATCTGTGGAATCTTTAAGCTGGAGTTCAGAATATTCTGAAATGTAAGTAGAAGCATCTGTCAAATTCAGGCTAACAGCCACTAGTGCTTCCGTTCCAGCCAGTCAGTTCCACTATAGTTAGGCTTCATGTAAAAAGTATCATTCAACATGATCTGCGTAAATGCTGTTTTAAATTCAGGCAACAGCTATCTACGTCCATCTCTTCTGATTCTGAAAGTACCAGGCAGCGGCAGAGTTCTGGTTTGCTTCCAAAACTGGCCATATCATCCGAAGGGGGTCAACATGAAACAACCTGCTCAGGAGGATCCCGGGAAGAGCAAGAAAAGGCTATTTCTTTAAATGAGGAGATTGTTCAAGATGAGCCTGAGGTCACCACTCCAGCAAGTACCATCAGCAGCTCAACACTGTCGGGTAAGGATCTTAACTTACTATAGTATTGTTATCCAGTCAAATGAAAATTGTCCAAAGTTTTTGTGTGTGAGTTTACTTCTATAATTAGAGATCTTGCCCCATAGTTCTGCTGTGACTTAAAGCACTCCAAACCTTTGTGTTTTATTCATGCTGTTCCATGAGATTTCTCAGGCAGATTGATGAAGTTTCATCGTAATACATATTGGGAAGATGTTGGTGTCAGAGAAAACATCAATTCTCTCTCGGGACACTAGGTAAATAACATGATGAATGGGCCATGGAGGCTCAGGTAACCTGTTGCCATTAGAAGTGGGCCCTACAAGTCAGGTTGGCAGGAAATAAGTAGGAGAATACCAGGAAACGTACACAGCCTATGTCCATATTATCCCCGGTCTTCTGGGTAAAAAGGGGACTTAGATGCATAGTGCATTCAATCCAGCACTTTTTGTAAGAGTTCTAATGTTCATTACATTACAGCAATAAGCATGTCATCCCTTTTTCTGATTGATTTGAATTGCTGCTTTTTTAAACACACAGTATTGATCATTTATACGTTTTAATCATGAAGACTTTTTTGATCTTTATGCCTTTCAGAACTGGTAATATTATCCTTTTTTAGAAGTGATGGTCAAACTAATTTAAATGATGAATAGGTATAATGTAATGATGCCTGAATTTATTTCCAGTGTTTACCCAACAAAATGTAGACTTTTATATATGTTCTGGGTCTCTCTCTGGTTTATTCCATGGTCTCAGCTTTCAGCTCTCCCATTTTCCATATTCTTCCTTCACTCTCCTCACATAACTCTTTCCACCTTCTACAACCTACCATTCTCTTTTTGGGCTATGTCTATAATTTCCTTTCAACCAGCTCTTATTTCATCCTTTTTAAATTCAAACTTCCCTTATATAGTGCCTATATAACCTCAGCCTGTCTTCTTATCACCCCTCTTAACTTTATCTTTAACTTTTCTTTCCTTCTGCTCCTTTTTCTCTAACTTGCCAGAAACTTGCCCTTAATCCCACTATGGCAGCCCACCCAGAGCAGAATAGCTTGTGCAATGAGCCCAGCTGTCACTACTTTAATTGTTCATTAAAGATAAACTCAAAATTTGACTGAGTGTACCTGTGAACTTGTAAGTGAACACAACAAGTAACCTTTTCCTCACACCTCTGAAACAAGAACACTGACTAGTCCCAGGGTTCTTGGCTGGTACTAAGGAGTTTTGCTGCGGGCCTAGCTCCACCCAGTCCCCCTCTTGGATGAAGCAATTAAGTCCCTACTTGCTTTACTGGCTCCTGGTTGGTTAATATATTTCTCTGACCTTTCAAAGCCCTTGAAGGATTAAGTCTTGTAGATAACTAGGCCTCAGCAGTGATTTTTTTCCTAGTTGGGGGACAGAGCATGTCTGGGTACCGAAATCTTTAGCAGTGGGCAAAGAAAGCTTGGTAGCCCCCCCCCCCCCACACCTCTTTAACTATTGTCTCCTTCCTTTCTTTTGTCACTAAAATACTTGGGTGTACTATAAGTTCCTGCTGCTAAGACTTCACCAGCTCTTTATCACCTCACTGGTTGAGGCTTTCCAATCTGGTGTCCTTATCTCCCAAGCAATTAAATTATCCACAACAGATTCATAAACTACTACCACTTCATGTCTTCTGAAAAGTAGTTTTTTCTTCCATAGGTTTTTTTTAATAGTTGTTTCAGCTCTGTTCTCCTCGGATTTTCTTATTTTGTATAAACACTCCTTTACCACCTCCTTTTCCTTATGATGCAGGTTCAGGAATTCTACATAATAGAAGTTAAAATAAGTATGGTGATTGAAGACGAGTTGGTGGCAATATACAAACCACTTCTAGGCACAATTCAAGCTGGCTATTGGATGGAGGAGGAGGGTACTTTTCTCTTCCTTTAAGATATGCAAATGTAACATATTAAAGAATATATTTTCATTTGCTGTACAAAATGCCAGCAACAGGGATATTCTGTAATCTCTGAAACTGCTGGGCTCTTATTGCTATCCCCTTAAATAAAATACGATCTAAGTGTCCATCCTTTAAGATCACAGAACTCTCAAGCATCTGTCACTGTATGTCCAAACAGGTCCTTTACAGATAGATCGGTTGGTGTGAAGTTTTTCTCCATTTTAATTATTTTAACTGTCACTCTCCTCCCTCTGCATTCAGTTGCATCTGAAATGGTATCATTTTATCATAAAATAACATTTATCATTTTGCTTCTGAGCCTTAAATTGCCACCTGTGCTTAGGTTTGTG
This sequence comes from Podocnemis expansa, assembly GCA_007922195.1. Lineage (NCBI taxonomy): Eukaryota > Metazoa > Chordata > Testudines > Podocnemididae > Podocnemis > Podocnemis expansa. Next base: position 40,293,612 of record ML681990.1, read on the forward strand.
GAGGGTCTGTGCCCAATAAAGAAAAGCTCCATCATGCCACAAAAGCCTCCAAAACTTAGAGTTGAAATCCTCCTAGATACTGTAACTCTTCCACCAGGAGTGCTTTCTTTTATTGTTGGATGAACTGGTAGGGCTGAATGCTACACTAGATCTACACTGAAATCTCCCATTGACTTTAGTGGGCATTCTACCTGCAGGGTAAGTGTGCAGTGAGGTTGTAAAGGTGTGTGTTGCTTGTCTGTGCTACCAAACATGCTGCAGATTTTATTTACATTTTTATTGTGTCTGTGATGCAAACCATCTCTGCTATCATTATTTCGTCTTACCCTGTTAACCTTTATAAAATCTGTAATTCTTTACGGTAGTTTCTATTTTACGTGTAATATGGTGTGAACTTGTGGACAAAAATACATACTCCCACCTTTCAATTGTATTGTTTTCCTCCCCTGACCCCCAGTGTCCCTCAATGTGTTTATCCCTTCTTTTTTGTACAGTTGGCAGTTTTTCAGAGCACTTAGATCAGATAAATGGAAGAAGCGAGAGTGTGGACAGTACAGATAATTCCTCAAAGCCATCCAGTGAACCTGCTTCTCATATGGCTCGTCAGCGATTAGAAAGCACAGAGAAAAAGAAAATCTCTGGAAAAGTCACAAAGTCCCTCTCTGCCAGTGCTCTGTCCCTCATGATTCCAGGAGGTAGAGATAAATCTATTTAGTATGAAATTTTATGACTAGTGCATAAACTATGTGGAACATTATCTAAATGCAAGATTTTTTGAGTCCAAAATGGACTAGATTTTGTTTACCTTGTTTACCTAAAAGCCTATGGTTGCTCTCAAAAATCACCGTGTGGAGCACTCCACATTTTGATCTTGTTTGCTTTTCTTCATACTCCAGGAAGAAAGAAAAGCTATCATCCATTGTATAAACCTTTGTATTTTGTCTTCGTACTAAAGTAAGCATGAAACCTGGTCTAAAGCACCCACAAAATTTTGGAGAGTGCAGAATGTAGACACAGATTTCATATTTGGCCTTTCTCACTATAACAGGCCAAATTCAAGATCCAATCATCCCTTTACTTGGAGTGGAAGATTTTCATAAGCATGACTGGATCTCAGTTTTGCAGACTAAACACTTGTCCACTTTTCCATGAATCAAACAAGATATTTGAATAACTGTTAGTCAGGTGGCTTACCCAATGCACTTGTGCAAGTGAAGAGATGGATTTAGCAATAGCTACAGCAGAGGGCCTGGTCGTCAAGCGAGAAGAGAGCTGTTTACATTGTTAAAATGTTGCGCTTGGTGTTCAGTGTTTGCAGGCTCACCCATTGGCATTGCCAGCAAAAGCACTTTAATCCCACTATAACTGCATCTACACTAGGGCTTTTGTCAGAATAGAATTGTTGACAAAAATTCACACCCCTAAACAGCATTGCTTGTACCAGCAAATATAAATATGTGGCCTTAATTAAACTATCAGGACAAAAGTAATAGCGGTTTGCTGTGACAATGTCAAATTGTTTTTTTAAGTCGGGATTAGAACTAATTTTTTTTTATTACAATAGCTAGTTTAAAATTTAAATTAGATTATCAGAAAAGTTGCCCAATCCAACATGAAAACTGTCTTCAATGGTAGTGGACAATTCCATTATTGTTGGGCCTACAAGTCTGTGTCCGTGTGATATGTTTACAAGCAAAGTTCATGACTTTCTTTCTGTTTCTGTGTGTTGAGAAATAGACTGGGGACATGTATTTCCAAACAGAGTCTTTGATCAACCTTTTTCCATTAAAATAAATAAATAAATAAAAACCTGCAAGCGAACAGTTTATACCATGAGGGTTAGAGGAGCCAATAAGTAACAAAACAGTATATGTGGTGGAAGAAGAGTTCTGTTTGAGAACAGATTAATTTCAAGCATCTGCTGAGGAGTTATAAAAACTAAATAAAATACGGAGTTTATACATTTTTTGACGCTATCTTCCCAGGGTCATTTTAATGTTGATCATGAAAGTAAAGTGTTATGTTCTTAACAATTCAGAAATCATTAAGGAAGTTGACTTTTTATGCTATAAAGCTTTAGCCAGTTTACTAATTTTAAATTGTTTTGGTGTCTATATGTTTGTGTACAGTCAGAATATGCTCTAACAGGAAGTTTATCTTTTCCAGATGTCTTCGGTGTTTCTCCTTTGGGAAGTCCGATGTCCCCACATTCCCTTTCTTCAGATCTTTCATCCTCCAGAGATTCTTCCCCTAGCCGTGATTCTTCAGTTGCTTCTGCAGCCCCTCATCAACCTATATTAATTCACAGTTCAGGGAAAAAGTATGGCTTTACCATCCGAGCAATCAGAGTCTATGTGGGTGACAGTGATATCTACACAGTGCACCACATTGTTTGGGTAAGAATAAAACTTTCCTCAATGTTTCAACAATAGAAGTTCGAAGCTGACATTAGTTGTATTTAAAGGGAATTTTAAGCTGCATCAGATGATATCTCATAGACAGGATGTCCACTTGTATGCAAACGGTGGCAGTCTGGCAGATTATCTTCTAATTTCCAAAGAGACAGCTGTGTTACTCTAGCTTAGTAAAACAAACAAGGAGTCCTGTGGCCCTCAAGGATTTGTTAGTCTTCAAGTGCCACAGGACTCCCTGTTTATTTTCTTAGTGTAACATTCGTCCATGTGCAGAGGACCAGCATGAAACCTGTGGACTAACTCAATCACATTTAAGTTCTGTTATTGATCATTTAACAGGTCTTAAATGCTCTCTCAGGCTGGCCCTCTACATGGTGAAATTTACCCTTACTGAATTTAGTGCTCATGAAAGGTAATTTGTACGTTCACAGAAGAGCAATAACATGGAGACAGCAATGTGACATCCCATGACCTGAGCTACCAATCAAGACTTAGCTAAACCTCTATCACCATTCTTTTCTTCATTTTTCCTGTTCAAGGCAGTAGAGGATTTATTAAAGTATAGCCCTTCCAGCCACATTAAGACTCTTCAGTCTAGCAGAGAAAGGCATAACACGATGCAATGGCTAGACATTGAAGCAGGACACATTCAGATGGGAAATAAGGAGTTAATTTTTAACAGTGAGAGTAGTTAATCATTAGAACAATTTACCAGTGGTTGTTGTAGGTTCTCTATCACTGACCATTTTAAAGACTAGATTGGATGTTTTTCGGAAAGATATGCTCTGAGAATTATTTTGGGGAAATTTTGTGTTCTGTGCTATACAGGAGGTCATGAGGTGATAATGATCCCTTTTCATCTTAGAGGTTATTGGAGGTCACTAACTTCCCAAGAATTCCAAATCCTGCTAGTAGACAGTAACTTGCTAATGGAGCTCAGTAAACAGTGGACTTCTTTTCTGACCAGTATTTTTGTTCATGTTCATGAGTAAATTTCTGTTTCGCTGTTCAAAACCTTTTGCTTTCTATGACCTGTTGAGCCTTGAGTTTTACTAACATGAATTCTAAGGAAAAGCAAATATTTAATTATAATGTTTTTGAATATTCAGATTATTTTCAAACTGTATAATCCATAATAATAAATTTTGTAATTTGTGTTGTGTTGGTTAGTTACAGAAGTGACATGATATTAATGATGTTCTCTGACTGCAGGAGTACTATACTGCATCAACATAGCAAGAATTGCTAAATTAATTATGATGATGACTATTTAGTATGCAATTCAGAATTCATTCCATGTTGGCTATTTATGTATTTTTGTAGCTAAAATGTATTAGTTATATAAGTTATAAATTAATTGCATATAACTACTCGAACTGTTAAAATATGTCAAATCACAAATCGTATAGTTGATTGTAATAATCACAATTAGAATAATTTAAAGAAGAAAAACAATTTGCTGTAGAAGTGGGCAAATAATTTTAAAGCATGACATTCCATGGATTTTATCATCTGTTCAAGGAACAGCCTATGAACAGGAAAAGGGATTAAATGGATGTAATACTTTACTTATTCATGAACTTTTTATTCTCTTATGGTCACTGTTGAACTAGACCAAAGGATGCTCTTTGTTCATTGCTGTTCTTTCACTTTTTTAGGAACTGCATTTTTTATTTTTTAAAGCTTTTTAATGAACTTTTGCAGGCAGTTTTTAATTTGAATGGCACTTGTAGACTGATGCTTTATTTTAAATTACTGCAATATTTAACATTGAAAATAGCCACAGTACTGATGCGGCAGCATCTCCATCACAGAGTTTCCATATCTGATCATTTGGAGTTATTGCTTTTCATAAGGTACCTGGGTTAGCCTAGCCTTGAAGTGAGCATCCTCACTGCAAGCCCCTAACTATGTTAGTATGTCGTCACTGTTTCTGTACTCATCTATGCATCTTGGAGTGTATTCCATGGTTCTCTGTCCTGAGACACTCTAGGATTCTTTGCTACTCAGATCTGGGAGAACTTGCCTGTCCTTTGGCGTGGAATTGTAGGACTGGCATGATCGCACTTGAGAAATTTAGCCTCATAGTCCTACGTTCTCACTGCAAAATGGAGAGGGGTTGCAGCCCAAACTTAAGTAGAGCCCAGATTCAAATCCATGCTCCCAGCCAAGGAAGCTAGCTCAGGTTTTATGTCAGTGGCTTTTCTGTGAGAATGGGACTGGGATGTGGAGGGGAGAGATGACCTAAAACCCAGGTAAGAACTTGGGTAAATTGGGCAGCATAGACATATGCTTAAAAATGGTAACATTGTGCCTGAATTCATAACATCTCCAAAGGAGCTGATTTGTTGCTTTTGGTAGTGTTTTATGAAAAAAAGTAAGGGGGGAAATATTTAAACCAATTGCATTCCAATAAAATTCAATCTTTTTTTCCAAATTACAGCAAGTATTTTAGCCCTACAAGTACCACTTATATTAATAAAAAAATGCTGTGTACAACTATTGGAATTCAGTAAATGATTTAAACCAAGAGAAGTACATCTTGCCTTCGTGAACCTCGCAATGCTTTGATATTGCAGTGTCCATACAAAAACCCCAGACGTGACCAGTCCTGAACTCTCTTTTATGGGGTGGAGGCATGTATAGACGTTCAAGTCTGGATCTCAATATGCAAATAATCACCCTCTTTATTATGGTTTCAACCAAATATTCTAGATTTGAGCTTCTCCGAACTTAGGGGTATTCAAAATCTGGATCCAAATCTGAATTCTCAGTGTTAGTGAGCAAATCACTCACTTCTTTTCATTTCATGACAGGAATAATGGGACTAACCAAAGCCTACTGAAGTCAGTGAAAAGACTTCAGTGGGATTTGCGCCAACATGCACTGTAAAACTAGGATGCAAATAAATAATTAAAGATGCACTGGATATTCTGAATTTCTTTTTCTAAGACAACATTAAACCATAAGGCTATTTCAGTGTGGTCTTGTGTTTGAAAGTCAAGAGTTCGTTTACAGATATAGTTCCTTTAAAAAAGCAGTGTTAGAAGAATGAGGATTCCTGAGAGCCTACTTCATTGGAAGAAATTGTCTCTTTCTCTGACCTCCAGAATGTTGAAGAAGGAAGCCCGGCTTATCAAGCAGGCCTAAAGGCTGGGGATCTGATCACTCATATCAATGGAGAGCCAGTTCTTGGTCTTGTTCACACTGAAGTCATAGAGCTATTGTTAAAGGTATCTTATCACATTTTTAGAGCTGGTTTATATCTTAATTCATATTTTACATCTTACCTGTCTGGTTTACATATGTCTTTTCTTCAGTGTTCAGTTATCATAATTAGTGCTTGTCAGGGTACAGTTCCTAAACCAGTGGCTAGACAGACCTGGAAAGAAGCCACTCAATCCATATGCACAACCAAGCCTTTCATTTCTGTGTGAGTGCGTGACAGCTACAGTGGTTAAAGTATAATTTGACAGGCCCCAGAATCCTCCTGATCTCTGGACCCCCTTCCCATATTGTCTGGGCTCCCTTCATGCATGTGAGGGTCTCGGCCCAGGTAGGCATTTGCAAACACTTCTCAGTACCATATACATCAGTTATCGCTCCATAAAAATACTGGCCTTGAACTTGGCCTCACATGCTGCCTCCTCACCTCTCTTACCTCGATCCTGGCCTCACAATCTGTCTCCACTGCCTCCCGGGCCATGATCCTGGCCTCGCACACTGCCTCCCTGTCTCTTCATTGCCATATGCCTCAGTTTCCCAGTTGCAAAAAAAAAAAAAGAGGGTAATGCTGCTGATCTCCTTTGTAAGGCAATCTGAGGGATAAGAAAGGATGGGGTAGGGGGTGTGGCAGAATTGAAGGTGAGGGGTGCGGGGTCAGGGCATGTAGGGAAGGATGATAGCACAGGGTGTGGAGAGAAGGAGGAGGAGGAATGGAGCAGGGGCAGGAGGTGGGGGAGATGAAGGGGTACCTGGGGGCAGGGACAGGATTTGTGGTCAGTGAAGTGGAGGGCTGGAGGCAGGAGGTGTCAAGGTGGTGAAGGGGGGCAAGGGCAGGAGATGGAGTAGAGGAGGGGTCGGTGGAGGCAGGAGGTGGAGTAGTAAAAGGGGAAAGGAGATGGGGGCAGAGAAGGGCTGGAGCAGGGTAATTGGGGGACTGGGACGGGGGGGTTGGGGTTATATCCAAATAGGAAACAGAGGTACAGTGGTGGTGGAGGGATTTCAGGAAGCAAAGGGGCTGAAGCTGGGCCAGGTGCCAGGGACCCCCACGCAACCACCGCTGGGGCCCTGCCCACTCTGTCTCTGGGACTTTTTCACCTGCTTGGCTCAAGTTGAGGAGCCACAAGACCTCCCTCTAGTCCAGATAGTCACTTGCCTCCACCGCGCTCATGCCGCTCGCTACCCCCAGTGCTGGCCTTGCTGGGGATGGGAGGTGCCTTCCACTGGCTCTGCCTGGGGCAGGAGGAGCCGGATCTGCCTCCCTCCTCTTCTGGGCTGGTGGCAGGCAGCAGCAGCCCCTTACAGAGCCTTCTGGAGAGAGAGTCAGGAGGGTGAGCTGGGAGCTGCAGGTGTGGGGCTGGTGCTGGGGCTGCAGTGTTCAGGCGTGTTACAGGAGTGTCCCTATGAGCTCCCTGGCCAGGCCGCTCCCGCCTTGAGCATGCATCTGAGATCTGAAAACTCCCCAGCCTGTCCAGAGTGGCCACACATAGCAGCCAGGGCAGGGCAGAACACAGCAATTTTGTGGGCCCTGGAATGCCTTTTGGGCCTTTATGCTTACTTTGACCCCTGCAAGACTGATGATGTAGCAGGTAGCTAGGAGTATATTCAGGATGCAGGCATGTCCACACTAAGCATCTCATTCTCCTTCAAAAAACGAAGATCGTGTTTACTGGGGAAATAGGCAAATGTAATTCCTATAATGTCATTAATTACAATTTCTTTTGATTCATAGCGAGGTTTTTTTGTGCCTTTCAAGCTGTAGGTGATAACTTTGTTTAGTGTGTGTCCATTGTAAAATGGAATCCATAGAGAAAATTCCAAAAGAAAAGACTCAAACAAAAGAAGGTTTTTGTCTTCTAAGCTAAAGAAAAGGAAGTGGTGGTTCTTCTTTGAGCAGTGTCCCCGCTGCTCCACTTTAGGTGTGTGGCCCCGCCTGCACCTCACACCAGAGATGCTGATAGCAGAATCCGGGGGGGGCTCGCTGCTCTGATGATGTCACTGCTGTCTTCCCACCGTTTTGAATGCATCCTCCCCCCTTCCACCCGTCAGCTCCTCCTCAACCACCCCAGCACTTAGCACCATCTGAGAGGAGCTCTTTACCTCAGTGACTGTAGTTAGTTAGTAGTTCTCAACAGTTAGATAGTGTTAGTTACTTAGTTAGATAAGTTGATACTTCGCTACTTACCTGTAATTAAAAAAAAAACAAAAAAAACCCCCACCATGGCTTACTCAAGATGCCTCACGCCTCAGGGTTTAAACGCTGTGTAAATTGTCATGACCCTATGCCAGCTTCAGATGGTCATGACCAGTGCATAAAGTGCCTGGGAGAGAGACACCTGGCAAAATCCTGCCCTCACTGTGCCTCCTTGAAATCAAGGAGGGACAGGAGCATGAAGCTTAAGCTCATGCTAATGGAGGGAGCGCTCCGCCCAGCCTCCGAGCTGAGTGGCTCGCCCCGCAGGACATCCTCAGCGAAAGCTGGCTCTCAGCCCTCATCCCCAGCCTCACTGGCTAGGAGCAAGCAGGGGCATAGCTGGTCTCACTCTAAAGAGACCTTGGCTCCCCCCAGATGTTCTGGATGCAGCAAGAAAAAGCTGCCAGAGAGCCATGCAGTGGAGCTGGTGTTAAAGCCACCCGTAAGCATGCCGCTTTCAAACTGATCTTCCCCAGCGCCGGGGCTAACCGATGGCACCCCTGCACCAATCACAGCACCTGCAACTCCGCCTCTACAGTCTGTCAACGGCACCACAGTCATGCCCGGAGTGGCCCCGATCCCGCCAGCGGCCGCGGTACCAATGTCGGCAGTAATGCTGTCAGCGCCCACATCGCTGGTGCCGAACAGCTCCATGCAGCGGTCACCCCTCCCTCCTCCAGCGTGCACTCAGATGCCGGCACCGTTCTATCAGCCTCCGGCACCACAGGCTATGCCCCCCCACCCTGTTACCTGTCAGGATCTGACGCAGGAGGCCGTGCCACGTCAAAACCGAACAAGCAGGTCTTCGTCTCCACCAAGGAAGAGGTCTAGGAAGATGAAGCACTGTCTCAGACAAGATTTTTCTTCAGATTCATCTTCACATTCGTCCCCATTATATGGCATGCAATCCTCCGAAGAGGATGATCGATCTTAGTAACCCTCTGATGCCTGCTCCCTTTCAAGCTCTGGGTCAGAGCTAGACAACAGAAACACCGGAGTCCCCTTGCCACAAACGAGACCCGATAATCAACAATTTCAGCCACGCCCATGGCAGAGCAATCCCTGGTACCAGTATCCACCTTATGGTATACCGTGGGCACCTTGGGTTAACTGGTCAGGTTATGCACCAATGCAAATGCCTATGGCACCTGCTCAGACTCAGAAGCCGCATCAGACACAGGTTACCGCATTCCCCATTAGTGGATTGCCGAACGATCTAGAGACCCAAACGAAATCGCCTGGGGGTGCCAATATGGACGAACCACAATCTAAAGGGAATGACGCCAGACAATTTCAGAACCTTTTCAAGAGGATTGTGATGTCTTTAGACTTGCCAGAACAGGATGTTACAGCCTCTAAACACAGACTGTATAGAATCCTTCAAGCCAGTACCTCATCCATGGTATCGCTGCCCATGGATGACGGGATTATGGAGCCAGTCACTGCCATATGGGAGACCCCAGCCTCCATACTGCCCACGAACAAGAAAATCGGTAAGAGATGCTTTATTATGCCCAACTATAATGAATTCCTATTCTCACATCCACAGACTAATTCACTGGCCATAGACGCGGCAAACCAGCGTCTGAAACAGAGTTATACTAGAACATCACCACCAGATAAGGAGGATAGGAAGATGGATATAATGGGCAGGAAATATATATACATCTGCGACACTCCAACGGAGGTCCAACTGACACTCCAATGCTGCTCTCTTAGTGGACTATAATCACGATAATTATTCCAAGCTGGCAGAACTCTCCCCTTCATTTCGCGAAGAGAAAAAAGAGTTATTTAGTGTGGTTCTTCGGGAGGGTTTACTGATAGCAAGAATAGCCCTCCAGGCAGCATTGGATGCGGCAGACACAGCAGTCCGTACCATTGGCTCCGCAGTAGTCCTGCATAGGTCCTCATGGTTCTACACAGCGGCTCTTCCAAGACAGCTCCAGGCCCTCATCGAAGATCTCCCATTCGACAGACATAAACTGTTCGGAGAAAAGACAAATGAGATAATGCATTCGCTGAAAGACTCGAGGGCTACTCTCCGAACGCTAGGAATTCAACTGCCTATGTATAGAGCTCGGAACAACAGGTATCAATATAATAGGAGTAACAGATTCTCCTATCAGCAACAGGGCAGAAGGTTTGACTTCTCACATCCAAGGTCGAAGCAGCAAAATTATAGATGCAGGCAAGGCACCCAGCCAGCATCTAATTTGCAGCCCCAATCGACCAAACAGCACTTTTGAGAATCAGGTCGAGGGTTCGCCTAGCCAACATATAACACCTTTCATTGATGGAACTGAAGCACCCACACGGTTCACTGATAAACTAGCACCGTACATCTACAGATGGGCGTCCATTACATCGGACAAATGGGTATTAGAGATTGTTGAGTCTGGCTACTTAATTCCATTCACAGCCACACCTATACCCAAACCCCCTTCCTCATCCCTCTTCAGGGACCCCTCTCATGTACAACTTTTGAGGGAGGAAGTGAACACCCTCCTGACCATCGGAGCGATAGAGGAGGTCCCTGTACAATATAGGGGAAAGGAATTCTATTCCAGATATTTCTTAACACGGAAAAAGACGGGGCTGGAGACTGATCTTGGACCTTAGAACCCTTAACAACTTTGTACAGGTGCACAAATTTAAAATGGTAACGTTGTCCAATATTCTTCCATCCCTAGAGAGAGATGATTGGCTGGCATCCCTCGACCTCAAGGACACATATTTCCATGTCACAGTACATCTAGCTCACAGGAAATTCCTGCGATTCACGTTCCTGCAACATCATTATCAGTTCAATGTGCTCCCCTTTGGCCTGTGTACAGCACCAAGAGTGTTTTCAAAGATTATGGTGGCACCGATAGCATATCTGAGAAGAAGGGCAATCTCTGTCTTCCCCTATCTGGACGATTTCCTATTGAGGGCATGCTCCTTCTCTGCAGCTCAGGAAGCAGTGAGAATGACAGAATCCCTGTTCCTCTCATTGGGTCTTACCATCAATTACAACAAATCCCTCATGATTCCAACACAACAGATTCAGTTTATAGGGGCTTGAATATGTACTCCCTCTTGCAGAGCATTCCTCACATCAGACCGGGTCATGGCTATATCCGATATCATACACCAGATTCGATCTTCCCCATCGGTTTCAGCTCTCACGTGCATGCAACTTCTCGGACATATGGCAGCGGCAACCTGCCTGGTCCCCTATTCCAGAATGCACATGAGGCACATGCAATTGTGGTTCCTGAAGGAATTCAAGCCGCACAGACATGCAAAATATTGGAATCTATCAGTCCCACAGCCAATAAAAGACACCCTTACCTGGTGGACCTCACCACAAAACTTGCTTCAGGGCATACCGTTCACTCAGGAAGCAGCAGACATCCTCATCTCCACCGACGCCTCTCTCACGGGATGGGGCGCCCACCTTGGAGATCTGACAGTACAAGCAAGGTGGGCCCGTCAAGAGACCACCCTGCATATCAATATACTCGAACTACAGGCAGTAGTTGGAATGTCTGTCAACATTTCCTAACTATTATAAAAGGCAAGAGCATCAAAATTCAGACAGACAATGTGGCAACTATGTATTACATCAATCGCCGGGGGGGCGCTCGCTCACGGGCCCTGTGCCTGGAGGTGTTGTAGTTATGGCAGTGGTGCCTGAAACACGACATTTGGATTTCTGCTGTGTACCTACTGGGCATACTAAACACAGTCGCAGACGATCTAAGCAGAAACTTTCTGGATCTTCATGAATGGGAACTGAACAACACAGTTCTCACGAGTATATTCCTACGATGGGGATATCCAAGGGTAGACTTGTTCGCGACCCAGGACAACAAGAAATGTCCGCTGTTTTGTTCAAGGGCGGGTCGCGGATACAATTCACTGGGGGATGCATTCCTAACCAAATGGGACTGTCGTCTCCTTTACGCCTTTCCCCCGATTCCTTTGATACCCAGAACAATTCAAAAGGTGAAACGGGACAGAGCGGAACTCATATTGGTTGCCCCAGCTTGGCCGAGATAGACCTGGTACTCGCTACTCATACGCATGTCCAAGGACTCACCCATTCACCTGCTGCAAGTTCCCAACCTACTTACTCAGAACAAAGGCAAGACACAACATACTCACCTAAGCAGGATGCACCTTACAGCGTGGTTCCTCGATGGCTCAATGACACGGAGGAACAATGTTCTGATAGAGTAAAACATGTATTAATAAATAGTTGGAAGCCGGCGATGAGGGTTACTTACCTGCAAAAATGGAAAAGATTTCTTACCTGGTGCCAAGGGAGATCAATCCTTCCACAGTCGGCCTCCATTCCGACTGTTCTGGAGTACCTTCTCGATCTGAAAGAGAAAGGGTTGGCGACGGCCACTCTGAGGGTTCATCTAGCGGCAATATCCACATTTCACGAGGCAGTGGATAACTGTTCCCTCTTTTCACATTCTATTGTTAAGCGTTTTATTGTAGGGGTGCAGAATACTTACCTGGATGTCAAGCCTCCCGTTCATCCATTGGATCTATCTTTGGTCCTAAGGGCGCTCACCAGGCTACCATTCGAGCCCATGGCTACATGCTCCCTCTTACACCTATCAAGTGAAGGTGGCTTTCCTGGTGGCGATGACATCAGCCAGGCGAGTAAGTGAACTGGCGGCTCTAATGGTTTGCCCTCCCTTTACAGTCCTTATGAAAGATAAGGTTTCTTTCAGACCCCATCCAAAGTTCATGCCGAAGGTTTCTTCTGCTTTTCATATTAATCAAACTATTCATCTCCTGGTATTTTGCCCGAGACCTCACGCCAGCCCAGAGGAAGCAGCGTTGCATACTTTGGACATGAAGTGGGCTGTTTCATTTTACATCAACAGGACTAAATCCTTCCTCAAAACTCCTAGGCTATTCATCTCAATAACAGAAAGATCTATGGGCAATCCCATCTCTAATCAAAGATTGTCTAAGTGGATTTCTAGCTGTATCCGTCTCACCTATCAGAAACATGGACATGAACCTCCAGGTATTATTAGGACCCACTCGACCAGAGAGTTTTCCAGCACGGCGGCGTTCCTCCGCAATGTTCCCATATTGGACATATGCAAGGCCGCCACTTAGGCATCGGTGGACACTTTCGTAAAACATTACGCCATGGATAGCCACGCCTCTATAGACACTGCCGTGGGCCTCGGAGTACTTAACACTGTAAGAAGGGACAACTCCGAAGGTCCCGCCTCCAGTGAACGATACTGCTAAGCAATCACCTAAAGTGGAGCAGCGGGGACACTGCTTGATGAAGAAACGGAGGTTACTCACCATGTGCAGTAGCCGTGCTTCTTCAAGATGCGTGTCCCTGCACTGCTTCACTACCCACCCGCCTCCCCTCTGCTTCAGAGTATCATTCAAGGGGTACTCTGTGGTAGAGAAGGAACTGATGGGTGGGAGGGGGGAGCGTGCATTCCAAATGGCGGGAAGACAGCAGTGACGTCATCAGAGCAGTGCACCCCCCCCCCCAGGATTCTGCTATCAACATCTCCGGTGCGAGGTGCGGGCAGGGCCACACACCTAAAGTGGAGCAGTGCAGGGACATGAATCTCAAAGAAGCACGGCTACTGCACGTGGTGAGTAACTTCTGTTTATTTAAGTTCTTAAATTCCTGTGGTCTCTAAAGTAGCTTTGTTCATGCATTCCATGTGCTATTTAAGGCAAATGAGTATCTAGGGCTTTGATCCTGCAGTTAGATCCATAAGAATGCACACTTGTACCTGTACACAGGTCCTCTGGAGGTCAGCAAGAGCAGACAAGGGCTTACCTTATTAGAGGATTTTATATTGGTTTTTCTTTAGAAGCTTTACAAAATGGTTCATTTTTTTCAGAGTACAATATTCTTTTTTTACATAGCTTCACTGTAGCGCATTATATTACATTTTTCTATAATTTTTGCAGCAGAGACTAAAAGTAGGTCAGCATTATTTTAGACAGCAGTACATTTCCTTCCTTCATTACAAATAATTTCATGGTGTTATATGAACAACTTCATCTGTCAAAATGAACAGTCAGTCATAAAAGTGGATTGGAAAGCAACACATTTGTAACATTATATAGAGGCAATAGAAAAGGTCAGAAAACTTTTTTTTCTCTTCTCTGAAACCAGAGGAACTCTCAAATTAGTAAATTATATAAAAAGGATATGTTATAAAATATACTGGTTAAATAATTTTAGGCAGCCAGTTACTTGTATTAGGTTTCTCATTTATTTTTGGATGTGTGTTCCATATCTAAAGAATTAATGTAAATTTCAGTTTTATTAGCCAAAATAGGATTTTTAAAGCTAATAAGAAATTATAGAAAAGGAAATTAGGTGATGCTACTTAGAGTATTCATAAGAATAAATTCAGCGTGCAATATTGCAGTTTTTCCAATGACCAGGCTTGGAATTAGTGGATTTGATTTACTGTCATGGTCTGGTGACACAGGAAAACATTATCTTCATGCTATACTATTCTTGGTGACTGGTTTTAGTGCTAACACAGAACTACAGATCCATATTTATTCCCAGTCAGGCTTATATGCAAATAGAATTATGGGACAGCCCATGATAGGTAAGCTAAAAGCATATCAGTCTTGCAAGAGAGGGAGAGTTCATGGAAGTAGTTCACTGAAGGTATAAACAACAGCTACACTCTTGTGGGGAAAATGGGGACTTACACGATTTTAATTAAGTGTCTTCAGAATTTGCAGTTTGCGCCAACACATGGTCGTCTTGTAACTAATTAAAATAATAAAAATCCACACTAGGCCTATAAATGATGGGTTTGGGCATGAAGGAAATTTAGAAGCTATGACACTATCACACTGTAACTGCTTTCACAATAGCTTGACTTGTGTCTGATCTCATGTTTAAGGCACCTGAGATGAATGTATAAGTGATGGATATGGTAACCTACCAGTTTTTGCATATTTTGGTTCCCAGTGACTAGTCCCTACGACGTGACTGATTCATAAGTGTACAAAGCACTTACATACATTGTCAGCTTCTTACTCTTAGGCTGAATTTGTCTTTTTTCACATTTGCATTGTAATGGAACTTGCAATTTAAAGGAGAGTGGCACTCTATTACTCATGCCTAAACCCTCTCATCATTTTTGTAGAGTGGAAACAAAGTGTCAATTACTACAACTCCTTTTGAGAACACTTCAATCAAAACAGGGCCAGCCAGAAGAAATAGCTACAGGAGCCGAATGGTTAGACGCAGTAAGAAAACCAAAAAGAAAGAGAGTCTGGAAAGGTGAGTAGTAGTTTTGTTCTATGACAGAGATGTTCCTTTTCCATTTGTAGACCAGGGGTGGCCAAACTTATGGAACTCAAGAGCCACACAAGTTGATTATTAAACATTTGAGAGCTACCCTGAGGCATATAATCACATACTTTTACCTACTCCAAAATTACTAAGCTTAAAATTCATTGTGCACTTTAATTTTATCATAAAAAGAGGGTAAATATTGATCCTACTGATGTCAGATTCTAATAATTACTTAAGGTTACCATGAAAACTAGGCCTACACAGTAAAAACTTAGCTGTTGCTGGATGTAGAACACTGCAGGCTAGTGGCAAGTGTTTTAAAATCTGGACAGTAACTTGTCAGTGCAGTAGGTAAAAGCACTTTCACGTGCTGATCTCTAAGTATTGCACAGTGTTTCAATTTAACAGATTTCGTTGTGGAATACAATGCTTCACAGCAGTAAGTTGTGCCGACAGTTGAAAGTAATCTATATTCAGTTTTAAATTTTTCTCCTTTGTATTTTCATTTCTTAATATTCCACGTCATGTTTAGGACTTGTAAAACACAACTTTAACAAAGGAGTAAGCTGCATTAGGGCCTATGAGAAAATCTAAACATGCTGCAATTTCCCCCAACCCCTTGTGCCACTTCCCTGCACTCTTTTACCATGATACTGCTTCTCTGCTCTCCCCAACCATGCCTCACTTCTGCCCCCTGACCTAACCATGGCACGGTTTCTCTGCTGGCCACGACCATGCTGCTGCAGTTCCCCTCCCCATGCTGCCGCACCCCCCCC
This sequence comes from Podocnemis expansa, assembly GCA_007922195.1. Classification (NCBI taxonomy): domain Eukaryota; kingdom Metazoa; phylum Chordata; order Testudines; family Podocnemididae; genus Podocnemis; species Podocnemis expansa. The sequence continues at coordinate 40,309,533 of ML681990.1, forward strand.
CCACGGCTCTTCCGCAAGCCACACGTTTTCTTTGAAGAGCCACATGCAGCACATGAGCCACAGTTTGGCCACGCCTGGTGTAGACATATGCTTACATATGCATAACCATGTCTAAAAACTATCCTGTTACACCATTTCTTTTTCTTCCACTTCCCACATCTGTTTTTTACCTTCAGCCATAGCATCCCACATACATGAAATGTCCTCCCAAGGCTGCTGTGCCAGGATACCCCTTGCTCTAGCCTTATTTAAATCTTCCCTAAAGATCCACTTTTTCTGCAGGGTACACAAAGAGAAATGGAAATAAGAGAGCGAATAACTGGATTTGCCTTTTCTTTGGGGTTTCCCAGTTCATCTTTTGTTTTAATTAGCTTCTTTGCATCTAGGGTTGTCTTTATGAGTATCTTTTACAGCACTAGCCATGTTGCTGATTGCAAAAGGAGATGCCCTCCCTCTGGCAGGGAGGAGACTAACAGGCTGCTCTGAATCTGTTCAGTGTCAGAGGGGGGTGCACCTATAAGGCTTGTTCTGCCTGTTGCAGAGTTTTAAAGGGAAACCTCCTGCAGGAAAGGCTGATGAAGAGCAAGAGGCCTGCTCTGCCTCAGACAGGCTTGCCTAGAGGGAGACAGCAACAAGCTTCACTGCTCCTGAAAGTGGAAGACCCAGCCTCAGAGCAATACACCCAATGAGGAGGGGCTGGAGAGAGACCCCCATTATGACCTGATCGCCTGAGTACCAAGTTACCCTTATCTCCCTTTAGCTTCCCTTGGATGGGATGGAGAGGAGGACAGTGTAAGGATCTAAAGAGGGGCTGGAGCAGATCTTGTGTCCCACCCCCACGGGCATTGAACAAATCCATACGTTTTGGAATGATTGTAAGCTAAAGAACAATGTAGCAGATTATACATTCATATATATGTAACTCAAACTTTCTCTGAAAGTGTAGTGAGCATTTTTGGTAGATGATAGACTGTGGTCTTGTTTTCTGTCCTATATCTCTGCAATTCATCCTACTTTGTAAGGTCTTATCGGGTCTACAGTTTTGTACTGTTCACTTCAGGGGAGGTAGTGGGGCCATTATTAAAAACCAGGGTGAAGAGCTCTTGCTGCGAAGATGTCTGTGCAGCATATCTCCTAATGAATTCTCTCCTGTTCCCACACCAGGAGGAGGTCTCTCTTCAAAAAGCTAGCCAAGCAGCCCTCTCCCCTTCTTCACACAAGCCGAAGTTTCTCCTGCCTGAACCGATCCCTTTCCTCTGGGGAGAGCTTGCCTGGCTCCCCAACTCACAGCTTGTCACCCAGATCTCCTACTCCAAGCTACCGCTCCACTCCTGATTTTCCATCTGGTGAGTTGTTAGGAGAAAATATTAAGGGAGATGGAAATACCTGCCACCTTCATGAAGCTTTGCCTATACTGAGTTCCAATAGGAATAGCCATCCATGTGAAATCCAAGAAGTTTTGCATAGCTGGATTTCATTCAGATTTAGAAAAGCCATCCTACAAAGTCAAAGATTTTGGTATGATGCAGGAGCACTCCAAAGGAAATTGTCTGCTGGGTTTGGCTGCAAACTTTTTTATTATTTAGGTTTTTTTAATCTAAAATTAATAGAAAATAAAAGCGAATGAATGAATAAATCAAGTATATGAAATACCAATTGAAAAATTAGAACTAGTTGAGAGAACATGACAAGTAAAAAAAAATGAAAATTACACCCAGCAAAGGATTGCTCAAGTATGGGACCTTTGTGAGGTATAATAAGTAGAGATTACCATGGAAAGATGGTTGGGAATAGAGAGATAGGAGACTTTAAACATTGCATCATTCTGATTTCTAGATTGCTTCACTTGCCTCTTGTCCCCATTTTAGTTCTGTCATGATTTTAGCAGCTATAAAGATGAATGTTAATTGTTGCTCATTATTCATTGCTGAGGGTGTAAACCATCTGCAAGCTTAGAACTTTTCTTTGTAATGGCAGAAAATATTAGCTTCTAAATCCTGTGACAAAATAATTCCTAGTTTAAATGTAAGAGGAAAAATATGTTTATAAGAGTGATATTATTTTACTGTCCAGTCTACCGAACCATGGAATGCTTTAGTATCTAGTGCAAATGCTTAGCTGTACATTTTTTTGTGCTTTCCTTCTCTGTTAGTTATGAAAGAGAGAAAAGCTGAAGAACTTTGCTAGTTTTATATATTTCTTTTTTAGGTACCAATTCCTCCCAGAGCAGCTCACCTAGCTCAAGTGCACCCAATTCTCCAGCTGGCTCAGGTCACATAAGACCCAGCACTCTTCATGGCTTGGGTCCAAAGCTTGGCGGACAGAGATACCGATCAGGAAGACGCAAGTCAGCTGGCAGCATTCCTCTCTCTCCTTTGGCACGAACACCTTCTCCAACACCTCAGCCAACATCCCCTCAACGTTCTCCATCACCTTTACTAGGGCATTCAATTGGAAACTCAAAAATAACTCAGGCATTCCCAAGCAAAATGCACTCCCCTCCTACTATTGTCAGACATATTGTGAGGCCAAAGAGTGCTGAGCCACCTAGATCTCCACTGCTAAAGAGGGTCCAGTCTGAAGAGAAACTTGCTCCTTCTTATGGCAGTGACAAAAAGCACTTATGTTCACGCAAACACAGCCTTGAAGTGACTCAAGAAGAGGTGAATAGGGAAATGTCCCAAAGAGAATTAACTCTTCAGAGCCTGGAGGAGAACGTGTGTGATGTACCATCACTTACCCGAGTCAGGCCCGCAGAGCAAGGCTGCCTTAAACGCCCTGTCTCTAGGAAGTTGGGTAGGCAAGAGTCCATTGATGAACTGGATCGGGAGAAATTAAAGGTCAAGATAGTTATGAAAAAGCAAGATCTTCTTGAGAAACAAGATTGTCTACAGAAAACAAGCACTATACATGAGCCTAGTGGTGAGTCAGAAACTCCTGCTACTTTAAGATTGGAGGAAAGAGAGAAGAAAACATTTCAGAAGTCTTTGGAAAGATCAAATCACTTGGAAACTAAAAGTACTGCCTTGGAGACTCCATTAGTAGGTTGCATAGTCAAAGACACCCTACACAAGAATGCAAACATGAGACCAAATGACTGTGTTCCTTTAGACACACACATGCCATGTCATGGGCCTCTACTTAATGAACTCAGTCATATCTCTTATGACTTCAAAAGAATTTCTCCTCCATGTACATTGCAAGATGCACTACCTCATTCATCTGACAGGTTGCTAAATGGAAAGGGAGAAAACACAACTAAAAATGCACCAACAAAAGAATTTGTGAAATTTGAAAGAATAGATGGTAAGCTTGCAAATATTGATTATCTCAGAAAGAAGATGTCCTTTGAAGAAAAAGATGACAGCCTCTGTCCAGTGCTAAAGCCCAAACTGACATCAAATGTTCATGAATGCCTTCAACTAAATACAGTCAGACCCATGAATATACAGCAGGATTCCTCTACAGTTGCTGACAGCAGGGCCTTTATCAGTACTACACATGGTGCTCAGATTAGTTCAGTTTCTTTTGTTCCTCTCAAAGCTTTGAATGGCCGAGTGGAAACTGCTGTGGAAAAATCAGCTCTGATTTCTGCTGAGTCTCCTGTCAGAAAAAGTCCATCAGAGTATAAACTAGAAGGGAGATCTGTTTCTTGCTTGAAACCAATTGAAGGCACGTTAGACATTGCCTTACTGTCAGGGCCACAGACTTCAAAGACAGAATTGCATTCATGCATGCTGTCAGATAGTCAGAGCACCAGCAATGGTGTGGGTTTTTCCATGCCTCTGCCGTCTCAAGGTGTGGGTGTAAAGGGGGAGGCAATCTGTCAGAAGGAGGTGTTGTCACCCAGTTCAAAGTCTAGTAAATCTAATCTATTAGACCCCCAATTTTCACAGTCAAGCAAGAGTCTTCAAAATGCACCAGCAATCCCTGTGACTGCAGAGCTAGAATTGGGAAAAAAGATTTCCAACCCAAGTGCTACATGTAACATCTCTGTCAGGGAAGTTGATCAGAAGAAAGAGGAGTTCCATTCAAAACAGAAAGATGATGCAGTGGAGGCAAAATTGCACACCGTCCAAAATCTGTGTGTCCACACTGCCCCGGCATCCTCTGCACCTTCCATAGTCCAAGATGCCTCTGAAAAAGCTGCAGGAAAAGAGAGGCAAACCCAAAAGGAGTTGCCTGTTAAGTACCAAGTGACACAGAGAAATTACGAATCTTTCCCTACAAGGGCCGAGGGGGTCAGAGATCCATCTCTGAAGAAATCTTCCCCAGATGCTTTTAAAACAAGTAACTCCAAAACCATTCAGAGAAACTTTGCTGACTCTGCCATTCCCCCTCAAACACTTGGAACAACGAAAGTGCAGACAGCTGGATTTAAGGTGGAGTCTAACGATGGCAAAGATTTACCAGAACAATTTGCCAAAGATGACATTGCCCCTACTGGTACTTCTCGAGAGAGGGACATGAAGAAGCAGAAAGTTATGGACTCAAAGAATGAAATTTCTTTGCCCAAAAGGCCCATACAACCATCTGTAGAGCTGAATACTAAAAGTGAAAAATCAATTGTGTGTTCCTCTGTGCAGAAGGACAACTCCAAAGATTCGAGAAAGAAAGATCAAAAACAGTCCAGCACTATACAGCTTCAGACTACTGAGAGAGAGCCACCCAACCTGATTACTATGCAGCAATATAAAGCTTCAGGTTCCCCTTCTGTGAAAGAGACTGTAAACAGGAACTGTGTAATAGATGCTCATGTGCATTTGGGTGTTCAAGAGCAAGTCAAAGCTGCCTTAGCAAATGTAGAAAGCACTAATAATAAATCTAGGCAAGTAAATGAACCTTGTTCCTCTAAATCTAAACACACTGATAAAGTCACATTTGCACAAAAACAATATACTGCAAACATAAAAGAAACAGTCATTCTGCCCTTGGCTGGCTGCCGGAAAGATGGGAAACATGCCAATAAAAATGTGCAGGATTCTCTGTCCTTAGTTTCAGTTTCTCAGCAAGAACTCAACAATGAGCACATTCAGGTAGAAAAGCCTCTTGGATTGGAACGAAGTTCAACACCTTCAATCCGGATCAACAGCAGTACTCCTGACACCAAACTTAAGTCGTCTTGCAACGGGCATGCATCAGCAGGCCCAGGAAACGCCAAGAATTTTCTAAAACAGGAAATAGCAGGCTTCAGTGAAATTGCTGATCAAAAGCAACTCCATGTAAGTGAAAAGCAAAACATGCCTCCAAAGTTGTCCACTGTGAAAGACTGTCTCTTGTTGAGCAAACAGGCAGACAAGGGCCCAAGTAATCAGGCCATCGTTGCAGACAAAAAACCTGAAGGAAAGAAATGCACTGAAGCACTTTATGGTCAGAGTGACTGTGGGAAATTGGAGCCTAGCCTTTCTCTTTCAAACTGTGATGCCAAGGGAAAAGGAGCAGAAAAGGCAGCCATAGTTAGCAAAGGTTCTCCAGATTCAAAAGGGAAGGGACAGGTTAATCAAAAACAGGTAATGGATGTGAACAAGCAGATTACAGCAAAGCTTTTGTCATCTGCCACTGTGCAGAGTTCATGTCGTTCAGCTGTAACTCCATCAAAGCAGCTGAATTATCCACCTAATTTCCCTGAATGTAGGCAAGAAGCATCTGGTTTGTCTTCAGCAAACAATGATGTGTCTTCAACAAATGGTAAAGCAGGCTTGCGAGAGCTGCCGATTGCCAGCAGCAAGGAACTGAAAAAGCAAACCATCTCTTCTACAGCGGATGGTAAAAGAGAAATCACTAAGAGCATTTCACTATTGACCTTGCATAGTTCTGCTGTCCCAGTAGAAGCTCTTCATCCTGTGTCAAACCTTGGGAGTAAACCTGGAAATCAAGAAAAGCCTCTTTCCACTAACACCACTGTGGATGTCTGTGTGAAGGTAAAAGATCCCATACAAACTCAGCCTCCTGCTGCAAAGAAACAGAATGTAGGGAAAGATTTACCCAGGTTGGTAACCATCCCTGACCGTCCCAATGCACTTTCTGCTGATAAAGACTCAGTGCGGCAGAGGCGAGGAAAGGATGCTTCACGGAGCAGTCCTCACAAAAAGTCCTCTTAATGACAGTAATTGGACAGCTAGGACTTGAAGACTTTAGCTGAAAATTGTTGATGTCTTGACTACCTTTTGAAACCAGCACTGTGTGGTGTCTTCATGTGACAAAACTTTCCTGCTGCTTCAGCAGGAGGCAGGGTGTACAAAGAGAGGACCTTTTTCAAAATGCCTTCCCAAATGTAACCGGTAAAACTGTTACCATAGAGTATTTGTACAAAAGTACCTTTACAGTTGAGAGTTGTTGAGAAAAAGATTTTCTCTGTAAATATCTCATGAAGTGTTTGGTTTTGAATGTAGCACATATATATAAACATTGCTGCTGATTGCATTGTTTACTATTACCTTTTTTAAAGATAGCTGCTTTGCCATTTATATGCCATAATCAAATATGAAGCAGAATTACTGAACTCAGACTGAGGATAAAACACAAAAATTTTGGTCTGATTTAAAGGGAAAGAAAATAAGCCACATTTTTACTTGTTAAAAATTCTACATAGTGCTAAACAATTAAAAAAGATATGGTGGCTTATTGTACGTTTTTATGTGTATTTTTAATAACCATAGATTTTGATAGTACTGTATCTGGCTTAACTGCTTCACCAGATCTAATGCAAGAGCTAACCACATCTCTCTTGCGCGCAGTCCACCTCTCATTTAGAATAGGCATCATTAGTTACAGTGACAGGAGAAGCCTCAGTTATTGCTATAGCCAGTTGAGTAGCGTTATCTGGTGAAACAGATGTTCTCATCTTGTCTTTAGGGAAGCTGTCTGGGACCTTCACCTCAGACAAGGCTGAGACTAAAAAGCATGAGTGCTTAGTTTCTGCTGCAATCCTGTCTTGGTTCCCTTTTTAGCTCTTTTAAATGCAGGACTTTATAGACTGAAACACAAGTAGAAACAAATGACTTAAGTACTATTCCCATTGCTATTTTTTAATGAATTTAAAGAATATCAGTTATCATGGTATGTAGGTTTGAGTAACTAGCTTCACGCAATTTAGTTTTTTCTCTTTTATGGCAAGTGTGGTAAAAAGGAAAAAGTGGCATCAGTATCATATCTTCAAAAAAGATCAGGACATCTGATACATTTTAATACATAGCTGGGGCCTTATGTTGTAGATTAAACTTGCTGTTTTTAGCAAGTGATCCCTGGGTTTCACATTCATTTCTAAATGCATTAAGTAGCTCCAGGCATTTCATAACATGATCTCTTTATTTGTATGCAAAAAAGAGTAAATATTGTAATTAAAAAAGCGGCATTTTTGTAACAAAGGGACCTGTTGGAGCTATTTGGTGCTAGAATGTGATTGTCCTTATTACTTTTTGGTAAGCCTTATTTAAATTTTGTATACTGTGGAACATGTTGAATTTGTCTGATCATTTTAGTGTGGAGGTATTTGGTTTGTTTTGAAGGACAAAAGGTGAAGTTTGAAACATGTACAGGAGCACTACAGAAATATCCACAGATAAATATTTTTAAATTATTGGCATCAATAAAATGGTATTTTGCTTATTTGTGTTACAAATATCCTCATAAGAACCAATGCGCTATCAGTTTCTTGTGGAATTTCTTTCTGTATTTAGAGCTATAAAACTTTTACTCAAAGCACAGTGTAATTTCGTAGGAGATTTGTAAGGCACTACCAATATGCTAAATTTTCCCCACTGCTTAGGAGGGTTTGGAGTCATTTCAGTGAATCTGTGATTAAAAGATAACCTTGCCAGCAAGTCATCCTAATTTTTGACGTGGCGCTATTACATTCATTTCCACTTTACGCGCTCACAGGATACAACAGTTGGGGAAAACATGTTTTAACTGTTTTGAAGAGAAAAAGATCTCTATATTTACAGTATATATCTGTACTTTGGCAGTTGTTATAACCAAACAGTAATGCACTTAGGTATCCTGACATTTCTGACTGGGGGGTATTTCCTGCTTTAGTCTTTTACATTTTTAAACTGTCCTTTTGTTTCCTTTAAAACACATCTAGCTATTTGTTTACAAATGTATCTTTTATGTATATTTTGTATAGTGCATTATCACTTCTGCCAAATAAGGGTGGTTGGGTTTTGTTTTTTGTTTTAGGGCTTTCTTTTGCATTTTGGAAGAGTAACAGTGCTTAAGCTTGTGTTCATGTAGTGCCTGTTTGATAGTGTTTACAGTGAGCTGTTAGAGATCCTCTTACTGGTGTACTAGATGGTCTATCTTTGTGTGATTGTAGATTATGATGTGCTCCCTTGTAGACTTCCTGCTGTAGATTTATCAGCTTACAAATCCAGTGTGTTAGGGTCTGTGCAATAAAGTGTTTGCTGTCTTATTTTCTTTAAGAAAATCCATATGGATGTCATAATTGTTGTATATTGAACAAATATTTATACTTATGCAGTTGCATAATACTGAAATAAAATTGAGCATGAAAAGATAAGTTTCTTTAGTTCCTTTTTCACTGTCACTAAACACAATTCATTTGTATGTGGTTCAGTGAATCATGCTCTAATTTATTATGTTCCAGTATGATCTAAGTGTGTATCTGTGTTTTTTGGCTTTTCTTATTGCTAAGCCAATTTAGTAACTTTTAGGAACAAAGTATTTTATGTGGGGTAGTTTATCTGGCCGTTCTCCTGAGCTCTGCCATGGAGAATGCTGTATAAAAAGGGGATGGTTAGGTAATCATTCTGCCTCAGTTTTCTCATCTGTAAAGTGGATATATGATGCCAGACGTGCCAACTCTTGCAAATTAACCACAAGAGACACCATCTTTAAGTAAAATTAGATCTAACCTGTGATGTCATGATAGAATTTTCAATGTCTTTTTTTTTCACCTGCTCTCTGATAGTCACAGGCCATTAGAGTTCCCACTGTAAGTCCACCCCAGACACCTAGGAATGAAAGCAGGAGCCTTTCCTTACATGATGAACTACCAGCAGAAACCCCAGCCACTGTGATGAAAAGCTCCCATTGACAGTGTGCAATGGGCATTTGGGGGTTCCTTTGTTGTCGCTGTGCACTGAGCACCCAGGGGCTCCATTTGCTGTTGGCTCTGTAAATTGGAGTCCTTAAGCCATAATTTGAGGACCTCAGTAACTCAGCTAGAGGTCTATTGCAAGATTGGGTGGTTCAAGTTCTGTGGCCCACCATGTGTAGGAAGTCAGACTAGATGATCACAATGGTCCTGTCTGATCCTAAAGTCAATGGGAGACTGGTCAAATTGGAAGAATCTTATGGAACATAGGAATGAATTACCATACTGGATCCAGATCCAAGGCCTTTATAGTGTCCTGTCTCTCACAGAGGCTGGAAACAGATGCTTCAGTTCAGGTATAAGAATCCCCCACTTTGTGCATAGAATCATCGGACTGGAAGAGATATTGAGAGATCTCTTAGTCCAGTCCCCTTCCCTCAAGGCAACACTAAATATTACCTATACCATCCCTGAAAGGCGTGTGTCCAACCTGCTCTTAAAAATCTCCAGTGATAAAGATTCCACAACCTGCGTAGGTAATTGATTCCAGTGTTTAGCTACCCTGACAATGAGGATATTTTTTGTAATGTCCGACCTAAACTGCCCTTGCTGGAATTTATGCCCATTTCCTCTTGTCCATCCTCAGAGGTTAACAAGAACAAGTTTTCTCCCTCCTGCTTGCAATAACCTTTTATGTATTTAAATATTACCATGTCACTCCTCAGTCTTATCTTTTTCAAATTAAACTCAATATTTTCAGTCTTCCCTCAGAGGCCATGTTTTCTAGACCTTTAATCGTTTTGTTGCTCTTCTCTGGACTTTCTCAAGTTTGTCCACTTCTTTTCAGAAATGTAGCACCCAGAACTGGACACAATAGTCCAATACAGGCTTAATCAGCATAGCTTAGAGCAGAAGAATTATGACTTGCTTACAAAAGTCCTGTTAATACATCTCAAAATTATGGGGGAGGAATTGTTTGGAATTTGGGGATAAAGCTTTGGGGATTTTTGTTTGTTTGTTTGTTTGTTACTACAGCATCACACTGACTCATATTTAGCTTCTGATCCACAATGACCTCCAGATCAATTTCTGCAGTGCTCCTTTCTAGGCAATCATTTCCCATTTTGTATGTATGTGACTTGTTCCTTCTTCAGAGGCCTATTTTGCATTTGTTATCATTAAATTTTATCCTATTTCTTTCAAATCATTTATCTAGTTTGTCCAGATCATTTAAAATTCTAATTGTATCCTCCAAAGCACCTGCAACCCCTCCCAGCTTGGTATCATCTACAAACTTTGTAAGTGTATTCTCTTGTGCCAGAGGTTCCAAACCTTTTTGGCTCAAGGGCCACAGGTACAATTTTTCTACTGTGAAGGACCATCAGTCTCCCCCAGCAGTAACCTCCACCTCCCGCCAAACAGAAGGAGGCTCTTCTATCCTCCTGGCTGAAGCAGGGAAACTGTACACATTCTGTAGGCCCATGCACTCCACCTAGATGCCCAGCGAGTAGCTCCCTTCTGCAGCCAGGAAGATAGAAGATCAATGCTCCTCTTCCTCTGGCTCGAGCAGGGACCCAAGCCACCTAAGCAGCCAGATACAGTGCTTTGCTTTGCTTCATGCTACATCTAGGAAGGAAGCACTGATTTCCCATTCCCTTGGCTGCAGCAAGGGAGCTTACACTGGTCTTTTAGGCTGACAGCAGTGCACTCTGCCTGGCTCCCAGACCACAGATTGAGAACTAACTGGTCTATATTATTATCTAGATCATTGATGAAAATATTGAACAGAACCTGACCCAGAATGGATCCCTTGGGGATGTCGATTGATATACCCTTCCAACTTGACCATGAATCAGTAATAACCACTCTCTTGGAATGATTTTCCAAACAGTTGTGTTATTCACCTTATAGTAGCTCCATCTAGTTTGTATTTCCCTAGTTTGTTTATGAGAAGGTCATGTAAGACCAATATCAAAAACCTTACTAAAGTCAAGACAACACATCTACTATTTCCCCACACCCATGTACAAGGCTTGTTACCCTGTTAAAGAAAGCTGTAAGGTTGGTTTGACATAATTTGTTCTTGACAAATCTTTACTGACTGTTACTTGTGAGCTTATTATCTTCTAGATGTCTGCAAATTTATTGCTTGATTGTTTTGTCCATTATCTTTCTGGTAGTGAAGTTAAGATCACTCATCTGTAATTCCCTGTGTAGTTCTTATCCCCCTTTTTATAAAATTTACCCTTTTCAAGTCTTTTGGAATCTCTCACATCTTCCCTGACTCTTTGAAGATAATCATTAATGGTTCAAATATCTCCTCAAAGAGGTCCTTGACTATCCTAGAATGTATTTTAACAGGCTGTAGTGACTTGAATACCTCTACCTTGTCTAAGTAATTTTAAACTTGTTCTTTCCCTATTCTGGACTCTGATCCTGCCTCATTTTCATTGGCATTCAAATTAAATGTCCAATTACTATTAACCTTTTTGATGAAAACTGAAACAAAAAGTCATTTAGCACTGCTGCCATTTCCACATTTTCTGTTATTGTTTTCCTGTCCTCATTGAGTAAGGGAGGCCTGCCGTGACCGTGATCATCTTTTTGCTTGTAATGTGTTGTTAATCTTTGTCACAGTATTCTAAGCACAGCCTCACAAATGCTGAATAGAGGGGAATAATCACTTCGCTTGATCTATTGCCAACGCTTCTGCTAATGCAGCCCAATATGCCATTAGTCTTTTGGCAGTATGGACACATGGTTGACTTCTGTCCAGCTTCTTGTCCACCGTAGCCCCCCGGTCCCTTCCTGATAGTCAGTCAGTCCCCAGCCTGTAGCACTACATGGGATTCTTCCACCCAAAGTGCAAGACTCTGCACTTTTCCTTGATGAACCTCATCAGATTTCTTTTGGCCCAGCCCTACAACTTATCTAAGTCACTCTGTATCCTATCCTCCAGCATGTCTGCAATCAGCCATTGCCTCCAGCTTAGTGTCATCTGCAAACTTGATGAGTGTGTAATTCATTCCATCCTCCAGATCATTAATGAAGATGTTGAACAAAACCAGCCTCAACACTAACCCGAGATGCTCTACTTTTTATCAGCAGCCAGCTACAGCTGTTCATCACTACTCACTGACCCTGACAATCTAGCCAGCTTTCTATCCACTTTATAATCCATTCATCTGACCTATAATTCTCTAATTTGCTGGCAAGAATGTTGTGGGAGACTGTCAAAAGCTTTGCTAAACAAAGGCGTACTGTTGACTCATATCCAGATGTGGCCTCGCCATTGCTGAATAGAGGGGAATAATCACTTCCCTCAATCTGCTGGCAATACTTATGTAGCCCAATATGCTGTTAGCATTCCCTGAAACAAAGGCACACTGTTGACTCATATCCAGCTTCTTTTCAACTGTAACCCCCACATCCTTTTTCTGCAGAACTGCTGCTTTGCTAAAGTCAACATATATCATATCCACCATAGAGCCAGCCATCTCATTACAGAAAGCACTCAGGTTGGTGAGGCATGATTTGCCCTTGGTGTATCCATGCTGACTGTTCCTGATCACCTTCCTCTCTTCCAAATGCATTAAAATGGGACTCTTGATGTCCTTCTCCATGATTTTTTCAGAGACTGAGGTGAAGGTGACTGGGCTGTCATTCACAAGATCCTCTTTCATCACATTTCTGAAGATGGGCATTATATTTATCTTATTCTAATCATCCAAGATCTCTACCAGTCATCACGAGTTTTCAAAGATAAATTAGCTTCTATGCACCACTGTTCTCCAGCATCAAATGGACACAGTGTTTTCATAACAGGTACTTAGCCCCATATGGAAATGAAAGATAATAAATTAGCTAATAAATTATACAGATTTCACATGTGAAGCTGCAGAGGATTTGGAAGCAATTAAATCAGTACATAACCAGTCCTCAATGCCCAAGAAGACAGTACATTTTAACAGATGCATAACAGGACTTATTCCTGGCTGTGGAGAGGTTTGCACTGATAGGCTCAACAGAGGTGTATTTAAGGGGGATTTGAATAAAGGGAGGCTGGCAGGTAACACAATGGTGTAGAACTGAAGTTAAAAGTAGTAATCTAAACGACAGCATAAAGATGACTAGAGAAGACTGCAGGGACAGCAAGGCGGGAGGCTCTGGTAGGGTGAGGGAGGAATAGGAGAAAAGGGCAGAGATGCAGGTAGGAAGGATGTGTAATACTGGGACTTGACGGTGCAGGCATGAAGCCTGTCCTTTATGCAGAAGACAAGAGGAAGCTAGTGGAGGGATTCAGATTGTGGAGTATCATGGTCTGAGTGGCCATCACTTAATCAGAAATGTTAATGGTATGACTTGGCTTAAAAGAGAAATTTTTAGTGAGTTTAAACACAAAAAGGAAGCTTACAAGAAGTAGAAATTTGGTCAGGTAACTAGGGTGGAGTGTAAAAAAAACACTTCTTGTGCATGCAGTAGTGAAATCAGTAAGGCCAAAGAATAATTGGAGTTATAGGTAGAAATGACTTGAAGGGTAACAAGAAGAGTTTCTGTACTTATGTCAGCATCCATGAAATGATCATGAAAAGTTTGGGCCCCTTACTGAATGGGGGAAATGTTGGGGTGGGGGGACCTGAAGTATTCGATGCTTTTTTTTGCCTCTGTCTTCACAAACAAGGTCAGCTTCCAGACTACTGCACTGGGCAGCACAATATGAGGAGGAGATGAGTAGGCCTAGGTGATGAAACAGGTTCAAGATTTAGAAAACTAGACATGCACAAATCCATGGGCCCAGACACAATGTTTCTGAGGCTGCTGAGGGAGTTTGCTGATATGATTACAGAGTTACTGGCTGTTATCTTAGAAAACTTGTGGCAAGCGAGGTTGAAGTGGTCCTGGATGAATGGAAAAGGGCAAATACAGGGCCCATCTTCAAAAAAAAAAAAATGGAAGGAGGATCCAGGGAATCACAGACCAGTCAGCCTCACCTCAGTCCCTGGAAAAACCGTGGAGCGGGTCCTCAAGTAGCCATTTTGAGGCACTTAGAAGAGAGGAAGGTGATAGCAGCAATCAACATGGATTCACTAAGAGCAAGTCGTGCATGATAAATATGATGATGATCTGAGATGAGATGACTGGTTCTGTGTATGAACATAAAGCAGTAGACACGGTGACTTTAGCAAAGCAACAGTTCTGCAGAAAATGACTTGGGTATTACTGTGGAGAGGAAGCTGGATATGAGTCAATAGTATGCCTTTGTTGCTGGGAACAATAATGGCATATTGGGATGCCTAAGTAGGAGCCTTGCCAGCAGATCATGGGAAGTGATTATTTCCTTCTATTCAGCTCTGTTGAGGCCACATCTGGAATACTGTGTCCAATTTTGGGCCCCCCACTACAGAAAGGATGTGGCCTGCTTGGAGTGTGTCCCGCTGAGGGTAGTGAAAATGATTAGGGGGCTGAGGCACAAGACTTACGTGGAGAAGAGGGAGCTAAGTTTATTTATTCTACAGAAGAGAAGAAAGAGGGGAAATTTGATAGCTGCCTACAACTGTCTGAAGGGGGGGCATCCACAAAGGATGTTGTTACATTGTTTTCAGTGGTAACAGGTTCAATATTAGAAACTTTTTTTTTCAGTAGGAGGGTGGCAAAGCATTGGAATGGTTTACCTGAGAAGGTGGTGGAATCTCCATCCTTAGAGAATTTTTAAACTTGGCTTTTTAAAGCCCTGGCTGGGATGATTTAGTTGGCATTGGTCTTGCTTTGAGCAGGGGGCTCAACTAGATGACTTTCTAAGATCACGTCCAACCCTAATCATCTATGATTCTATAGAGACCCTTTTTAAAAACAGTTTATTTCTAAGTTAATCACTTTCAAAATTTTCCTCCATCTTGCCATAGACACCTCCAGTCTTAAGAGCAGCAGCCTTTTCATAGTAATGTTCCCTGTAAGCTGCGCGACTGCATGGCCGTGCAGCCCCCCCCCCCCCCGCCACTGTCCCGCTCAGGGGACGTTGCCAGCCACGCACAGCTGGCAGGCAGGGTCCCTACGCAGCTGGAAGACTCTGTCTTTCAGCTGGCTAAGAGATCCTCTGGAGCTGGGAGTTTTTAAAACTCCCACCCAGAGGTTCCCTGACAGAGCATGCTCAGAATGTCTTAGCATGCTCCATCAGTGCTTCTCCAGCTGGAGGAGCCATGGCTTGGCTGTGCCACTCCAGCGGCTGGGTAAGAGTGTGGGGGGGGGGGCAGCCCACACAGCAAGAAATGTGAGCTGCTCAGCTGCCTCAGGGCCTTAGAGGGAACATTGAGAACCAACAATAAGGAAGGAAGAACTTCGCTCTGAGCATGGCTCTTCAGTGTGGAGTAAAGGTAAGTGCTCTTTTAAATTTAACAATTTATTACTTAATCTCTTGAAACATAACTTCTTAGTTAAAATCAGTTTGGGTTCTTTCTTCACAAAAATATTAATGTTTAAACTTTATGTTGCAAGTCACTAGAAGTTTTGAACTGTGTGGTAATTTTGTTTACATCAGAGGGTTGGGAGCCAGGATGTTTGAGAGTTCAAATCCATCAGCCATCATTCATCTCAGGCAATTCCATTCATCTCTGTGTATGTCAGCTCTCCCGCTGTATTTAAAAAAAAAAAAAAAAAGAGAGATAAAAGCAAAACCTGCCTGCAAACCAAGTTGCAGCATCAGATCAGAGCTCTACTGGGTAAATAAATCATATAAAGCTAAATCCAATGTCACTTCCTGTTGGTTTATATCCTTGCTAAAGAATCCCAAAAAACCCAATCTTTAGAATTTGAATTTCCCATATACAGTCTGTGCATCATGATGCACTTCATTCATATGAACATATTCCTTCGGCTGAGGCATCAAGTCTCTTTATTTAGGATTTGTGTACCTGGGAAGGGGCCATGTATGCTTTTCACCAGAGGCTTCGCTGGCACAGGCTTACGCAGCTTCAGCCCTGAGTCGTGGTGCACTGAGCCCCGGGTCTTCTCCCGCACCAGTGGCACTTCTGTTTTTCACCTTTATTTGTGTTTTATTGTATATTCCTAATACTTGGGGTGACTTGTGCTTGTCAGGCATATAATAATGCAAATTCTAAATTAAATAAAACAAAAATGATGGGGTAGGGTGGGATAAAATCAGAAAACAAGTGAAATGGTAAAAGTGACAGCGTAGTAAACATTGCAATAATTGCATTGTATTTGGGGAAGGCACAGACATTCTAGGCAGAGCAAATTATATGCTCATATGATGAAGCAGAGAAACCACACACCAGCACAGCAGAGGTTAAGGAGAGCTTTTGGCCCAGCAAGCACTGCTTTGTTATGCCTGAGCAGGCTTGGAGTGGGGAGAAAAGGAGAGCCAGGGCCACTTCAGGGCTGACTTGTGAAGAGGCAGGAGCTAGCTGTCACCCTATCTGGAAGAAAGGAACATGAGCGTGCAATCAAGGCAGCCCCCAGGGAACAAGTTCTGTTTCCGAGTCCGGGGCGATTGTGGAGGATATGTAGGAGTGCCTGGTGACTGCCACTCAGAGAGATTGTCGGGTTTGGCTGCAACCTTACAGCTGCCCAACCCAAAAGAACCTGGGATCACTGCTGGACATCATCCAAGCTCCACAAGAGGGAGCCATAGGAGGCAAACCACCTAGCAAATTGGGCTACAAAGATAATGCCCCAAATATAATAGACTGATAGGAAGTAATGGATTTAGACTGACTGTTCCAAGTGCCCCCTGTTCTAGGGCTGACTTACATGAGGCACTGGGCTAGGACCTAGTAGTGTGAGAGAGACCAGGTCACCTTACCCCCACTGCCTAAAACAGTGGTTCTCTACCTTTTGTGGGTCACAACACACTTAGTGGCATATTGTGACCCTACAGGACACAGCAGCACAACCCTCCAGGCTAGCTATTTCCCCAGCTTTCTGTGACACACTTACCACTGTGCGGCGACACAAGGTTGAGAACTGCTGTCCTAAAAGACTTGAGGCACCTTGATCAGGGAAACTGAGCTGGAAGTCTGGCATGCACTAGACCACCTAGCCCCACCCAAGCATTCTGGCACACTCATTTCTCCTTAAATTATTTTTGCTCATTTTCAGCTTTTCAGCTTTGTGGGTTTGTTTTTTTGTTTGTTTGTTTTGTGCTTTAGTTGACTTGTAACTGGTTGACATTTAGATCAGTAGCTACAAAGGGGTTCATGCTGGAGGGTTTGTCTTTGGGAACTGGGCAAGGTTTGAGTCTCAAGTTCCTCTTTTCAGGATGAGGAGGTGATGCATAATGCACAGTGAGGCATGATAGCATAAGAGCCTGATGCTAAAGTTTTTGGGTTCCATGCAGGGCTGAATAGTTGGTATTTGCCAAGCTGCAGGCAACAAGTACGGTATGTTGGCAGAGATGTTTAGGAAAGTTTGGCACAATGTGTTCGCACTCTGTAACAGTGCTATGCTCCCTTTTGACTGCACTATTTGTCTATCACAGGGGTTTCAAACACGTGGCCCGCTGGCCGCATGCAGCCCCTAAAGCTGTTCTCTGTGGCTCGCAATGATGCTATTGTTACCAATATTTGCAATACCGTTGTATGAAAAGGTTTCAGTGGTGCGGCCCTTGGGATAACTTACTAGCCCTCATGAGGCCCTGTACTAGACCTCATGCTGCCCCTTTGGTCATTCGAGTTTGAGACCCCTGGTCTATCACTTTCATAGCACACAGTTTTAAAGAACAAATGATTAAAGATGCATGTTGAAACAGTGGAGAATAATCCATGCTAGACAAATGGAAAGTTGCGATGCTGGAAAGGAAAGCCATACAGTGTTTTGGATATTTGACAGTGTTACACACTTCACCAGATCCTTTTAGGTACAATTTCCCCCTTGCACTGTTATAGAGTCGTTTCTTCCAATGATACATTTAAATAGCATCAAACATAAACTATTTGTCTTCAATTTTGAGGCTCTTCATAGTCTATCCTTACCTTACTTATCTCTCTCTCACTATCAGCATACTGATTGACTGATTGATTGACTGATCCAGGATGTCAGCCTCCACAGCCCACTTGTTAAAATTTCAAGTAGGCACCTTCATGCTTTCTCCAATGCAGCCCTTCAAAAATAATCCCAAAGTTATCTTATTATTACCCTTCAAATTTCTCCTTAAAATTCTCTTTTGCTGCAATTACTTCAAAAAACTAGACAGTGGTTAGGCTATTGGTGATATCACTTTCTCTCATATTGACCAGTATTGTCATTGTCATCTTTGTAATTCCACATCTGCCTATAACAGTTAACTCATCTTTTCTGTGTTTATATAGTGCGTAGGATGGAGGAGTACTGGTCTATGGCTGGGGCTCCTAGACGCTATGGTAATATAGATAAAAGAATTACTAGCTTATCAGATTGAACTAATTCTTTTTGGGGAGATGTGCCTTGAATCAGCTATTGAGAGTTCAGCAACTTTCAGATGCTTAATGAAATGAACATCTCTATATGAAAGGAAGAGTAAGTTTTACGTAGCTTGCTTTCCACTGTTCTCAAAGATATGTTGATATAGGCTTGACAAGCCAGTCAACTGACCAGTCAAATCATGTCAATTGACCACTTATTTTTTGACCACATTCTGAAATACTTAAATATTCCAACAAGAATAT
The DNA here is from genome assembly GCA_007922195.1 of Podocnemis expansa. Classification (NCBI taxonomy): domain Eukaryota; kingdom Metazoa; phylum Chordata; order Testudines; family Podocnemididae; genus Podocnemis; species Podocnemis expansa. The sequence continues at coordinate 40,328,250 of ML681990.1, forward strand.
CCTGATGTAGGTGGTGGCCCCAATTTTTGCTTTATGCATTCTTTCGTTTTATTGTGTTGCCCTGGTTGTGAGTTAAAATTAGCAAGCTCAGTAGTTGATTTGTTGTAATTAGCCATAAGCATCTATAAAGGTAAGCCTAGCAGTGATCATAGTCTTCCACTTCACTATTCCAGTAAACTAGTGCTTTAAAATTTTTTACTTTTGACCATTTTTTACACTATTTGATCATTATTTGTTCATCGAATGAGCAATTATTTTTTAAACAAAGAGTTTGAGGCAAACCTTTTATTAGGCCAACTTCTGTTAGTAAAGAGACAAGCTTCCACATTTTCACCGAGCTCTTCTTAGGTCACAGCTCCAATCACTCTACAGACAATTCTTTGTGGATCAGTCAAATGCCCAGTCCTATTCTGATAACTTTCTTTGCTTAAAGGGAGCTCTGCAAAAACATGGCTTGCTCTAAGACGTTTTCCCTGTCTCAGATCATTCTTTGTGCAAGCATCATTTTGATGGAGGTCATCCAGCAAGCTTTTATGTTTGTCCATTTCTATTGATTCAGATATCATATGCATGACAAGCTTGGCTCAATGAGCCATAATAACACATTTTTACACTGGATAGCTTGTCAGTGACCACAACAAGTTCATATATTAAAAAAATGCACATCAGTGTGCAGATGTGGTATGTCGTCATAACCGAGATATGGTAGCATAACTACATCCCTATTATATTCACAGCAGCCTTCAAAAAGTTCTCACTATGCAGTTTTCAGTGTGAATTTCCTGTCATCGGACAGCTTTCCACAGGTTAAAGTAAGGGGAAATGCCTGGGGCCCCCTATCTTCAGGGAGCCAGCATTCTGGGCCTCCTAAAAATAGGGGAATGCCCTAAAACACTGCATTCCAGGGGCCCCAAAAATAGGGGCACGCATTGGAACGCTGTGTTCCAGGGCCCCCTAAAAATAGAACGCAACACTGGCAGCCACGCACAGCCAGCAGTCGTGGTCCCTAGCGGGCTGGAAGGCAGAGTCTTCTGGCAGGCTGAGAACTGCTCTGAGCGGGGAGCTTTTAAAACTCCCGCTTGGAGTAAGCTGTCACTGAGCGTATGCAGAGCCTCTGTGCATGCTCAGTGAGAACCTCCTCTGGCTGGAGGAGTAGCCCGTGACCAGGTCGCACCGTTCTGGTGGCCAGGTACGGGGGTGGGGTGATAGTTGGGGACAGGGCAGGGTCAGGCCAGCTGGGGGTATGTGGGGGGGTGAGCTCAGGCCTGCTGGGGGGGTGACGGGAGAGTGGGGGGGGCAGGATCAACCTGGCTGGGGGGTGACAGGAGGGGCAGGATTGGGCCGGCTGGGGAGGGTGATGGGAGTGCTGGGGGCAGGATCGGGCTGGCTGGGGGGCCCACACCAGCATGAGGGGGCCTGCCAGTTTAGGAGGGTTCCAGGGCCTCCCAAATTATACTTTAACCCCTGGGGGGCAGGAGCTGGGGTGCGGGGGGGGGGCTGGATATGCGGGAGAGGGCCCACCCACTTAGCAGGGTCCGGGGCCTGCCAAATTATACTTTAACCCCTGCAACTTTCATTCAAAGTTGTATAGGTTTGGGGCTGTTTAATATGTGGAGGAAGTTGTATAGTATGTGTATCTGAATACAGACATTTCATAAAGCTATAAAAATCTCCATTTTGTAGGCTGATGCTAGCCAAACTTGGTGCCTGCTACAAAGGAGAAAAATGGTTTCTTTACAAAGAAATATTATCAGTGTTTTCTCATCCTTTAAGTCTAAAGAATTGTTTGGAAAATTTCTAAGCCTGTGGTCATCTTAAATAGATTAAATCACTTAGATTTTTATGGGGGAGCTTTTAAGGAAAAGCCTCTGGATAATAATAGCTGAGGTTGAACTGAAAGTTCCCTGTATAAAGTATCCAAAAAGAACTCCACTCTCATTCGTCTTCAACTAAATGCAACATTTAGTTCACTGGAACTGAGAGCCTTTGCTCCATGCAGTGTATCCACTTCTATGGGTAAAAAACTATGTGTAGCCTTGGAGGAGATTGACGCTTTACATCAGGGTTAGATCATTATGGAAGCACTGGTGCAAAAACTTGCATTCTAGTGACAGTGGGCAGATTAGTAGGCACACCAAGTACTTGTCAGTCTTTGGGCCAAGCATAAATATTAAATCTAGTTATTGCTGTTTGGATTTAGTAACCTCTGACCGAGTAAAGCAGTAACTCCTTAATTCAATAGAATTCCCTAATGCTAAATCTTCTTCACCTTGCAGAGCTCACTGAAAAAGGCCATGTAGTGGTAGTAAACCCTAATCTTCGTTTTGCACCAGTAGTTCAGACTCTGATCCCACTACAAAATAGATGTCAGCTCTCTGATTCTACTGCCATCTCATTTTGCTAACAGCCTCTGGTTTCCTTTTCTACATCTCTGTAAAGGGAAGTAGCCAACGCAGGTGACCCAAGAGCTGCCAACAATGCTTTTCTCCCTGCCTATCCATCATCCAGTCTAAGATGTGAACTTTTGAGTACTAAGGTAGGAGACAACTGAAGTGGTGAGATGTCTGTCCCTGTTTATAATTCAAGTCAGTGGTCCCCAAACTTTCTGGGTCTGCAACCCCCAGGAGCCAGAGCTGTGGCCAGAAGAAAACAGTCCAGGACCCAGCTTGAAAAATGGCTGGGCTGGGGCCGACTGGAACTGTTGTCTGTAGCAAGGGGCCAAGAGCTGGGGGCAGAGTGGGGCTGAGTGGTACTCCTTTCCCATCCCACATTTGTGGATGTAGGGAGATGCACCCCACAGTTTGGGAAGCACTGATTTCAGTTAATTAGAAATCATCCCAAGGCTTAGTCTGTCCTTCCAATCCTATTAGGTATTTATGTATTCATTTACTGATAAAAATGTTCACTGTATCTTTTCAGAGATTGATGCTCCGTAAAAGCCAAGCCCATCAAAGGCCACCAGTCTTGTGAATAAGAGTACAGCCATCAACCCTTTTTCGAATCAGGAGAAATAAAATCCTCTCCAGTGATAAACTATTATCCACCTTTTTAAATTTAAAGTTTTATAGCGGCTTCCACTGTTTCATTGTGTCTCTGTGGAGCATGTGACGGGGTTCTCAAGCCTTGTTTTAAAGCCAGGGTGGTTGATTCTCTATGTTAATAAGGGGGTGGTGCTAATCAGCTAGGCCAGATATATATGTTTATTTCAGTGCATGTTCCTGAGACAACAGCAGAGTCCCAGGTAGCAAAGTGGATCAAGGTGGTGACCATCAGTTTCACTCCCAAAGATTTTTCAGAAAATAGGAGAGATCCAGAGGGCTCGTAGAATTTCATGTCCAGGTCTGTCAGGATTGGGGTGTGTTTGAACATAGGAATGGGCATGCTGGAGCAGACCAATGATTCATCTAGTCCAGCATCCTGTCTTCTGACAGTGGCCAATGTCAGGTGCTTCAGAGGGAGTGAACAGAACAGGTAATCATCCAGTGATCCTCCCCTCCCAGCTATGGACACTCAGTGCCTGGCTAATAGCCATTTGATGGACCTATCTTCCATGAACTTATCAAGTTCTTTCTGGACCCCGGTCTTGGCCTTCACAACATCCTCTGCCAAAGTGTTCCAATGTCTATCCATTGTATGAAGCAATATTTCCTTTTGTTTCTTTTAAACCTGATTCCTGTTAATTTCACTGGGTGACCTCTAGCTCTTGTGTTATGGGAAGAAATACATAACATTTCCTTATTTGTTTTCTCCATACCAGTCAATATTTTATAGACCTCTATTATATCTCCCTTAGTCATCTCTTAAAACTGAAAAGGCCCCATCTTTTTAATCTCTCCTCATACAGAAGTTGCTCCATACCCAAAATAATTTTTTTGCCCTTCTCTGTACCTCTTCCAATTCCAACATATCTTTATTGAGATGGGGTGACCATATGTAGTATTCAAAATCTGGCCATACTATGGATTTATAAAGAAGCAATATGGTATTATCTGTCTTATTAAATATCCCTTTCCTAATGTTTCCAAACATTCTGTTAATTTTTGTGACTACTGCTGCACATTGAGTGGATTTTTTCAGAGAACTAGCCAGAATGATCCCATTATTTCTTTCTTTAATAGTAGCAGCTAGTTTAGGCCCCCATCATTTTATATGTATGGCTGGAATCATGTTTTCCATTGGACTTTACTTTGCATTTATCAACTCCTGGCTGTCATTTGCCATTTTGTTGCCTGGTCACCCAATTTTGAGAGATCCCTTTGTAATTCTTTGCAATCTGCTTTGAACTGAGCTATCTTGAGTAGCTTTGTATTGTCTGCAAATTTTGCCATCTCACTGTTTACCCCTTTTTCCAGATAATTTCTAAATATATTGAACAGAGCTGGCCCCAGTACAGATCCATGGTGGACACTATTATTTACCACTATCCATTCTGAAAACTCACTATTTATTCCTACCCTTTATTGCCTATCTTTTAGCCAGTTATTGATCCAGGATAGGACTTTCCCCCTTATCCCATGACTGCATATTTCGCTTAAATGCTTTTGGTGAGGGACCTTGTTACAGGCTTTCTGAAAGTCTAGGTACACTACATCCTCTGGATCACCCTTGTCCACATGCTTATTGACTTCCTCAAAAAATTCTAACAGATCAGTGAGGCATGATTTCTCTTTCAAAAGTCACATAGACTCTTCCTCAACAAATCACTTTCATCTGTGTGTCTGAAAATTCTGTTCTTTACTATAATTGCAAACAATTTCAGTAAAGTGTATTGTGGTACTGAAGTTAGACTTACCAGCCTGTAACTGCCCGCATCATTTCTGAAGCTTTTTTTGAAAAATTAGCATCTCATTAATCATCCTTCAGACATCTGGTACAGAAGCTGATTTAAATGATAGGTCACATAGCACAGTTTTGGACTGTGCCTGTCCCTCCCTTAACCCCCCCAAATTCCTTCTACTTATTAACCTAGTATGCACCTTTTGGCAATGTAGAAAGCACATTTTAAAGTTAAACACAATAGAATTGATACAAAAAGTGGAAAAATTATTAATATTTTTGAAAAACAGGTATGATGCCTGCAATATTTTGAGGATATTCATATCAAGAGTTACAAACACCCTTTTGTGACCTGGGACTGATATCATCTTGTACTCTTTAAGGACTACTTTTCCTGTGTGCTAGCTTGCCAGTCTTTCTCTGGCTACATGCACATCAGCTTTGATTGAGCTAGTACACTAGAGGTAGAAGTATAGCCACAATGATGCAGGTGGCAGGAGCAACTAGTTGCTCTGAGTACTATCCTGCTTTGGAGCCTACTATTCCATCCCACTGCTCATACCACAGTAATGGTACACTGCAGCTGCATACCATTGAAATCAAAACCAAACAAACTGGAATTCATGGTATCTGGGTACCTACCTCTGCCATCTGCACATTATTTACCTGGGGCCAGTTACTACTACTTCTGTTCATGCATCTGTAAAGGGGAAGTGACACTAATCCACTTTTGCAAAGTGTTCTGAGTTCCTCTGACAAAAGGTGCTAAGTAAAACCGTGACATCCCTGGTGTTTCAGCAGAGGGCTTGTCCTGGGGATCATGGAGAACTTCTGGCTGTTTGAATGACTATGTGGGTAAGGCCCCCACAGGAATCTCCCTTCCTCTTCCCTTGTCCTGATCCCTCGATATGACTGATCCTTTTTTGCTCCATTTTTCTGACCCCTTTCTCAGCCCATGAACCAGCAGATGAAAGGCAAGTTAAACTGGGAGAACAAGCCAGAAGCGTGGATGGTGAGGGGAATGTCACAGGGGAACATGTTAAGCTCTGCCTGGCACCCCCAAGTAGGAGAGGCAAGCATGCTGTATGCCAGAAAAATGGAAGCAGGAGTAAGGAAGTGGGATGGGACTCCTGCTGGGCTAAGTAATTAACTTTTGAGGGATTGAGGCATTCTCTAGCCTCTCATCAGGTCGCACAGTGGCATATTGAGGAATCCCCATGCCTGGGGGGGCCAGGTTTATGTTTTCACCTCCCCTCCTCATACCTTCTCTTGCACAGGGCAGGTGGTATCCTGATGCACCCCCACCAGCTGCCCTTGGTCTGGCGGGATCTGCATCTGTGGAAGTGGGGCTGAAGGCCTGGAGGGTGCAAATGCAGGCTTGTCTCTGCAGGGCCCCCCGCTCTTACTCAGTAGGTGGTGCCTGCCTCTCCCCCTGCAGCCTGGTGCTGATTGTAATGGGGCAGCCTCACCCCCCAGCCTGCCTGGCCATCCTTTCATGATGCACAAGAGGGGCACTGAGGGGAACCTCAGCACCTCCTGTGCCCCTGGACCCCACGAAAGATCACTTTGTGGCAGTATTTGCCTGCTACTCCAGTCCCACAGCCTGGTGCCTTGGCCACCACAAGGCAATCTCTACATCCTGCCCCCAACGTCCCTGGCATCCCCATCAGATGTAGTTTAAAAATCTGGAACCAACTTCCACTTGGTCTTGCTGAAGGGGAGGTGATCCCCTAGAGAGGGCACAGGATGTTTCTCTGGCTTTGGGGTCGGAGGCAGTCCTATGGGACTCTCGGTGGGTGGGAGGAGTCTGGAAGACACTGGCCCAGTGCTCACGGTGAGTGCTCGCTGCTCAGGAAGGTGAGCTTTGCAGGGCCAATGGAGAGCACGAGGGCGTGCCCAGGTTGATGTAACAGAGGACTTGGGCAGGAGGCGGTGGGGAGAAAGGGAGGCTGTGCTGCTGTTATGTCTCTTCTCTACCGGGCAGCAGTGGCAATTCCCATTACATGCCACTAGTAGTAGCAGGGCAGCTAGGGATGAGGGAGGGTGATTGCAGCCCCTAGCCCTAGCCCTCCTCCCAGGCTTCTCCCCCACCCGAGCAGGGTCCATTCAGTCTTCACTTCCTCCCCTGCCATCTTCAGGAATACAATGTCTCCCACCCTCTCTTATTTACCACATTGCAATGCTGAGGGAAAGCTGCTATCTCAGCCAGCTAGGTCAGAGAACTGTGAAGCCCTGCCTGTTGTCCCTTATGTCCAGCTCTATGAAGCTGGAGGTGAGCAGTTGCAGCCCCCAGCCTTTCCCTCGCCTACTTCTTCAGGGCTGGAGGCAGCTTTTCCACCTCAGCCCCTTCAGTGGGAAGCCTGGGGGGCAGCCCCCTCTTGCTACTGGGCAACCGGTACCAGGGAATCTAGGTCAGCCCTTATCCACTGCCACATCCCCTGCCCAGGAGGTTACTCACTCACACTCAGTGGTGGGAAAGGAAGTGGACTGGAGCCAAGGGAGGAAAAGGAGTTAATGTGGAAGAGAAGGTGAGTGAGAGGACCCAGCAAAGACATGGGTTACCTAGGAAGGTGGTGTAATCTCCATCCTTAGAGGTTTTTAAGATACAGTTTGACAAAGTTCTCACTGGAATGATTGTTAGGGTAGGTCCTGCTTTGAGCAGGGGGTTAGACTAGATGACCTCTTGAGGTCCCTTCCAATCTTAATATTTTACGAACTACTGTCTCTAATGCCAACCGTTAAATACTACCTGATAACAGCCCCTTCAGGCCAATGCCTGTAAAGTTCCACAGATTGCCCTGGTTCCCTTTATCTCCCCACAAGCTGCCCCTGGTTCTCCCCAAACTCTTTGCCCCAACTTTGAAGGCAAGAAATAAGGCCCTGCAGCTCCATCTCTGTGTCCAATGAATCCGTGAATGAGATTAGGAAAGGAGCCAATTCAGTTTTCTTTTGGAGCAGCCATGGGTGCAGGACCAGCCATGCTATCACCTTAACCATTTGGGTAGCACTGTTTTCTAAATTCTGGATTCAGAACAGCCGGTTCATTTGGGGGAGTTAGTATTCCCACTTTCTCACCCCTTTCCTCCCAGGTGTTGTTCTGCTAGCCCACTCAGCTGTCTGAGGCCCCACTGCTAGCTTACAGTTGAGGATGAGTGACAGACTTGAACAAGTTTGAAAGGGGCAGCCGTGTTAGTCTAGTCCAGCAAAAATAACAAGGAGTTATGTGGCACTTAAAGACTAACAGCTTTATTTTTTGCATGAGTTTTTGTGGGAGAAAATCTGATGAAGTGGGATTTTCTCCCATGAAAGCTCATACAAAAAATAAATCTGTTAGTCTTGAAGTGCCACAGGACTTTTGTTTCTTGAAGACTTGAGCAAGACTGCTAATTACTATTTGTATTACCATACACCCTGTTGCAGAACAAGCCTGCTATGCTACTTACATCGCTATTCACACAATCTGACCCTGCTTTGGCTTTTAATAGGAATTTTTCTTAAATCAATTGCTAAAAATTACAATGAGAATACAGACATTAAAAGGATTGTTGCCCTGGAACAAAACAACAAGTAGGAGCAAGGACCTCTTCTTAAGAATCTGTCTGTTCTTCCTTTTATTTAAGCTACTGTTGTGGAGCCTCTCATTGACTTAGATTTGTTGGTATCTTCTCTTTAAAAAGCGTGTGATCAAAATGAAGGTAACAATGAGAAGCAAAATCAAAACCAGCACGATGGGAATAAACTTTGCAGCAGTCATCCCGCAGGACAGTGTTACTGTGGACAACTTAGCGCCTGCTAGAGATTTGGGCTCACAACACACCGTCCCATCAGGATCTTCAATTTTATCCATATTCTGCTTGTACCAAGTTAATAAACCGATATTAGAGCAGGTGCATTCCAGCGGATTGTAGCTTAAATTGATTATGCTCTGGCCAGATAAGTTAGTTAGCAACTCTCGTGGTATAATATGGATCTTATTACTGGCAAAATTGAGATAGATGCTCTTGAGAGTCGAAAACGCATCTGTGCTGAATGCAATAAGCTCATTGTGACTCAGATCAACATGCTTCAGCTTTCTGAGGGTGTGAAATGCTTGGTTATTGATAGCCCTCAGGTGACAGAATGATAAAATTAACACCTCCAAACTGGGTACCTGGTGAAACAGATTGTCCTGTGAAATGATCCCTGGCTGAAAGATATTCCCCTGGAGGTTCAGGAGGGAAAGGTTTTGCAGCCCCTGAAAAAGGTATTGAATGTTGGTGTCAATACTGGAGTAAGAAAGGTTTAGGACGTACAAGAAATTCAGATTGCGGAAAGGACCCTGGGAAGCAGTGATGTGAAGACGTGTAGAAGTCAAATCCAGGTGCTCCAAGTTAGCACATTCCTGAAAGGACAAATCTTGGAGCTGAAGCTGCTTGTTGTAGCTCAAATTCAGGTGCCGTAATCCAGTCAGGCCTTTTAGCTGCTTGCTGCAGCAGTTCATGTTTTGTATGCCACTGTGGCTTAAATCCAGATGTTGAAGCTTTGACAGTGTTTCTAAACAACCAGAGCCTAAGTCCAGACTCTCCCCATTTCCGCTGATGTAGAGGTGAGTGAGGGAGGGAAAGGCAGCAGAGCTAATATCACAAAGGTGCTTAAAGGCATTCCTATTGAGAATTAATTCTTCCAACTTGGTCATGCCCCTGATGTCAGGAGGTAACATGCTGAGGTAGGAGTGAGCTAGATCCAGCTTTTGGAGGTTGCCCAAACACTGAAAAATGTCAGCAGTCAGGTGAAGGAAATGCCTCCTTTGCAGACTGAGATGTTCCACAAAGATATTGCACAAATTCTGTAGCATAATAGGGGTAATAGGAAGCCCATCATCTGTGTCCTCAAATGTCCCCAACCAAAGCGTATGGATTTTGGTATGCTGCATCCCTTCTAAAATCACAGAAATATTACTGCAACCCCCGAAGTCCAAGGTATGAACGAAGTTGGACTGAAAAGCCCCAGCTTCAATATACATAATATCATTGCCCTTCAAGGTTAGGGTTAAATTCTTCATCAGCAGCAGAATAGCAATGTCTTTTGCTGCTATTCTTTGTATGTTGTTCATTTGAAAATCCAGGTATTTGAGGTTTCTGGTTGGAAAGCCTGGAGGGAACTGCAGTGAGGAGATGTGATTGTTGCCCAAATCAAGTGTCTCTAAATTACCCAGATTCTGCATTGGAATAAATGCTAAACTGGGTAGACCTGTCTGAGTTAAGACAAGATGCTTCAGAGACTGAGGGCCAACAAACGCTGTGTCAGCCAGAAACATGAGCAGATTTCCAGTTAACACAATCGTGTTCAGATGAGCATTGCTTTCAAAGGCACCTTCGTACACCCAATTTATTTGACACCTTGAAAAGAATAGAATAATCCATCATTAGTAATACATCAATCTGATAAAATATTCCCACTATTATACTGTCATTTAAAATGATATGTCAGCTGCAATCTCACTACATAGAAAAATGCAGTGAACTGGGGTCTTCCTTGGGTTAAAAGCTATGATTTTCTTTGCTGAGGAGACATAGCTGATACTCAGAAGCCGCATGTATGTAAGTGAAAACTTTCTAGGGCTGACTGGGTGTGGATGTACTGACTGAGTTTGTGCATGACTATCACACAGAGATATGAGAGGCTAAGTGAGGGCGGGTTGCTCGTTTCCTTCCCTAACCAAAACCTTATCCCTATAATAAGGGAACTTTTTATAAGGCTAGAATCTCCTCACCACATTTAATGAATGGTATTTTCATAGACAGGCAGGTGAGACGTTTGCTACAGCAAATTCGTGGTGCTGGCATAACTAATAGATAGGATATGAGGATTTCACCCACAAATGGCCCAGTGACTTAAAAAGAGAAGGCCCAGAAACAAGCCATTTCCAACTAGCTAGGCATTCTTGATTGGCAAAACAATGCAATCCCTGTCTCCAAGGGTCTCTGAAGGTTCTGCTGTGAAGAAGGTTTCCATGGTCTGCTATGGAAGCCTTCAGTTCTTTATGTGAATTGCAAAGAACTGAAATAAAGCATCTAAACAATGGCAGATTTTAAATAAGTTCTGACTTGTGTGATTGGTGCACATGACAAAGATTGACCGTACCTTGTTAAATCTAAATATACCAGATTCTTTAGCTTGCTGAAGGTTGAATCGTGAAGGGAAAAGAGCAAGTTAAAGCTGAAATCAAGGATTTCCGTGGTGGCTGGAAGTCTTTCAGGAATGTCTCTCAGCCCTAAATCTTCACAGCTATAGCTTTTGTTGGCTGTAACCTGTGGAAAATATATACACATATTAAATACACAGACACAGGCATACTATGGGTGTGAACCTGGAGCTCTGGATGCACATTCTGTCAAGCAGCTCCCTTAAAAATAAACCATTTAGAGACACAAGTCAAAACATATCTTTAGCGTGCACCATATCTGATCATATCCCCCTGTATTCCAAAATGTTGAACTCGAGCAATGTGAACACTTCATGTAGCACTGTATTTATAAACACCTCATAGTCCTCAAAGCTTGACCATCTGGAGAGCAGTAATGTGAGTGGAGACATTAATCCACAGACTCCTAGATGCCTAATAGTGAACACACTGAGTTTAAGGAAAAAGAAACAAAGTGCTGGAATTTGCAAAGATGGAGGTGAGTGGGCTGTGGGAAACCAGAATAGGAGTCTATTAAGTAAGGTTAAGATTCTGTCACAAATACTTTTAGAAATAGTCAGGGACAGGTCACAGCAAAGTCACAGTCCCTGACTGTTACTAAAAATACCCTGTGGAACAGAGGAAAACAGAGCTGCTTGGGCTTGCAACCGCTCCAGCCCTGTTGCTTCAAAGGGCTGGTGTCTGATCAGCTGTTGAATGTGGGGTCTGCTGTTGGGTGGTCCCAGAGCTGAGCAGTCCATCAGTTGCTACGCAATGAAGGGCTGGCTGTTGGGGCTGGTCAGCCAATGGACAGTGCAGCATTGGCCCTGCGGATAACCAGTCAATCAGTTGTTTGGTGGCAGCTGTTCATCGAGGCCCTGGAAAGTCACGGAATCTGTGACTTCTGCAACCAAATTGTATCCTTACTTCAGCAACATACTGAAGCGTTTTCTGACATCTTAATATAAATCTGAGATGTGATCCTGGGACTTCACAAAATGCAGCTTTCAACCACAGGCTTGGATCTTTTGGACTAGTATTAAGGCACCTCATTCTGTATTTTATTAATTAAAATATGTAGGACAATATGAATTATTAATCCCCAATAAATAATCCATTGGTCTTGTAATAAGGCTCACTCTAAAGAAAAATCCCAGGGAGTTAAAGATCTTGTAAAGAATAAAAAAGCTTGGCTGAAAGTGCTAAATACCATTTTATAACAGAAAATGTCTGCTCAAATATACAGGAACCAAGATGTGTTTTATACTCACAGCAAGGGACTATTCAGTATGTTTAGCTGAAACTGGACAAAAATTAATTTCTGAGAAACAGATTTTCAAATTCTTTTAAAGACTTCCCAGTCTAAGTGGAATCAAAATCATCTGTTTCTTATGCAAATGTATTCAGTTCTCTAAAGCTAAAATATGGATTTGTTAACATACTGACCGAGTTTATAGGAGTCTGTATGGTTAATCAAAATCCTAATGCTGTTGTGCATGCTCAAACACAGTCCCTCAGTGATCTGATCTATGTGACTGGGTTTAAAAAAAAAAAAAAAGCATGAAAAGTCCAACTTTATCTCAGGCTTCAAACAGATGCTGACATTTATAAGTGAAATGGAATGAATGCCCAAGGAATGGCTACTAATCAGCAACAATGGAATAAAAGTACAGGAAAGAGGCAACCACTCATCAGAGAACTTCAAGCCTTCCTCAGAGTAAGACAAGACCTTGTTTCTCAAAGGAGCCTTCAGAAAAACACTGCAACATTGTGTCTTCAAAGAAGCTTAATTACTGCTGAAATTATCTCCAAGGAGCAAAGAACTCCTTTGAAGATTTTGTAGCCTACTCTACATATTCTCAAAGGGTGAGATTAAATATAACCAGTCTTGTCTAAAGGCCTTATCTAAACAAGATTAACTCTCAGCTTAAACAAAGCTTTGAAGAATGGAAAGTTCTGCACAAGTATTGGTCAAACACAGGAAGAAAAAGTTGTAAAATTTAAATTTTCAGTTTTTCATTGAAATTTTGTATTTAAAAAAAAATTCAACCAACTCTATTATCTTATTTAATGAAGTAACCCACTGGCTCTCAACCAGGAGTCCATGGCCCACGAGAGTGGGGTGGTAGGTGTTGTGAGCCATCTTGAGGACCTGCCAAGCAGAATTGCTCTAGCCTTGGTGTCTGGTGGCTGAAGGTCTGAGTCCCAAGCTCTGGCAGTTTGTGGGTAACACCCAAAACCCCAGGGCCAATGCCCCAAGCCCAGGTACCCCATGAAACTGAAGCCCCAAGCCCTGGCAAAAACCACACCCAGAAGCACCACAGCATGAAGCCTGGTACCCTCTCCACCAGGCCATGGAGTTTTTATAACATGTTGGGGTGCAGGCTCTCAAAGTAAAAGGTAAAGTATTCCTGGAGCAAGTGACATTTCTATTATGGGACAGTAATAAGTTAAAAGGAAACTGTTGTTTAATATAACAACCAGGCTCTAAGAGATTCCTGCTAGACTTAAGAACAGGTATCAATCTAATGGGAGCTGATGATCAATGCAGGGCCATTAATAAACCACAGATCAGTGATACAAGGAACCAGGGGCAGCCACAGGTGGACCCAGGTGGGCTGGAGCCCACCCATTTGGAGATGAGGCCCACCCAGCAGTGGTGTGAACATTGCTACCATGCCTGCAGGGCCAGCTGGTGGCCATGGCCATGAGTGAAGCAGAAGCACCACTGCTGGTGCTCTGCTCTGCTCCCAGTCATGGCCACCAGTTGCTACTGGCTGGCCCCACAGCTGCTGTGGTGAAGTCTGTGCAACTGCTGGATGCAGTGGACAGGCCTCATCATGCTGCCTCTCCCCTTATCTCCTCCCACAGCACCAATGCTAAGCAACAAGTGGAGCCAGAGCACTGGCACTCCAGATCCCCTTGTTACCTAGCAACTGGAGCATCTTGGAAAGTTTCTGGCCAGATGACTGGAAGCTGGCCTTGGCTGGGCCCACGCTTGTGGGTTCAAGGACCTGGTCAGAAAACAGAGGCTGGCTATGCTCCTGCAAGGAGCATGTGAACTTCACCTTCCATTAGCTAGCAGGAAGTGAATATTTTTTAGTGTGGCTTCTCATAAACCATGGACTAGCCAGTTTTGCTGAGAATTTTGCAATTTTGCCGAATTGAAAACTGAACTAAGCCCCTGCCCCATTAAATTAGGCTATAAAACTGGGGGCAAAAAGTTGCTGTACAGCTGGGTAATCAAGATGTTATTACCCCAAACTTGGACACAAAACACCTAAAATGGATTGTGTGCTAATGGACCAGTCACAAGTCTGGTCCATTATATAAGGCAAAACAGGAAGTGGTCACAAGGGTTCATTAGTGGTTTCCCTTTTGGAAACTTCCTAGATCTGTAGGCCTGGGTTTACCCTTGGGAGGACATGGTTACAGTCCTCTGCTCAAACAACTGACAGGCTAATTTCTTCAAAAACAATTCCTTTTTATTAAATGCTAATTCTAATACAATTTAAAATGCCACTTCAGGCAAAACAAGACTCCCATGATCTATATAACCTAATGCAGCACACCATCAAAATGACAAACTCTAAAACTGCAGTTCAAAACTCATAGCATGTATTATAATGTTATGAATACTTAATGTAACAAAGCAAGAGAGCAAGCAACCCTGTATATATATGTAAAAAACCATATTATGTTATCTGATTACCAACCTTATTACAATATATCATATAATTGTATACAATAACATTACACTAACAATAATATTGCTACAAACTGACTATTCATCAGGCAATCACAGAATGTGTGGTATATGAGATCTGAATGTAAGCATACAGTGTTATTTACAATCAGACCATACCTTACTTATTTTTAAAAGAGAGACTCTTATTCTCCTTCTTTTTGGTCAAATCCCTCTGGTTTATCCTGGGTCCTCCTATTCTGTCAGTGCTGCTGTCTTCTGCTTTCCTTCGTTGATCACCTAGTCTCCACATCCAAGCCTCTCAGCTCTTTGCCTTATCTACAGTTTTCATGCCTTTCCTGGCTGGTTGCTTTCTAAATGTCAATCAACAGCATTTTCCTCTTCCAGGGATAATATTTTAAACCAGTTATCTGATATGCTATTAACTTCTCTTGTTTACTCCAACTTAGACCTCCTTGAGATCCTCCTTCCTATCTAACCAAGCCCTCCTTACAGGTGTTAGGAGTGACCTTTATTTCACCCTTTTTTAGTAGTGGTCAGTTCCTGAACACCACCTTTTGTTTCTCTTGCTCTCTCTATCATGGCCACCATTTTAGATTTCTAGCTAAATCTTGCTCCAAACTATCATAATTTGCTACTTATAAAAAGCCTTTTAAATCTATAACTAACTATACTTTTATGCATGCCTAAACAGCATGATACCGCTAATTAGAGCAAACAAAATTCACCATGTTTTTTTGTTTTTGTTTTTGTTTTGTTTTGTTTTTCCCCTTCTTCTTTTCCCCTTCTCATCTGTTTGCTTTTCAGCTGTGTGGCTAAATGCTGTCTGTGGTGCTGATCCCCTTAGATGGACTGGAGCAGCTTAAAAATCTCTTATAACAGCAGCCACTCAGAGCATCACCATTCAGGGTGGTAAGTCCCTATTATTGGGTGGTGTGGTTGTAGTGGGGGACTGTTTTACTACTGCCTTTTAGATATCTGCCATGGGTAACAAAACATCTAGGCTAGCCCTAGTGAGCAAGTCTTTAAGAGGTACAGCGCAGATCTCATAACCAAGGAGGAACTAAGATGCCAACACTATTATCACATTCTCCATATCCTGGG
Organism: Podocnemis expansa; assembly: GCA_007922195.1. Taxonomy (NCBI): domain Eukaryota; kingdom Metazoa; phylum Chordata; order Testudines; family Podocnemididae; genus Podocnemis; species Podocnemis expansa. Next base: position 40,343,999 of record ML681990.1, read on the forward strand.
CTGTTTGGGGCTGCCTGCCATAATTTATACAGTCCTGAGGGCCTGTCTAAGTTACAACGATCTCTTCCCTGCCTTATGGGATACTGCACTGCTTGCTGAATCCCTGACTTTAACATCCATGTCTTGCACCCAGCCTGCTCCATCCTGCTCACAAAGGCAGCATTTGTGAGGGACTCTTTCACAGTTCCTGCAGTGGAGGAAACCTCCCCCCAGCCAGATCCTGGAATCTGAGATTCCCTTTATGCTCCTTTCTCTAACAGCATGGCAGGTTCTTCTGACGTTCTACCTCTCTTAGCAGGTGTTGGCCCCTCTATTGAAATGCTAACTCATTCCAGAGAACTCACAATGGCTATGTCTACACTACAGGGCTTGGTTAAGCCAGTTTAACAAGCTCTACCAAAGCTGGCTTAAAATTGACTTCATTAAGTTGGCTTAGAGCGGCCACACTCAAAATGCCAGAAGACTGCCCACATCCACACTGGCAGCTGCTGGGTCACCCTAGGAGTGGTGCACTGTGCGTACCTGGCTCACAGTGCACCACAGCACAAATGCCCCTCTCTGCTGGCCACTCTTTACTACTGAAAGTTAGTGACCACACCACTCTCCCTGCTGTGTGTGGCAACAGGGAGCCCAGGGAGCCTGACGCAGCCCAGCAATGTGCCAGCGCAGCACTCCACCCCCTCCATGCATTGCCCAGTCTCCTCTGGCTCTGGACTAGGTGCCACAGGGCAACTGCCAGCGCAGAGGCAGGGTGCAGGAGTTGTTAAGACTCAAACACCAGGAAACAGCACATAGAGGAAGGTGAAGTCAAATCACCTGTTGTAATGGGAAAAAAATCTGCAGTCACAATCTAATTCTGCTTTCACACAATCTAAGCTAAAAGAAATAGCAACTTTCTTTCTTTCTGTGTGCTGTTTCACAAAGTTTGAATCTTAACAACTGCTTTGGTTTGCTGTTACAGTGTGACCTGATCCAATGTCTTACACTCCCCTGCATTTATTTCCTACCATTCTGTAAGCCCCCCCATCTTCAAACCATCTGAAAAAGTGGGATTTTTCTCCCATGAAAGCTTATCCAATAAATAAATTGGTTAATCTTAAACAGTGTCTCCAGACTCCTTGTTTGTTTTTACAACAATATCAGGGGAGTCGAGCTCAGAAGGGGACACAAATGGGACTGGGCTTAGAAGAGCAAGGGGAGAGATGTGCAGGGTCCAGCTGAGAAGGGGAGAGCCAGGCAGAGTCGGGCTGAGAAGGGCAAGGGGAGAGACACATGGGTTTGGGTAGAGAAGGGGAGAGACACGCAGGGTTGGGCTGAGAAGGAGAAAGACATGCAGGGTCGGTCTGAGAGGGGGGAACATACGGGGTCAGACTGAGAAGATGAGATGTGGGGTTTGGGTGAGAAGGGGGCAGCTGTGGGGTTGGGATGAGAATGGGAGAGATGCAGCGTTGTGCTGGAGAAGGGGGGGAGATCCCTGATCAGATTGGGCTGAGAAGGGGGGTGTGTGGGGTTGGACTGAGAAGGGGAAAGACTCTGGATCAGGTCAGGGGACGGTGACCTGGTCTGTAGTCCTAGGATGCAGGATTGTGGGGTTGGGCAAAGACATGGCGGGTTTTGATGTGTTGCACACAGCTGGGAATGCTCCCAACTGTGTTGTGCCTTCTATCCAGCCCCCATCCCCATGTTTCTAATAGCCAGGAGCCCAATTAAGTCAACTTAGGCCAGCTCCTGGTCCACATTGGCTGAAGCCGACTTAATAAAGTTAACTTAACTTCTGAGTTGACGTTTCAAGTGAGAGTTATTAAATCAACTTAAGCAAATGCTTAAGTTGAATTAATACCTTCCCAGTGTGGCCAGGACTTTAAGTCAACTAAAGGGGCTTAAAAGTTGACTTAAACCTGTAGTGCAGACATACCCAAAGATAGATATAACTTGTTAACACCACCCTCAGTAGAAGGGAAGTGCAAGTGGTTCCCTGGAGCACTGGGATGAAGACCTGGGATGGAGAGATCGTGCAGAGAACCTGAAGCACCACTTTGAGGGAGAAAGTTCAGATTGAGTTGTATTATGTTGCTTCGATGCTCAATAACATGACCCCCTATGGAAGGATGCATGCACTCAGCACTTGAATGGTTATGCATGGGAGTGAACATGCAGGCCTAGTCAATTTAAAAGATTAATGCTACTGTTAGTTTCTTGCTCTTTAACATTTGTACTGGCTAGCCATATACGTGTACCTGACAAACGCCGTCTCCCTTTCCATTTTGGAAGGGCTACATTTTAGCAGTGGAATGATACTTATAAAGGAACATGTGCACAATATAACCATCACCACAAGGAGCATGACAGACTCTGTCTGAGTTCTTCAGCATGGCAGCACTAGTAAGGAGACTCTATTTTCATACAGTGCTGTGTTAAGCCTGTTTTCTCATAGGGAGTCTCAGATTTAGTTTTGCTGAAGACAGGAGATTTAGTGGTCAGCACTGGAGGACAGATTGTAGCTCTCTTTAAGGGATCAAACTACAGACCAGTCAAGTGAGCCTGTAGATCAAAACAGGAGGACAGTGTAGTGGAATTTGCACAGAGTGGCAATGTGATGGGACAATCATGTTCACCTCCCATGGCACACTCTGCAAGCGTGGATGGCTTTTTTTGTTAATGAATAAGAGAAACCTCGATGGATTGGTTTTCCAAACTTAAGTAGACACTATTGAAATGGAGAGCACATATACTGCAGAATGAAATAATGACAAATTGAAATATGTTGCATACTTTCATCAATTCAATTACAAAAGTTTGTGTCAAGGCTCACCGTTAATTTTAAATACCATATTTACATCTATAGACTTGGTGTCAGATCCTAAACTGGTGTAAACTGACACAGCAACGTTAAATCAATGAAATTATTTTGATTTCAACAGCTGGGTAACTTCCCCTTTGAAATCTGAACAAAAAAGCGGTGTAAGCAGACGTTGGATTCTATAGGGGTATCATGGGCTGGCCCTCACCCAGACAGGTGCGGGGGCTGTAGTTAAGGAATAGGGTAGTAGCCTGTGTGTCCATGTCTCATGGATGAAGTCCAAGATGCCATCCCCTCCTCTGGGAAGCACAGCTTAGCATCTGTGGTCAGTGAAAGAGCTTCTCTGCATCAGGGTAGCGAGGCCTAGAAGCTGGAACCACTGTGATGACTGCTCTGCGTCGGGGTAGGGAAGCCTGGCAGCTGGAGCCACTGTGATGGCTCCCCTGCATCTGGGTAGTGTGGCATAGCAGCTAGTGTCTGAGATGGCTCCCTGCTGTGAATTGGCAGCATCAGGCTTCTCCCAGGGCTGGCAGTGATCATCTAAGGAGCACTGGCAGCATGCTTTCTCTCTACTCAGCCAGCCACCTTGACTGAACTGGGAGCAGAGCCATAACGTGGCATTTTGCTGCCTGAGGCGCGTTCTGATTGGAACGCGCTCCTTCCCATTAGTGGCACTTACAGCCAGCGTCGCAAAGCCTGCTTCTTTAATAGCACGGCTCTATTGAGCCACTTCGGGCTGCCCAGGGCTTTGTCCTGTCGGCCCCACTGTAGTTACAGCACTGGCTGGGAGGCTGGCTCGTGTACCCCTCTTCTTAGCCAAGCATGCCCAGCAAATGAGGGGGACATGGCTTCCGCAACCTGCAATATGTCTTTTACCCCTTCTCTGCCAGTGCAGGACTGATGCACCACATCATAAAGGGTTTTGTCACTTGCTATGGGGACAATGATACCAAAACTCTGTGCTTCAGTAATCACAACACATTCCCTTGTGCATGCAAAAAAGAGTTATAGGTATAGTTTGCCACAAGCAACTTAGGTGTGCACTATTGATAAAGTACTTGTATTAGATTTTTAACTGTTCCCTGCACATTGAAGCCAAAATCACTTGGATACTCTTGGGGAGATGCTAATTAAGCACACTACTAATAAAGTAAATAAGGTATGTTTACACAAGGTCCTAGTCTAACTGGCTTCAAAACTGAGCTTGATGAATAAATAGAGAGGATGCTAAAATGAGATGGCCTAATTTGGCGAGTAACTGATCTTTGACTACAGGTGGTAAATATGCCAGTGGCCTGTGATGGGACAGTTGATGGAGTGGGTTCTGATTTATTACAGAGAATTCTTTCTTGGATGTCTGGCTCACATATTCAGGGTTTAACTGTTTGCCGTATTGGGGTTGGGAAGGAATTTTCCCCCAGGGCAGATTGGCAAAGGGTCTTGGTGGTCTTTTGCCTTCCTCTGTCACAAGAAGCACAGGTCATTTGTCGATTGATTCTCTCTAACTTAGTCTTTAAACCATGACTTTTATAACTCAGTCATAGGTTATAGGTTTATTACAGGAGTGGGTGGGTGAGGTTTGTGGCCTGCATTGTGCAGCAGTTCAGACTAGGCGATCATATTCGTTCCTTCTGATCTTAGAGTCTGTGAATCTGTGTGTTTGTCAATCTGCCCCTTTTTTTTCTGGTGTAAAGGAGACAGAGCAGGAGCAGTAGTCTCCCCAGGACTTGAAACTTGGGGGGGAGGGGGGTGTAGGGTGAAGTGTAGGAGGGTATTGGGGGTGCTCACTAAATTGGTGTAACACTGTTACTAGTTGACAACTCGGGGGGAGGGCTGTTGGGAAATTCAGGGGAGTATGGGGGGGATGTTAGGGAAATCTCTGAGCAGAAGTGAGGCACTTACCCTGTGCTGGGAAAACCTTGATTTGACTGGTTAGCAGCCTTTCATATCCTCCCAGCAGACTCTGAAGTGGAAGACTCTTTTTATTACTTAACAACATCGCAATATGCTGCTACACTAGCCATGGATCCAAATGTGTCTATCAGACCACAAGATTTCTCAATATTACTGGTTTACTAACTAGGAGAAGTGTTATTTAAATCACGTGTGTTGAAAACAGCAAAGCCTCACTGTACAACCAAAATGGTTATTGGATTCTGTCAGGTTATGTCTATACTTAAAGCACAGCAGCTCTTCACTGTAAATGGTACCTACATTGAGGGATGGCAGAGGTTCTCCCATCAGTGTTGGTAAGTCACCTTCCCAAAAAGTAGTAGCTAGACTCATAAAAGAATTCTTCTGTTGACTTAGCTCTATCTGCACTGGGGGTTAGGTCATCTCTCAGGAGTGTTGATTTTCACAGTCCTGAGTGACAATGCTGTGCCAGAGTAAGCTCCTCATGTAGGCCAGTCCTCAGACAGTGTTTTGCAAAAGTAGTAGATGCCTACAGGATGTAATGTGAAGGTGTGCTGAATTGGGGTTGAATTTATGAATTTTGATTGATGTGAAATTATATTGTGCAAAACAGCTGAAACATCTGTGCCTATGTAAACATGGAGCCACCATTACTAACCATTCCTCAAGTAGATACACACCAGACAGGGACAATGGGAAATACTTATGATTAACAACAGTACTTAGACCTCACACAGTTTCAGTTGTTTCATTAGAATAATCTTTGGGGTGGGGAGGACAGTTTAGCTTTTCCTCTGAAGGAGGGGTGAAAGTAGGAGCAGTGGAAAATTACCAGGCGTAGAACAAAACTAGGTGACCAGCAGCAGATTAAACAAAAAACCTCACAGAGAAGGAGAGCAGACAGGCAAAGGGTGCTTGGTACAGGAGCGAGCAAAACTCGGTGAGAAACTGGGTGAGGGCCTTCAAGGAAGGGGTCACCCAGCAATGCAGTGACTTTATGTGGCAGGGGAACCCCATCTGCTTTCTTGAATCTATAGGACCCTGGCCTATGTAAGAGAACTGAATACTAGCCCAAAGAAGGCCCTAGAGTGGTGAAGAAAAAGAGGCAGAGATAGACATTTCAGGGTTTTTGTTTGGTCTGTGCTTTACATGATTAAGTGTAAAAGGGCACAGAGGTGATAGACTCTGAGCAAAATGTCTCTGTATATTAATGACTTCCCAACCAGTGTTTGCCCCCTGTAAGTGGTAGATGGTGGACTAAATGCTTTGCACCTTTGGGGTGGAGGTATGTGAGAGGAGTTCCAATAACTGGGACTGTGGCACCTTGTGGATCATACTGCTGCTGGAGGCCCAGGGCAGGTGGACTGAGAAGCCCTGTTTCTGGGAAAAGGTAACAGCCTGAGCCTTGGCAGGCTACAATGCTGGTTTCTCCCTTGGCTCTCTGACTCATTTCCTGGGCATTAGAAGCTTAATGCACCCCAGAGGAGCCAGAGTGCAGATGTTGTATTCTCCCAACAGCAGTCGCATTGGGTGACCAGCAGAGTGCGTTCACTAGATTTTGTGACAGAAAACTTTCTGATGCAAACTGACTTGTAAGGAAATAGGTCCATTTTATGTACATGTAGAGGGCCTAATTATTCCTTGGTCACTCAAAATTTACAGTATTCAGTAGGAATTGTGCAAGTAAAACAAATAGACGATAGGTCCACAAACAGGAATTATGAAGAACAGAAGATATAAAGTAGTATAAAATAAACATAGGGTGCCTGCAAATGAGTACCTTCCATGTGTGCTATCCCAGAATTAAATAACAAGAGACAGTTCTAACTGAGTTCCAAAGGGGCAGCTGTGTTGGTCTAGTAAAGAAAAAAAAAAAAAAGCAGGGAGTCTTGTGGCACTTATAGACTAACAAATTTATTTATCACATGAGCTTTCATGGGAGAAAATCCCTCTTTGTCAGATACTTTGAAGAGGGGGAACTTACAGAATGGGATGAAAATAAATGTTGGGGAGTACAAGAAATGGGATCAGGTCATACTGCAACAGCAAATCAGAACACTTGTAAGGATTCAAACTCTAGGAAACAGCACACAAAGGGAGGGTGAAGTCAAATTACCTGTTACGATGTGAAAAGAATCCATAGTCGTCATTAAGTCCTGCTTTCACACAATCTAGTTTGCATATTAGTTGGATTTCAGCTGTTTCTCTTTGACATCTTGATGTCCCATTGATTTTCTTGAGGACCATCATTAACAAATTATTAATGGAGTGATTAGGAAGATGGAAGTGCTCAGCAACTGGTTTTTTTTTTTGTGTGTGTGTGTTGTGATTTCTGATGTCAGTTTTGTGTGCATTTATTCTTCTGCATAGGGACTGTCCTGTTTGTCCTATGTATAAGGTGTGGGGGATTTCCGGCATATGATTGCATAAATCATATTAGTGAATGAGCGGGTGAAGGACCCTTTGATGGAGTAACTGGCTTCATTAGGTCCTATGATGGTGTCTTTTGTGCAGATTTGTGGACAAAGTTGGCAGCGTGGTTTGTTGCAGGGATATGTGCCTGCTTTAATGTTTCTGTTGTTAGGTCTGTAGTTGCTGGTGAGTATCTGTTTAAGGTTTAGGGGTTGTCTGTAGGTGAGGAGAGGTTTGTCTGCCAAGGCTAGAGAGAGTGAGGGGTCATCTTTTAAAATAGGCTGGAGGTCCTTAATGATCTGTTGTAGAGGTCTGACCTGAGGGTTGTATGTGGTGACCAGTGGCATTCTATTGTTTTTGTTTTTTGGACCTTTCCTGTGGTAGTTAACTGTGGGGGACCCGTCTGGCCCTGTCAGTCTGTTCCTTTACTTCTCCAGGTGGATACTGTAGTTTCAAGAATGCTTGATAGAGCTCCTGAAGATGTCTGTCTCTGTCTGAGGGATCAGAGCAAATGTGGTTATATCTTAGGTCTTGGCTATAGACAATGGATCATGTGGTATGTTTTGGATGGAAGCTCAAGGGATGTAGATAACTATACCGATCAGCAGGTTTTCAGCATAGAGTGGTGTTGATGTGTCCATCCCTAATTTGTACTATAGTGTGCAGGAAGTGTAACTCCTGTGTGGAATGTTCCAGGCTCAGTTTGATTGAGGAGTGGAAACTGTTGAAATCTCTGAGGAAATCTTCAAGAGCATCCCTGCCGTGGGTCCAGAGGATGAAGATGTCATCAAGATAGCGTAAGTAGAGGACAGGTGCTTTGGGATGAGACTTGAGGAAATGTTGTTCTAAGTTGTCCATAAAAATGTTGGCAGGCCATGTGGGTCCCCACAGGAGTGCCACTGACCTGGAGGTATAAATTATCCTGAAATCTGAAATGGTTGTGAGTGAGCACAGAGGCACAAAGTTCAGTCACAAGCTGTGCTATGGCATCATCTGGGATGGTTCTTCTAATATCTTGTAATCCATTCTTGTGTGGGATGTTGGTGTAAAAAGCTTCTACATCCATAGTGGCCAGGAAGGTGTTTTCAGGAAGCTCACGGATGGATTGGATTTTCCTTAGGAAATCTGTGGTATCTTGAAGCTAGCTAGGGTAAATTCTAATTGAATAGTTCCTAGATAATAGTGATGATCACTAAGAGGAAATCTTAGATCTAAGAAAAGCAACTAGTTGAAGGCTGGTGTAAAACACTGTTGACACAACAGTGCATTGTTTACCTTTGGAACTTTCTGCCATAGCAAGTTACTGGGGCAAATGGCTTAGTAAGATTAAAAAGAGAAAAAAAAGTTCTTGCTCCTTGTGTGAATGAGACGAGTGCCTGCATTATGCTGTCTCAAATAAAGTTACAAGAGTGAGCAGCCCTTCTTTATCAGGATATAAACTGGTTTCCAGATTGAGTAGAGGTAAAAATAAAATCCCTGTTATGGTACAGTTTTGCATAATTAAGGTGATTATGAGAGTTGTACAACTTCAATAAAGCAAAGAATCTGTATAGACCCCTGGGGTACATAGACTATGATATTAATTCCTATTGTTCTCCCCAGTAAAACCACGGTAAACACCACCTCCCCCCCCCCCAACATCTTCATTCCTCATGCTCACCCCTTTGGCCAGCCCTGCCATTTTTATTAAAAATTATTCAGACCAGACAAAAAGAACCAAGGAGTGCCTTGTATTTCCTTTTATGATTACTTTGGTGTGAGAATGCTTAGGCACAAATGCTACATGGAAAAGAGTCATCGTCCTGTCCATTTATTCTGGTATCTACAAATTATTGGATGTAAATGTTTGGAAATAAGCCCCTTACAATCTAGACTCTTTTCAATGCTGACGTCTTGCCATACACAGGTATATGAGATTTCAGTATCTGCAAAGCATTATGAAATGGTAAAGCACTGTCAGTGTGTGGTAGACATGGAGAGGTTCTCAAATAAAAGGGTTAGGTGTGCATCTGAATGTGTCTCCAAACACCTGCCTTATTCTCCCTGTTGGTGGCTTATGGACACCCCACAGCAAAAAAACACCCCCCCCCCAAATTTCAAAGAAATCAGATATTAACATGGAAATTATCACTAAAAGTTAATTATTGATTCTCTAGGTAAAAGGCACCCTTATCCCAAGAAAGAAAAGTAGCTATCACTCACCTCAGTGCACATCTTATCAACAGGTTGAGAAACTTCACAGTGAATACAGAAGAGCCCCATCAAAATCAACCAGTATATGTGGCAAGGCATTAAGGAGTTAGATGTCTTCTAAACTCAGCTGATCTTGTGATAGCTTCTCTTAATGAGAGGAAAACAGCAGAGTGAAACTGACCCAAACTGAAACTGTTAAATGGCAGAAGCAGAAAAAGAAAGTAAGTTTGATCAACGTCTCAGGCTTACCATGAGTGAAATCCTGTTTTAAATATAGTTTTTCAAGCAATTGGTATACAGTGATTTCTAGTACGCTCAGAGTTGCTCTAGAAATGAAAACGGAGTGATCCAGTCAGGAGATACTTAGGACCTGATACTGATCTTGTTTACATTGGTGTAAATAATAACACATAGCTCTGACAGTGCACTTTGCATTAGTAGAACTCAAATCGGTTTACAAAGGTCAGTATTTTTAGTCTCATTTTACAGCTGGGAAAACTGAGGCCCAGGGGGCCTGATTACCCATGGCCGCATACCAGGGCAGTGGTGGCACTGGGATTAGAAATCAGGTGTTCCATGTCCCAGTCTAGTGTGTTACCTACTCAACCATATCGTGAAAAAAGGAATAGCTACACTGAAGTCAGTAGAATTAAACCAAAGTAAAATAAGAGTTGACACAGCAATAGTTAGAAGGCTTAGGATAGTGCTTTCCCCCAATATAAAATAATCTCACATACATTAAGTTTTTTATACACACACAACCACACCCACCCACCCACCCCTTAATATGTGTGAGATTATTTTAATCTTTCCAGAGCTCTCACATCTTTTCCATATCAGCTAAGGGGGCTTTATCACATATATGGTTTACAAAAGTCTATGAAGTGGTGAAATTGTTTGGTATTTGAATTTCTGCTAAAAAATATTCCCATAATATTTTAAATCTCCCTGATGCAAATTTTCCAGTCAGTGCTAATATGGATGAAAATGCTGAACCCTGGATGCCTCAGATTTGGTTTGTAACTATACTTAAAGCCTTGACAGAAGTGGACTGATTTTCAGAATTGCTGAACGCTGCCACATCACACTGAAATCAATGGGGACTTTCCATTCTCAGTACCTTTGAAATTCAGATCACTTTTATTTAAATGCCTTATTGTAAGGTCAGAAGCTGAAAAGGTTTTAATGAACACTTCAGGGGGCCTATTGATTATACCTGGACAGGATATGGTCAGGAATCAAAGAGATCAACTTACCAGAGAGAAGCAAAAAAAGAAAAAAAAAGGTGTGTGTGGGGGGGAGTAAGGCAGTTTTTGGAGAGCACCCAGAGCAGCTTATACTCCCAGACTAGCACTGAGGTGAGAGGGTAACAGGGATAAAGGCCACTGGTGAAGAAAGTCTGGGAGATGATTAACTACACAGACAAGAGACCAGAGTTAAAGTTGAACCCAGCCTGGATAGCATCAGACTAGGAGAAGGACTCCAGTGGAGACCTGAAGGTTAGTGGCTTGGTAGGAGCTAGCCACCTAGGGAGAAAACCCTGGGGGAAAAGTGCTGGAGAGCTCAGGAGGAAGTGAAGAGTCTTTCAAAGACTGAGCTCAAAATTTTCATTATTTTGCATTTAATTTCCATCTGGAAATGGTGAGACCCCCAAAGTAAGGGCAGACTGAGGTGGTCATGAATTTGGGGGATGAAATAATGGCTGAATTCCAGAAATGGGTCCTTTGTAAGTCATAAGTTTTTACGAAGATAAATCAGCCATTATGTAGGTGTAAGGCAGGCTTAGAGGCTGTGCCTAACAGCTTCTGAAGGGGGGCGACTAATCTGCATGGGTCCTGTATTAGAATGAACGCAAAGAGCACAATTAGGTATTAGCATACTGGGTGTAGGACACAGTGGGTAATGGTATTTGGGGTTAATCTGATCACAAACCTGTCAATATTTGTAATTCTACTGAACGGAAATATAAAATACTGTCTTTTGTGAATTGCTACTCTCTGTTTCAAAGCTGTCTGGATTAGTTAAAGGGTAAAAGCTACCCTTAGTTAAAAAGAGGCTAGTAGGAGAGGCAACTGCATGTTTCAGCCTCAAGAAAGTTTAAGACAGGGGTGGAGTTTTACATAACTCCTTTTGCCTCACCCCATGACCCCACTGTCAAATGATAGATCTGGCTGGGCTTCTTTGCGGCCTCTTCTTTGTCATGGAAGTAGCTGTTTGCAGCTACTTGAGGTTTAAGAGCTGAAATTATCAATCAATCAATCAATCAATCAATCAAATCATAGGGCTGGAAGGGACCTCATGAGATCATCGAGTCCAACCCCCTGGGAATTGAACCGATGAGGCAAACTCTCTGAGCTAAAATCACCAGAGAGAGAAACCCCCTCTCTCTGAGTCGAAATCACTGAAGAGGAGCAGCAATGGAGTGACCGGCGGACAGCGGGTGGAGCCAGTGGATGGTGAGACTGGCGAGCTGGGCGGCACAAATGACCAGTGAGTGGAGCCAGTGGACAGTGAGAGCAGCCAGTGGCGAGCTGGGCAGCATGAGTGGCCTGTGGACAGAGCTAGCGGACAGTGGGCGGAGCTGGCAGGTGGTGAGAGTGGCCAGAGGTGAGCTAGGTGGTGTGAGTGGCCAGTCGGCAGAGCCAGCAGACAGCAGGTGGAGCCAAGGGACGGTGCTAGAGGATGGAGTGAGTGACCAGTGGTTGGCTCCGGCAGACAGTTGGCGTGAAAGACACTCCCTACATACTCTAGGGTGGGTTGGGTGCCTAGTTAGCACTGATTCTCCAGATCGGTGCTGATTTTGCTAATGGGTCTACGTTTGCTGTTATACTATGGCTGTGTTCAGACGTGAGTTTTATTTCGAAACAGCCGTTGTTTCGAAATAAAATTTCTCATGTCCACACGACGTACTGTTATTTTTAAACAATGGGACTTGTTGTTTCGAAATAACGGCCGTTGTTTCAAAACCATTAAACCTAGCAGGAAATCAAAATAGCTGTTGTTTCGAAACAACGGCATTTGGACATGTTGTTTTGAAATAACACCATTGTTTTGAAACAACTGTTTCAAAACAACATGTCCGAACGGCCTTATTTTGAAATAACCATTTCGAAATAACAGCTGTATCGAAAGCAGGCTTTCCCTTAATTCGAATTAACTTATTAATTAAATTATGTTAATTCGAATTAACATTTTGAAATAAGGATTTTATTTCGAAATGAGTTATTTCAAAATGGGTTATTTTGACATAACAGTTACCACGTAGACATACCCTTATGTGAGATCATGTTGAGAGGTTTTGCATTAAGTCTTGTATGTTCTGTTATGTGGTGTGGGTTGTTGGGAACTTTGTACTGATTCTCTAGATCGGTGCTGACCTCTATTATTTGGCCTTTTACATTACATTTTTCTGCTGTTAAAGTTCTGTTTACTACACTCAGTCTCATGCTTGCGAGTGTGGAAGCCTTACCCCCTCTGGGGTGCCCAGGGAATGGTGCAAGATTCCCAGAAATCTGGGTGGGGGGTTCGAGCTGGTTGGTGGTGTTGCACTTTTGGGAAACCCCTAGATATAGAACCCGGCCCTTGTTCTGCCAGGCTGTCCTCGCAGAATGCTTACGTAGGTAATCTTTTAAAATTATGATATTGTAGTCAGGGCCATCTCTAGAGGGCTGTGGGGCCTGGGGCAATGGGCCTATGCCCCCCCACGGCTCTCCTGGTGCTGGAGGGGGTGGGATGGGCCAGCTCAAAGGCTGGTCCCACACTCCTGCCCCTCCCCTGAGCCAGCCACTCTGCCCCTGTGGGTGGAACAGGCTGGGCTCTGCTCTCCTGCCCTGCCTCTGGGCTGGCCCTCCCTGCCCCTAGGGTGGAACAGCCAGCCCAGGAGACGGGTGAAAGAGCAAAGCCCATCCTCTGGGCTGGCCTGCTCTGCCCCTGAGCTGGCTGTTCCCTGTCCTGGGGTGGGGGCAGGCTGGCCCAGAGTGAGGCCAGTTTCTTGTTCTTGGTCCCCACCCCCTCCCTTCTGCATTTGGCTCTACGGCAAAAGTGTGGGGGGGGCAGGACAGCACAGATGTGGGGGACAGCAGTGCAGGCCCTGTGCTGCCCTTCAGGGCAGGACAGCGCAGGACCCAGGAAACCATGGGGCCAGGGGCGATTGTCCCTCTTGCCACTGCCCAGGGACAGCCCCGACTGTAGCCATGTGACACATTTAGCCAAGCAGGCATCCCTAGTCAACACACTTCATTTGTACTCAACAACCCTCTGGCCAACTAAGCAGGAAAAAGAGCTTTTACACATTGATACAGAGAGGTAGCTGTATTAATCCAGTTCAGCAAAACAAATAAGGAGTCCTTTTGTAGTCTTCAAAATTGCCACAGGACTCCTTGCTTGTTTTACACACTGAATTGCCTTTAAATTCTTCTCCAAATTCCTTAGTCCCTCTGCACCCTGGCTTTTCCAGGAACACATACCTTCTTACTTGATTCTGATGTTATCCATCATCACTTCATTCATGTAGACAGATTAGCCATGATCTGCAAACAGTAACAACAGACTGCAGTTTGAGGACTGTTGTATTAGTTATACGATCTCTTTACAGTATATTGAGCCTTGTCATGGGCTATAACTGAAATGTTTGAAAACAGCTGTGACAGTCTGTATCCCTATGTTCACCTGCTTTACAAAATACTGTTTCTCATTGCAAAAGCCAGACAGTTGAACAGCTGTATCCTGTCAGCTCTGCAATCTGGGGTTCCTTTTACATTGCTTGGCTGTAAGATCAACAATTCTGGCCTTCTCACACACAGACTGCAGCATGTAAATCACTTCTAGCTACACTATATGAGTCCTATTGCCAGCCACTCATGAATTACACTGATGGAGAACACCAAAAAATTTCCCAGTCCCAGCCTTCCCCTCAGAAATGTGTGTCTTGCACTGCTGAGCATCCTCCTGGAAAATACAAACTCATATAAAGTTTGTCATTTCATCTATAGAAAGTGATATGAACCAATCATGTTATCCCAAATTAAGCTCCACAAACACTTTAATTCAAACACACACTGACTTAGATTATCCAATAAAACAAGTTTATTGACTACAGAAAGATATATTTTAAGTGATTGCAAATAATGAGGCAGGAGTCAGAACTGGTTACGAGAAAATAAATGATAAAACACTTAATATGTAAATGAGTTCAAAGCAAAAGTTTCTCTCACCACGTATGCTAGCAGTCTGGGATGCTTTCAGCTAGGACCCCACCCTCAGTTCAGTTTTACTTTCTTTGTCCTTTTGGTGGTGGTGATGAGGTGAGTAATAAGGAAGGGATGAATCATTTGGAGCATCAGTTCCTTTTCTTAGTCCTCTTTGTCTTTGAAGACAATCTTTAGCTGAGGTTCAAGAGACAAAAAGTCTGTGGGAATGGGAACCTCCAAAAATGTCTTTGTCAAAATGTAGTTTTCTTGCCAAAGACTGACCCTTAACCAGATGACAGGCCATTTGATTTTGTGGACCACTCGCTTGAGGTATCAGCTGGCCTTTTGTCTTTGAAGAACGTGTGTGTTGGGGGGGGGGGCTGCTTTTCTAAATTTGGAGTGTGTCTCAGTATTGTTATACAATAGAGTCTTATAATGTTCATACAGTATTGCAACACATATTTTACCAGGACACTAATGATCAGCATGTTATGAGTTTACAAATGTTATCTCACATGGTATATTTTGTGTGAAAACAAACAAAAAACCTATTATAATTTTGTAAGAAGGTTAAACATAGGAATTTAGGCTGTTAAGTGGCATGTGGGACTTGGACTCCCAATTCATTGTACATGTTTGTAGGACTTAAGCACCTAAATCTCCCTAGGCTGCATTTAAAAACTCAACATCTAACTTTTAGAAATCAAAATCTGTGACTATGGAAAGAATCCTCTCCAATCTGAGCTGCACAGGGGCTGACCTGGTAGATTATTTGAATGACCACATCTGAATGTTTGTTAAAAGAGAATATGTTCAGCCTTGAGGTAAGATGCTCTGTACGAGATGCAGAAGGATTCAGGTCACTGCCAAGAAGTTTACAATCTAACCAGGAAGATAACATCTATCAGATGTGTATGCACTGAGAGTCAGGAGAAGGTTTTATCTGAGAGCAATTTTGTCAGTTTTAGAGTGGGTGGAGTGACAGTACTTCACTTTTAATGTAAAATATTGATGGCATTGCAGAACTGAATTTGAAGAATTCCTGAACAAAAGGATGACTTCTGTACAGTAGTCGGTCATTTCTTCCTTGATTTTGCATAGCAAGCAGATCCTGTGTGTTGCTACTTGGCAGTGCAAGTTGACCACATCCTGCTTGTCAGTTAGCAAGATGTTGAGAGTAACAGACCAGGACCTACAGTTAACAACACGCTTTGCATTTAACACAACCAGGTCTAATCTCTTCTCTCTCATGAGGGCCAGTACAAGTGGCTGGCTCTGTGGAAGAGGAAGAGGGCTCCATGGTTCAGATCACCTTAGAAAAAAGGAAAAGATTAGTGAGTGGACGGAGGAAGGAAAAGAGCTGGTATGAAATTAATTAACAGAGAGAAGTGAAGACTGGCTGTATTTAAAATAAAGTAAAAATTCAAAACTATCCAAAGCCTTTGCCTGAGGAGGAATGAAGGCCAGAACCTGCATCTTGAATATGAGATTGTGTACCTTTTACTACTGTTGAACTAGCAGGCTAGCCCACAGTTATCATCCTTTTTTGCCCACTGATTGACTGAAAAGCTAAAGCATTTACCTTTTTAATTGTAATTTTCACTACATAGCATCGATGAAAACAAAAGGGTAGGGCTTGTTATTCATAACATTTGGTGATTGCATATAAGAATGCAAATAGAGAAGAACTAAACTGACTGGCATTAGTCACTGCAGCATTGCCAGACTGCATGGTGTTACACTCTGTGCAGCCATATGGGACCCAACTGCCTTTGTTTGCACAAGTGGATACAATTCCACTGCTTTAAGTAGAGTTGTATTTGCTTTAGCCATAGCTGAACTGGGCTCATTTCTTTCACTGAGGGTTCATGAAGTGCAACAGTAGGATTCAGGCCAGTAACAGTAGCTCAGAAGCCCCTTCATTCCTAAATTGGATCTAATCTCTATGCCCAAATTGTCCTGCTCTCAGGTTAAATATGTACTGTACATTTGAGAAACACATTTTCCGGGTTGGCCAATGGAAATGAGCTGCTTTGAATTACCACTTTACTTTTCCACTTGACTGTGGTTATGCTCAGTTAGAACTAGAATGTGTTCATTATTGTTCCTTAAGTAGAAGAAACCAAGCAGACAGGCAAGAGAACTGTAGACAGTGTTTCATTCACAGTCAGCCAAGTTAGGGGTGGCAGTCAAAGCCTGTTAGGCTGGGAAAGGAAGAGAGTGTGAAAGTCCTCTGACTGGAGACAGGTGCAGTATGAGGGGAACTGTGCAATAAACATGAGCAACCTGTGTGTGAAACATCCTGGTGTAGCAGAGCATCTCCACCCCCCTCAGTTCTCATGCTCTTGCTATATTATTATTTCTCAGTTAGTTAACACTGATTGGTGCAAAACACAGACAATGACACAGTCATTGTCCAGATGAGCTTGCAGCTTCTAAATAAATGTACAACACAAAACGTGCTAGAAGACCTAGAAGAAAAGAGCCTTTTTTGACTACCAAGAAAGCAAGACTAGTTATGCTGCCATGAGATCAGTGTTTGTGAGCTTTGAAGAGAGATGTGAATGGAAAGCTGGTGGATGATCTGCCTAGGAAGGGAATTTCAGGCATGTTGGCAGAATTAAGATCAGGGTAGTGTAAAAACCAATCCAAGACAGACAGTGTGGCTTGCTTATGGAAATTTTTTCAGTGGGACCAAAGTTAGGCTAATGCTGAGTGCTTTAGGAAATGCCTCTGTGCAGCCCAGTCTTTATTGTCAGCTGTGCCCAGTAGCAAATACAGCTGTGTCTGCCTTAAAATGAACCTAATGCAACAGAGGGAATACTGAAGCTACCCCATTCAACAGCTGTTGGGATAACAGAAAGATAGCCAGCGCCTGCTCTGCATTTCAGCCTCATTGAGCTAAGCCTGATGCGTGGAACAATTGGCTATGGCTACACTGCACCAGTGGGTTAACTGACTGACCTGTATTATTGAGTTATATGTGATAGCATAAATATTGCCAATTGGGCTGGTCTCAGGCTCTGAAACCTGACTCCAGCCAAAGTGTGAATGTCTACACTGCTATGTTTAGCTCCACATTGTGGGTGTGTCTATACTGGAGGGCTCAGCTGAATTGACTTGATGAGGTTGACTTTACGTCACCTTAAAGTTGACCTTGTTACGTCGACGGAGAGAGGCCACATTCATAATGCTTGTAGACTGCCCACATCCACACTGGCAGCAGCTAGTTTGCCTTAGGAGTGGTACATTGTGGGTAATTGGCCCTCATTCAACCAGCGAAGTGCCTCCCTCCCCTGGCCACTCCTATAAAACAGGAAGTGGCACAGGACCTTCCTTACTGTGCCTGGCAAGATGGTGCCAGAGGAGATCAGGGACCTTTATGTGCTCCAGGGTTGTGCCAGCACAGTGCTCCACACCTTGCATGCATTGGCCAGAATTCTCCAGGTCTGCAGCAAGCTGACCCCTCCCCCCGCTGAGCCTGGCAGCTGGTGTGCTCAGAGTGTCCTCTGGGCCTCAGGGTATCTGGGCATGGGAAACCAGCAGTGACTGGTGGGATCAGATCATCCTCACTGGGTGATGACCAGTGGTTACAGAACCTATGTATAAGGAGGAGCACCTTCCTTGAGTTGGTCACCGAGATCACCCTGGTTCTGTAGCGCACTGACACCCAGCTCCAACCCACCCTGCCTGTGGACAAGTGAGTGACTGTTGCCCTCTGGTAGCTGGCAACCCTGGACTCCTGCGGCTCCATTGCTCACCAGTTTGGGGTTGGCAAATCCACCATGGGGACTGTCCTGAGGCAAGTCTGCATGGACATCAACAGGGTTCTGCTTGGCTGTTTTGTGACCCCAGGCAACCTGCCGGGCATCATGGACTACTTTGCTGGACTCAGGGTCCCCAACTGTGGGGGCATCATGGATGGCACCCATATCCCTGTCCGAGCCCTGGACCACCAGACTGTAGCCTACACCAGCAGGTAGGTCTATTACTCTGTGGTCCTGCAAGCCCTTGTCAATGGCTAGGGGCTGTTCACTGACATATCTGTGGGCAGGCCAGGGAAGGTGCATGGTGCCTGCATCCTGGGGAACTCCAGCTTCTACAGGTGCATACAGGCACACACCTTCTTCCCTGAGTGCAACATCACCCTCAGGGACATGCAGATGCCTGTCGTCATCCTGGGGGATGCTACCTTCCCCCCTGCTGCTTTGGCTAATGAAGACCTACACAGCCAACATAGATATCAGCAGGGACATCTTCATTTGGAGGCTCCAAAGCTGCCAGATGGTCATCGAGTGAGCCTTTGGCTGTCTGAAGGCACACTGGAGGACCATCCTGACCCGCCTGCAGCTCAGTGAGATGCCCATCGCAGTGGTTGTCAGTGCATGCTGTGTGCTGCACAACCTCTTTGAGCTGCGGGGAGAAAGGGTCCCCCACATATGGGAGCCAAGGCTGAACAAATCTCCAGGGAGTTCCAACAGCCTGGTGACACCCTGCCATGGATGCAGCAGGCCCAGCGACGAGTGGTGTTGCTCCAGGAAGCACTGAAGGCCCACTTCCTCAGTGACAGCACTGAGGGGTGAGCCTTCTAGGCACTGTCAACATCCCCACCCGGCCATGCCAGGCCTACCACCCCCACCCACCTATCTCTCCCCTATCCCCAACACAATAAAATGCACTGAACACGGCATAATGGTGTATGTGGGTTTTATTACAGGGAGAAGTGGGGGGGTTGGGGGAGTGAGGTGGTTTGGGGAGACAGAGGGGGTTTGGGGGAAGACAGGAGGGTTGGGGTGGGGGGAGGGTGCTAGCAGCCTTGGGCAGGTGGGTCCCAGGCCTGCAGCCATCTACCCCGTATCTTGGGCTGCTGGTGAGGAGAGTTGTTGGGATCCGAGGCAGGGGGACCCTCGGCGTGTTGAGGGCCCCAGCCCCACACTAGGTGCTCGAGGGTGCAGGTCTGCCGCTCCATCAGATTGAGCATCTGCTGGAGCATGGCCTGCTAAACCCTCTGGTGGGCATCCCTCCACTTCTGCCAGGACCTCAGGTCTGTGTCAGCCTGCTCTGCCAGATGGAGCTGGTCCTCCAAGATCTTGTCCCATGAACTATGCTACCTTCTCCTCCTCGTCTGGACTGGGTTGTAATAACCCTTGGGGAGGAAGGGGTTAACACTCTGGTCAGTGAGTCCCAGGACAGCCAATAGGAACGAAGCACAGCTTTTTGAATTGTAACAGCAGCCTGGCCTGGGCCTGTTTGGATGCAGCAGAGCTCCTGGAAGGATCAGGAGGAGGCCAGAGGGGCCTCAGGAAGAATCCAGCAACATCCTTACCAGAGATAAGTTAAGTTTGTTACTGACCAGGCGTGAGTAGAACAGGGAATGTTTATTTAGATGCGGTCAGGGTATTTTCTTTGTTTTTGGCTTGTTTTTTGGATTTCTCTGTGCTGAGCACATGTACCCCTTCCCACTACCCTGTAACTACCCAAGTTAGTTCCCAGAGAAGCAACTCTCTGTGTTTATTATCTGTTCTTTTTGATTAAAGAGTTTACCTTTTAAGTAAGTTCTGGTTCTGTGTCCTGAAAGGCAAGAGGTTTGTGTGCCCGTGCCTTCGACTGCACAGGCAGCTACTAAAGGGAACCCTGTTCCAGTTCCAGCTCATATTGCAGCTGGAGTTCAGTCACTTTTCTGAGAGAGGAATAAAGAGGATTGCAAGTACCTCATAGGGAGGAATTCCCAAGTGCGCCTTCCTGTGTCTCAAGAGGTTTTTTTGCATTTGGGTGGTGGCAGCGATACCACTCCAAGGCCAGAGGAGGCCTTAGAGACTTTTAAGAGCAGGCTTTAAGGCTAGTGGCTTTTCTGGCCTGTTGCAGGCCCCCACCTTCTGCACTCAGAGTGCCAGAGTGGGGAAAAAGCCTTGACATGGGTAAACCATGGTAGTATCCTGTGTCACAGGAACAGGGTCTGCAGGACAGAAGTACAGAACAAGAATTCCTCCCATGAGGTAGTGTGGTGTGCAACCTGACAGCAGCTGCTTTCCCATGACTATCCTCCTGATTGCCAGTCCCTGTCCTTTGGTTGGGTGCAGTGCCCATTGTGGTGAGCCTCAGGAAGCCCTGACCCTGGGGTCTGTCCTGAGGCCAAGTGCCAACCATGTTGGGTGCATCCTTTCTGGCCTTGATGCTCCCACCTACATTCCCACCACTGCATCTCCAGACCTGTCCTGGCCCTGCTTGACTCTGAGTACCCCTCACCACATGGCCTCCCTGTCCCTCTGCCCCGTGGGAGGGCCTCTGAGGCCTCCCCCAGGACCCTGCCTGTCCCCAGGCCATGTCTTCCTGCAGTTCCTGTCTCACCGACCTGCACCACCATGCCTGCGGGGAGGGAGCACTCACTGACAGGTGTAGCAGGAGTCTGGCGTGATGTCCTCTCACCTGGGTCATCCTGGGTGGGAGGAGCTTCCTCCTCTGTGCCCAGGTCTGGCATTGGGGAAAGGATGAGCTCTGGCATGGCAGTGTCCAGGCCCAGCGAGGTGCACCACATTCTCATCCACTGAGCTGTCCTCCTTGTCATTGTTGGGGGACGATGGGGAGGCTCGATGGAGTCAATGCAGTGAGCCAGCAGGGTGTTGCCCTCCTGCCCCAGGAAGGTGTGCAGCTCCCTGTAATAGGGGCAGCTAGTGGTGGCTGTCCCTGAGTGGCACATGGCCTCCTGGTAGCCCTGCCAGAGGTCATTTATATTTACTCCGACTTGCTGTGTATCCTGGGTGTGCCCCATGTCTGCTAGGCCCTGGGCTATACTGCTGTAGACCTCCCAGTTGTTCTGGCTCCCCTGTAGCCAGGATTGCATGTCCTTATCCTCCTCAATGTCCAGGACATCCAAGATTTCCTGGTGGCTCCATGCTGGGACCTGCTTCCAGTGCTGGCTGTCTTTCTCCATGTTGGCAGATGGCAGGCCTGGCCAGCTCTGTGGAGCAGGGTGAAGAGGGCTTTGTCTTGCCCTGTGAATGGCAAAGGCAGGCTCTTTCTGGTGGCCAGGGAGTGTTGGGGAGGGCCTAGAGGCCAGTTAAATTGACTTAAGCCCAATCCATGGCTACACTTGATTGAATCAACTTAAGAAAGTCAACTTAATGATAAACTTGATTTTACGAGTGGGAGTTAAGTCGACTTAAGCAAGCTGTTCAGTCCCAATTTAATGAATTCCAAACATAGCCATGGCTTTCCTTAAGTTGTCTTAAGCAAGGTTAAGTCAACCTAAGACTCTAGTGTATACATAACTCATGAGCTGGAGTCAAGAGGCAGCTTTTGCGGAAGGTGAAGCAGGCAGTGCCTAGGGCCCCGAACAATAAGGGGCTCCATAGCTTACTGCAGAGGTGGTTGCCTGCTTCACCTAAGTCAAAAACTGAGGCATCCCAGTACCGGCTCAAGGAGTTGTGGCATGCTGCACCCTCCTCTAGCTGGCTTTTGTGCCTCTGAGAGTGAGGCAGGACACAGGGTGGGGAACAGCTGGCCCAGGGGCAGAGCGGGCCAGCCCAGAGCCTTTCCCCGGGGCCAGCTGTTCCACCATGGGGGCAGGGAACAGTCAGCCTAGGGGTGGCGTGTGTTAGCCCGCCAGCTGGCAGGCAGCTGCGGCAGGCTGGGAGCTTTTAAATCTCCTGCCAGCAGCTCCAGAAGCCAGGTAAGGAGGTAAAGAGGGCCCCCTGGGGGGAATGGGGATGAGGAGCCGGGGGGTGGTCAGGGAACCAGTGGGGAAGATGTCGGGGGGTGTCAGACAACTGGCAGGGGGTGGCTGGGGCCTGAGGTGGGGAGCTGGGGCTGTGGGGAGGGGTGGGGCTGGCGGCAGGGAGCTGGGGCCAGCAGCTGGGAACTTGGGCCGCAGGAAGTGGGGATCTGGGGCTGTGTGTGGGGCCAACAGTGGGGAGCTGGGGCTACAGGGAGGTGTCATGGGGGCCTGTGGGGGCCCTGCAGTGGACCTTTGCCTAGGGCTCCAGATAGCCTAAGGCTGCTTCTGCCTGGAGTTAGTTAACCCAGGCTCTGAGGAGCACTGCTGTGGGAATTTTTACTGACACCCTATGATCTTTTTCAGCAACTTCCAAAGCATCTGCTTGTTCATGAGATGTAGGTTAGCAGAAACAATATGAAACAACTGTGGGCCTGTGATGGGGCATTAACTATGCACACTTAGAAATGCTATAGACTAGTTAGTTAGTGACCTGACCTTCCTACCTGGTACTTGGCAAACCCATTCTAACCCGTTGATGAAAGCATTATTGTGCCTAAACTGCTGTGCAGAGAACAGCCCCAGTAACTGTCAGTTTTGCTGCTAGCAATTGGGGTGCCATCTGGACAGAATTGAATTCAATGCCCAAGAAGATAAAGACATCTGGCTTTTCTAAATGCCAAGGACATGCATACTTAGTTCCTGGGCTTGCAGGCTGCAGAAAGCCACACACAGACATTTTTCTTAATACACAGTGCTGAACTCACAAAGAACAGCCAAGCATTCTGTTGCTGAAGGCTAGGGTTTTTACATTTCACTTGCTGGAGGAAAACCCTCTCAGTATGGTTTCCATGCACCACAATCAGACTCTTAGGTTTTAAATTCGGTATAAAGGAGGATACCCAAATGATGGCAAAGCAGTTACTGGGCTGAACACATTGCTTCTTGATTAATGGCCCTTCAGTGTATTGCTGCTAGGCTCGTTTATTTCCTCAGTCTCTGGATTACATCGCTTCACTGCTCCATTAACTAGCACTGGACAAGTCAATTGGACGGCTACCTGGAGCACAAGTCTAAAGTAGTTCATAAAAATGGATGGGGTGTTTGGGTGGTTAATTGACCAGAACCAAGGTTTAAAATTCAACAGACAATCTAAAATATTTGTAGGATCTTGGGAGTTCAAAACATATTGAGAGGAACTTGGGAACAGGAAACCTTGGACTTACTGTTTTGTATTTTTGTTATTGGGCTGGTTTTGTGCTTGTCTGTCTTGGTTGATTTATTTTTATTTTTATGTACATAAAAAGCAGAAAAATAAAGTTGTCTCTGAAGAGGATTTATCTGGAAAGGAATCAAAGGTAGGAATTAGTATGTTCATTCACCTGTTTCATAGGAAAATTGTCATGTACATCCTTTTTTATCTATGGGTCTTACAACTACTTTTTTAAAATTTATATTATATGAAAGGCCTGGAAAGATGTCATCATTTACAGTTCACCCAATAATTCCTAAACTAAGGCACAAAATGTTATGGGCCCTGGCAACTGGTGTCGCTTCTGCTGAGGGGAATTTTTCTCTTTCCATTTGCATTTCACCCTGTTTTTCCCCTATAATGTTTACCCCAGTATTCAAAGTCTTTCT
Source organism: Podocnemis expansa (assembly GCA_007922195.1). Classification (NCBI taxonomy): domain Eukaryota; kingdom Metazoa; phylum Chordata; order Testudines; family Podocnemididae; genus Podocnemis; species Podocnemis expansa. The sequence goes on from ML681990.1 coordinate 40,367,859, forward strand.
CTTTCCTCCTTAATCTTAGTTTTTCATGCTATTATCTCTCTGTGTTCTCATTTGCCAGCTATCCAAAGGGATATTATTCATAAATGTTAAGACAGAAGAAGGACCATTGTGAACCTCTAATCCAGTGGTTTTCAAACTTTTTTTCCCTCAGGACCCAGTTGTAAAAAAAAAAAAAAAAAATTATGCCTGCAACCCAACAATTACATATTGAGCAATGCATTCCAGTTTTTTGGCAGCAGCAGCAGGTGGTGCCACAACCCAATGCTTGAGGGTCTGTGACCAGGGGTTAAAGTAGCTTGGAATGCCATTTCGGGGCCCACTATTTTTAGGGGATCAGCATTCCGGGGCCCCTAAAAATAGGAAATGGTGCCAGAATGCTGTGTTCTGGTGCCCACCATTTACAAATAGCAGGCCCTGGAATGCAGCGTTCCAGTTCCATTTTCTATTTTTAGGGGCCTGAACACTGGGCCCCTAAAAATAGGAGGCCCCGGAATGGCTTTCTGCTGCATTTTCCGGCAGGCGGTGGGAGTGTGTGCCTGGCCTGCCTGCACATGCACAGGCTGCATACCATATATATTCCTGTATAAGCCGAGATATTTGTGCCTGAAAATTGAATTGAATTTAAGTTTCACTGGAGTTTTGGTGAGTATTAAATGCAAAGTTCAGATATTATTGTTGGTTGGGGTGGTGTGCACCCTATCGAGGGAGGAAACGTGATATGAACTTACAAACTGTTACACACTTTTAAGGACTCTACTGAACCATGTGCCATACCACAATTGACTGGGTACAAACAGTGTCAAGTAGTTTGCCTGGGCGAATCTCAAGGGGAAGTGAATGCAAATTTACCACCTCTGCTTATGTAACAACCTCTTCATGCCCTGGGGAAAGGATCATTATGTGCTGATTACCTGTTTTCAGAGTCTCAAGATCAAAGGCTCATGTTGCATAAAGAAAAACTGGACTACTCATAACTGTTCTGGGTCTGAATCTGAGACAGTTATGAACTTGCAACCCTGGGGAAAATGTAGCTGTAGGCTTGGAGGACTAACATCTACCAGAGCCTGAGGGTGGGGTCAAGATGATTTTTAGTAAGCTTTTTAGCATGTGCGGAGGTTCTATTTCTACGTTTAATATGTTTTTTCCTGTAAATTTTCACCTCAACAATAAGTTTGCTTGCCAGAAAAGACTGTGTAGTTACTTACAACTGTGGGCATTAAGCTGTTCACAGCTCCCAGAGAGAAAGCAAAGCACAGATGCTGCCCTGTTTAGTCAGTTTGGCTTGCTGTTGATATCACAGTGTAGGCAGGAACCATGCAGCTTTGAAAACTCCAGGTCAGGAGGGAGAGAGACGTAGGACTTTATCTAAGAGAGGTGATGGCTGAGGAGCTGGGAGCCTACAATGGGAGCTCTCAAAGGACCACGGAGGGAGCATAAAGGAGCAGGTGCCCTGAACAGTAACATTGTCTGCTATCAAAAAGTCTTTTCCCCTTGGAGGTACTTGTAGACTCTGTTTAAGTCATCTCTTAACCTTCTCTTGGAAAAACTAAACAGATTAAGCTTCTTAAGAAGTTTTTATAGACCTCAGTTCTTGGAGGTCATTTCTGGATCCTTTTAGGTTTTCAATATCCTTTTAAAAGCATGGATATCTGGACAATAGTGTTCTAGTAATGGTCTCACTGATGTCCTTAGAAATATGTTACACTGATCTAAGTGCCACTGTGGACAGCACTGTCAGTGGGAGAACTACTGCTTCTTCCAGAGATCGTTTTAGTAGGCCGTTGGAAAGGCTGTCTCCCATCAGCATAGTGTCTTCACCTGACACATTACAGCAGTGCAGCTGTAGCAATTTAGAGGTTGTTTGTGGTTTACTAGTGTAGCAGAACTAGAAACTGTGTATTTATGAAGGTCTGAAAACAGAGGTGTGCCAGCCACCTACAAATGAATTCTAAATCTGGCAACATGCAAATCTCAGCACCGACGGCAGCTATGTGCTTATGTCCCCATCCATACAAGATGCTGACAATGGGCATGTAAAGGTGCAGCAGAGGCCCAATTTCTTCCCCGTCTCTCCTACTCCCTTATCCAGCCCAAAAAAGACTAGTGTAGTAGTGGATTGTGTGATGATCAGCCCCAGAATGCACCCCTCTCAAAAAAAAAAAAAAAAAAAAAAAAAAGGGCAGCTCCCAACAAACCAGAAATACTCAGGAAACATCTGGCTCTTCACTGACTAACTTCCTGTTCTGTAGATGCCCTGGCAGCCCCTGCACATTCTGGTCTTGAACCTCTCCTGTAGCAACTCATTAGATCTGAGCTTGTGCGACCATGTTTCTTGTAGTCTTGTTCTTCCTTAATCCATACATATAGAAACCAAACACATTGTGAAGACAGTCACTGCTGTATACTGCAAAGAACATATTTTAAAATTAAATATTATAAACCAAGGCAAGATGTGAAATCCTGCTGAAATGCACACAGCCTTTGGAATGGGAGAGAGAGAATGGAAAAGTCAGAGCTATTTTGACTCCTAGTGCTGAATTTAGACAACTTGAAAACTTGACTCTCTGAGCAGTTTATTTTTGTAAAGCGTGACTTATAAATGAGTGGGAAATATCAGGTTGAATCCATTCTTCCTTTTTATGCTTCTCAAATATGTTAGTACATTCCAGCAGTGGATTTATTACAGACCATAAAACAGATTTCCGTTAGTCCAAAGAGATCACTCAAGAAATTTATCTAGCCAGATGGGTTTTTGAAGAAAATGGGAATTTTCAAATACAAATTATGCATTCCAGGGACTTCCCAGTTTTAGATAATGGGGATTCAACATAAAAAGGTATTAGATAATTGAACATTTATTTAATATATAAATCTGACCTGCACGTAAGCATAAGCAAACGCTGACTTTAATAAAACTATAAGTTAATATTAGAGGTGAGTATAGGTCCTAAAAATAATTCATTTCTCTAATTAATTTTGTTTTTACAACTTATCCATGGGTAAGTCATGAATTGTATGGGTTGTTCACTGTTTGTACAGTTTGTGTGAACAAATTTTAGATGGCAGCTTCTTTCAAGGCTGGTTGCCACTTGCTATTGATGCCGCTTGTGGGGTAGAAAGGGTTAGTTTTAAATTGTTGAACTCAACTAGTTTTATTTTAAAAATTACTATAATATTTTGCTTAAAGAAATGAGAAATGATAGGCCAGGGTTTACTAATAGTTGTTGCTTTTACTGTCAACACAAGGTTGTGATTATAGCTTTCATTATAGACAGAAAAGTTTTTACACATTTTAGGTGACACTCTCATGGGATGCACTTCCATACACACTTAGGTTATGATCTGTGTAATTTTCCTGTTCATTTTTGCACTGTGATTGTATTATTTGATGCCAGTTCTGCCATGCAAGGTTCCTTTATGAATGCTCATAATCTATTCCATATGATTACTATGATCCCAAGGGGCAGCCATATTAGTCTAGTTCAGTAAAACAAACAAACAAGGAGTCCCGTGGCACTTAAAGATGCAATAAATATACTCATTAGTCTTTAAGTGCCATGGAACTCCTTGTTTGTATGATTATTATGGTATCCTGTTTCCTGAAGCATCATGTATGTGTACAGATGTGAAGCATGTTACATAGCACAGACCCTCAGGACTATCTCTAGCACAGAGGCTGGAGAGTAACATGACCAAGGTGATGTAAACTGACCTCCCTGGCTCAGCTAGGAAGAAGGGGGGGGGTGGGGGATGAGAAAAAGGAACACACAAACTTTGAGGAGAGAAGCTGCAGGCTCTTAGCCAAGTGTGATGGGGTAGTCCTACCCCGCACACCAGAAGCCCAGCAAACTCTATGGGCAGCAGAAGCCCCATCCCCTAAACTCTGCTGGGCTCAGTGGCGTTGCTGCCACAGGGCTGGAGGGGCTGCAGCTCCCCCATGTCTCTGGCCTAGCCCCGGCAGCAACTGGGGCCAGACTGGGGCCGCTGGGACCAGGCAGCAGCAGGAGCTTGATCTGAGCCTGGGTGACCTGCCACTGGCCAGCTCAAATCTGGCTCCTGCCACTGCCGGCCAGTGGCTGGTGGTCTTGGCAGGCCTGATCCAGCTCCAGCCGCTGCCTGCTGCCCAACAGCACACAGATGATGCGTTGATTTGCTATATGCTTACTTAAAATCATATCCTAAACTAGTTTTTTTTTTTTTTTTTTTTTGTCTAAAGCTGTGTGGACTTCAGAAGGTGTGAGTGAGTGAGGCTGGGCACGATCCATTTCAGCATTTAATGGATGGACATGAGACTATAGTGATTGGCAGTGGGTCCCAAACCCTGTAAAACAGAAGTTCCCACCGTGGTATCTGGGACTTGTGGGTTCTCACTTGGGAAACACCCCACAGGTGCTTAGTGGGTACACCCCCACTGCTAGAGACTGATTACATGCAGAAGGCCAGTGTGTGTTGACTCAGGAATAAGTAGTCACCTGGCAAAGCAAGGTAAGCTGGGGTCCAGGAGTGGAGACGGGGGGGGGGGGTTGCAGTGGCAGACCAGACTGGATTTGAGGAGCAGCCTGTTGCAGACAGTGTGATTAAGACTAAGCAAAATAATCACAATCATTAACTAAGACAATTTTATTGTTAAATGAAAGGAAGTGAAAACAGTAGGCAAAACAACACAAATGACAATGTGGTCACTCCATTGTAGTTTCTTTTGTACGTCCTTGTGAAGAGCTTTTAATGAAAACAGCTTACTGAGTGAACTTTGAGGGTACTTTTCCCATGGTAACTTAAGACCAAAATACATTGAATTGACAAAAATTTTGGAAAATAGTTTTAGTAACTTATTAGATGCTTAAAACTGTTTATGTATCAGCAGTGAAACCTCTCTAGATAATAATTGAACAGTTTACTGATGGGCAAAGAAATCAATCTTAACTAAATCCTGTGAGACTGAGGAAGATAATTTAATTAATTACTTATAAGCAGCCATTTAGGGAGCTGGCTCAAAACAGTTGAATTACAAATTTTAAGAATCTTAAAACCAGTTACATACCACTTGCATGGTGAAAATTTCCAGAGGGGTAGTTTTGCTAGTCTGTGTACGGCAAAAAAACAACAAGAGTCCTGTGGCACCTTAAAGACTAACAGCTTTCTTTGGGTATTTGTGTCCATTTAAAAATGGCAACATCCATAAACCAGTAGAAGAACACTTGAATCTCCCTGAACACACAGTAGCAGATTTGAAAGTTCCTATACTTCAACAAAAAAACAAAACAAAACAAAACACTTCAAAACCATACTTCAGCATGAAAGGGAAGAGCTGGAGCTGATTTGCAAACTTTACACAATCAGGCTGGGTCTGTATAGGGACTTGGAATGGTTAGCACATGAAGTGTAATTGTCCCTGTTCACACATTCTCTCCCTTTAATCAACTGATGTGAATAGTCCCCATCTGCCCTCTGAATTGACTTTGCTACGCTTGTCCTCCTCCATCCTGGCATGTGTATATATACCTCTCAACTATAGTTTACACTTCATGCATCTGACCAAGTGGGCTGGAGTCCACAAAAGCTTATGTCTGAAGAAATCTGTTAGTTTTTAAGGTGCCACAGGACTCTTATTGTTTTTACATACTACTGTTTCCCGGTTCATCAGGGTTTAGCCCCTGCCTCCCTTCCAGGAATACATGGTCTAATTGCCTGCTGATTAACAGCAGAAACTGTTAGTCTTGTTACAACAACACATCAATATTCCAGTAAAATTTTTCTAAAAATTTTAAATCACATCTTTTGGCAGTGTCTCAGTTAAGTTTGTTTCACTAATCCATGCTGAGAATTTGTGACCATTTTTCTTTGGGTTGATTTCTTCTTGTGTCTGTTTTTCTTGTCTGTTGTGGCAGGTTGCTCGTGGAGTGAGTGTGAGAGGTGCTCACATCAGAGTTTTCATGCCGTTCTTCCTACTTTTATGAAATTATGGGAAAACATGTCTCTTTCTGGCTTGTTTAGATTCAAAGTTGGTTGTCGTCATCCTTTCCACATTGGGTTAGATGGCACACAGCTCCTGAATATACAGTCTCTTTAATAAATATGCAACATTTCTTTAATACTTTTTGTTCATGTGTCAGGAAAGATTTAGATAATTTTAAAAGTTAAGTTTTAACTTTTTCTTTTAATTCAGTTCAGTGTTTGAGAGACACTTCAATTTTATTACAGGTTGATAGCAAATGAAATCCACTTTCAAAATGTACGAAATCTTCTGTTCTTTGCACAATGATTTTAGTTCTCAGTACTGACTTCTTAAATTAAATAACTCTTTCAAAGTCTTTAGCTTACATAATTAAAAGTTGTTGACTTTGTAGAGATGATTCTTGTCTTCAGCAGTGGGCTGGGGGTTTGCTTGTGCACTGGTAGTGCTCAATTAATTTTCCATTAATATAAAAACATCCTATATTTAACTGGCTTCTTACACTAATTCAGCAAAATCATTAGATTTCATATCAGCAGATATGGCATTTTACTGTTTGCTCGGCCATGATCTTAGGACCTTTGCCTTTAGCTAATACATTTACAAATCCGCTGTTTGTCATGTCACTATTTAAGAAATATACAAAAGGTTAAAGCATTTCCAGCTACACACATTTTATCCACAGAGTTTAAGAATACAATCAGGTTTATTGCAGGAGGGCAGGGCTTGGCAGAAACCACTTTGTCTTGATATATGGCTCTGGTAATACACCTTATGTTTCTTTTACAATTAGGCCTGTACTTAAAACAGGCATGTTTTACAAGATCTGTCTTCTTGAGGTTTGCTTGTCCTTGAGGGAGAGAAGCAAAAACCTTCTGGATTTTCTTTGATTACTTTTAACATTTTGCCAAGTTCCAAAGGGACAACAGTCTAGTTCAGTAAAACAAACAAGGAATCCCGTGACACTCACAGACTAAAAAGTTTTACTTATTGCATGAGCTTTCATGACAGAAAATTCCATTTTGTCAGATGCTTTGAAGGTGGGGCCCTTGTAGAAGGGGAGGAAATAAATGCAGAGAAGTGTAAGTCATGGGATCAGGTCACACTCCAACAGCTAATCAAAGCAGTTGTTACGCTGTTCCCCAATGTTTAAATCTTAACAACTGCCTTGATTTGCTGTTGGAGTGTCACCTGATCCTATGACTTACATTTCTCTGCATTTATTTTCCAATCATTCTGTAAGTTCCTCCATCTTCAAAGCATCTGACAAAGTGGAATTTTCTATCATGAAAGCTCATGCAATAAAGTAAGTTGTCAGTCTTCAAGTGCCACAAGATTCCCTTGTTCGTTTTTTTTCAACACGTCGTAACATAACTAGCTAAACATATATATTGTTATTTCCAAGCATCTTGGCTATAAAGTTCCTGTTACTTTACCATAATATTCAGTAAATATGCAAACAAGTTTGTAACAACTTAAACATACTAAGTTGCACTACTTTTATTAATATCATTTGTGCATCAGTATCGAGGTCCGAGGCATGCTTGTTTATGTAGCATTTTTTCCCCCTAAGTGAATGATATTGGCTTTTTAAACCTGAAGGGATCCTTTTTGCAATATTTTGCTTTGTTTTAATTGGTTCACTGTTTGTAATGGAAAGTAGGGCATAGCCATTATTAACCATCAGCCCCAAACTGAATCTTCTACAACATATTGAGTATGCAGTATTAGGCTCCAGCTACAGTATATTCAAGCTCCTTATTCTGGAAAAAATGTCACTGCAATTAAACTTGCTTCTAGATTAAAGAATGCTGATGAATACCCTGTGTATTAATTATAATACTGCACTGAAGATAACTCATGCAGACAAGCCACATTTCCCTTTCAATCAAAAATGACAAAAAAAAGGGGGGGGGAACTATAGGGTCTCCTGAAGTTCCCCCTTTTTAAAAGGGGCTTTTGTTTTGAATTTGTATAGAAGAGCTATCCATGAGATTGACAGAAATGACCAATAAGGGCAGATCAATTCCCGTCCGTGCCTTAACTCCCACTCTGTAACATGGAGGGAAGGATTCTTTCCCAAGATGGAAACTACTGTGTAAATTCTTATTACTAACTATAATAAATGGAATCATTTTCTATAGCAGCCATGGCATGACATAGTCCCAAATATCATATTGATCTCAGGTAATACAATTGTACTGGAGTTATAAAATATCTGTGGACTGGACCCATGTGAAAAAATAAGACAGATTCTAGTTTAGGCCAAAGTTTTGGCCCCTGTTATGCCCTCTTTGTGCTGCTTGGTTAAACAGGATTTCCTCTCTGTGGGGAAATCCCTATTTAATATGAAACATCCTCAGCCATAGTAAAAGCCATTACAATCCAGTAGAATATAGAGTAGCCCAAAGGCTATGCTGCCCACTTTTATGGGACCCCTGGCCTAGAGCCCTGGCTCCCCCCATGGGTCCCCTCTTTCTGGGGCCACAGCTCCCCACCATCATGGCCTAGGGGTTGGTCTGCTGAGGGCAGGACTGGCAAGTATGTGGCTGCTGTGCTCTGGGGTGGGGCCAGCTGGCACGCAGACTGGCCTCTGGCATGGCCTTCCATGCCCCGCAGTGCTGCGGGGCAGCTGTGCCAAGGCCCTGCAGCCAGCCACCTACCTCACCCAGAAGAGCAGCTAGTCCAGGGATGGGGTAGGATCACCATGGCCAGCCACGGCCTATGGCCTCATCCCCAGCACCAGCAACCGGTATTCTGCCCAGGACTTGAAATTAGGGGGGAAGTAGGGGATGGTGTGGGTGGGAGTTGGGGTGCTCACTAAATTGGTATAACACTGTTACTAGCTGACAACTTGGGGATGTGGGGAAATTCAAGAGGGGGGTGTAGGGGGTTGTTAGGGAAATCCCTGCCAGCAACCCAGTCCTGGCCTGTCAGTGCTGTGCTGACAGGGCTGGATAACCAAGGGTTTTGTGGGTTGCTGTCCAGGGCCTCCTTTCAGGCTGGGGCCTGGGGTAGAGCCTCGTAGATCTGTGGGTATCTGCTTCAGATCCACGGGTATCTACATCCATTGATTTGGATATCCACAGATCTGTTGTTGTGGATTGGAGCTCAGATGCAGATTCTATTTTTATCTGTCCAGGGTGCATTAGCTGCTGCCTTTGCTGCAGCTGGGGAGAGCAGTGAAAATGTTAAACAGCACAGTGGAGTACAGAGGAAATGCTCCAGCTAATCCCAGATCAGCTCTGCTTGTGGTCTGCCAGTTGATCAGAGAGTCACTCCCAGGAGCTTAGTTTACTGGCTAGTCCTGCCTCTGACTCCAGGATCCCCAGTGGCCAGTCCTCACAGTCCACCACTTAGCTGGTCATGAGCAGCTACCCCTGGCCCCTTCCCCCACTGCTGGCCACCCAATCAGATGACTGGCAACTGCCACTGAACAGTTGAGTAATTTCAGCAGTCTGGCTTCCCTAGCCCAGGTGGAATAAAGATTGCTGAGATCAAGGCCAGGGAAGGCTCTGAACTACACAGCTGCTGGAAACTCCTTCCCTACTCCTCTGCACCCCCTCTGCCCCAAACCTCAGCTCAGCAAAGCCATGGCAGCCAGACAGAGGCCCTGCTCCTACAGTCAAAGCAGGAGCTGCTTTGGATCCTGCGTCAGATTCAGGCTGATAACGATCAGACGTGGATCCACATGTTTGTATCCATGCAGGGCTCTAGCCTGAGGCTGCAGCTGCTATAGCCCCTTGTAAAGGGGACATGCCCCAGCGGCACTGCCCCCCAGTGGGCAGGGCGCACTACACAGTGGGGTCAGGTTCAATCCCCGCCATGCTTTGGTGCCCTCCAGCATGGCCAGGCGCGAATTGGAGTCTGACAGGCAGTAGCCTTCAGTTCTTTCGTATTAAGAGCTCTAGGTCTTCAACCGCAGAACAGGTAAGGCGAGTCCCAATAACAGTTCTGGCCCTTCAACCCCAGCAGGGGGTAAGGCAAATCCCAATAGTACAGCTCCAGGCCTTCAACCCCAGCAGTCCAGACGGCAGCAGGGGAGGGAAGAGGAACGCAGGCCCGCCCGCTCCACTGCGTTCCAGCGCAGGGCCCTAGTAGTGGCAGGGACAAAGTGCCACTAGGTCAGCGGGGCTCCTGCCGAAACACACTGACTCAGCTTACTGCACTGGGCTACTTCCTTCCCGGCTCCCCCCATTGGGTACCTTCGAGGTGGAGTTCCAGGTCCTCTGGATAAGTTCCCCGGGGTATCCCGGTCACCCCTTCACTGTCAACCAGAGGCAGGGCTGGCAGTTCATCTAAATCGTCCGCCCGTGGAAGCTCTTCCAAATCACAGGGTCCTGAGGCAGTCAGCTCTTCTCTGGCCTCCTCGGTGGAGGGAAGCTCTTCCAGATCCTCCTGAGCGTCCAGTGGGGACCGTTGCTCCAGGCTTTCTGCTGGCGGAAGCTCCTCTAGGTCCTCCCCGGGTATTTATCTCCAGAGGGTTCACCAGCCCACATACCCCATTGTTGCTTTCCCAGGGGGGAGGATCTCACCGCCAGTCAGGCCCTGGTGGCTCCCGGGGAGGGGAGCTCTCTCAGCTTCAGCAGCCATTTCCTTCTTTGATTCCCTCATAGCTGAGTGGTCTGGCCCCTTATATAGTCCTCCTGCTCCCGTGAGGCTTCACTTCGGTTCCAGGCTTGAACCCTTAGGCAACATCTCTTCAGGCCAGCAGGAGGAGCGCTGGCGACTAGCTACCTCCTGGCCGGCGGGTAGCTGTTCCTTCCTGCTACACCCCTGCATTAATCTGACTCTAGTGGGGCCTCAATTTGTCCCTGGCTGCCCTGAACATCAGAAAATGGTAAACAGCTACCTTTGTCTTAGCTTTGCTCTATCCCCCTTACCCCATCTGTGTCAGGACCTGTGATGAAATTTGGATAGACCCAGAGATCCAAATTTTGCAGTCCTTGCTTAAACCAAACTCTCATTAAGATTCATCCTGCTAGTAGCTTCAGATGCAATTTGCAGCACTGTGGATTTTATGGTAATCCAGCCCTTTTATCTTAAACTGTGCACCCAAAAAGAGAGACAACCAAAATGTTAAGTTACTTTTGAAAATATCAGCCATCATTCTCTATTCAGACATATAACTCTCATTGCCTTCAGAAAGTAAGGACTTCAGTGCTTGGTTTTTAAGGTGTAAAAGCCTGTTAGGCTCTTTGCTTTTTCTAATTGGGACAGAAGGATTCCATACATATTTTTTACATTTCTTTTTTAAAATAAGCTACAACAATGTGCTAAACTTTTTCTACTGCCACAAACCAAATTATGCCATTCATTCTGGTCCTGTAGGGATGACTGAGAGAGTGCCGGCTGTCTAATTTAACAAGATTCTTCTCACTGAAGTATCTAGGGGGAGAAAGTGGGTGAGGCAATATCCTTCATTGGACCAGCTTCTACTTGTGAGAGAGACAAGCTTTTGAGCCTATACATTGCTCCTCTTCAGGTGTGGGAAAGATACTCAGCATGTGATTGCTAAAAGACAAGGTAGAGCAGCTGTTTAGCTTAAGTAGTTAATATATATTTCAAGAGGCTGTCTAAGGTAAAGTAGCCTGTTAATACTCTCAAGTCATTGGGGATTTGGGGGGTGGAAAGGGGTTAGTGGGTTATACATTCTTGTAATAAGACAAAAATCCAGTGACTCAGTTCAGTCCATGATTTTTAGTGTCTAGCAAAGTTTTGAACTTAAGCTCCCAGAATTGCCTTGTGAAGGTGGTGTACAGGTTTTCTTTGAGGATGAAGACAAAGAGGCCAGATATGGGATGGTCGCTTAGTGAAAAGTGTTCCTACACAGCAAATAGGATGGATTTGTTCTTTGTCATTTTGCTGTGTTTGTTCATTTAAGAGCATAGTGGTTGTCTGGTTTCACCTACATAGTTGTTGGGACATTTAGTGCACTGGATAGGGCACTCCACATGTTATCCTGGGCATGTGTGGGACTGATGCATCTAAAAATGTGGGTTATAGGGTGTGTTGATTATTGTAGCAGTGGAGATACATCTGCAGGTTTGCATTTGTTGTTCTCCCAGGGTCTGGTATTTCTCTGAGTTAGTGTGCCTCCAGTAGCTGGATGAATCTCAGTCCTTTGCTTCATAGCTTCAGTTCTAGATGAATAGATCTAGAGGTAAGTGTCAGCCGAAGGCTGCATAGACTAAAAGACAAAATGGTTGTGTAGCCGCTGCTTTTTATGTCTTCTGGCCTTTTCCATTTTGCTTGTGGAAATTCACAAGAACAAGATGGACTCCAGAGTCACATGAGCAAGTAAGTCCTGGTGCCCCATCTGGCCTTTCCCTGGGCCCATTGTCCCTGAGAGTTTTGTTAATAGGCCATTAAGTAGGCTATTGCTATAGCCATCCAGTCTAGGGTGTGGCCCAGAAACATGAAACAAGTTAAAATGGAGATATATCAAGCATTTTGATAATTTCCAATACAGACATGACACATACACGTATACAATCTAATCATTTTTAGTAAATTGTGACATTTTTATCAGTTTGTGGCATGCCATATGTCATATAAATTATTTCAATTTTGACATATTGCTATGTATTCGTACCATATATGGTCCCCCCTAATTCAGCCAGCACCACAATGATTAAGACTGAGGTTTAGTCCAATGTGGGCTGTCCAGTTGAATGATTCTTTCTTCTTGTGACAGGCGGTGGGAATGTGGTGATTGTGGGTGGCGTTACCCTTGCTGTGAAAGAATTCTTTGTAGCAGAGTTGGTGGAAGAATTTTTTTTAGTTCTCCACATGTTAAGATGGTACTGTGTTGCAGGGCAGACATGCAGCCCCTTGGAGAGTACATAAAATTCAGCTTTTGTTAGGAGTAGTCTTGATAAACTGATGCTGATGGGGTATCATGTAGGGTCCATGTGGTGGGTCCTGGTGCCATGGTTTCTCCCAAAGATGGTGTTTTGTGGGTTATGGAGTTGTTATAGGTGGTTCAACTTTTTATTTTTGTGTTTGATGTCTGTCAAGTTTTTTTAGTTGTTCTGGGTTTATTGCATGATTGCAAGATAAGATTCCTGATTCTTTATACTCCCTTGCATTTATTTCCCCCCCATTTGCTAAGTTCCCCATCTTCATTGTGCCCAGGGGCCCAGTTGGCCTGTGCTGTAATCCGCCCCTATGAGTTCTACCTAAGTTTTTCTGAAGTCTTTCTGCAGAGCTGCTCAGGATATTTGCAGTTGTATGTCTTGATCAGCTGGTTATAGATGGTGAGACTTCTGGGAACTATGTCTTGTTTTCTTGCATTTGCTGAGGAAGCAGATGTCACTGTTAAGTTCAGCTTTCTTTTTCTCTCTGTTATGGAGTTTTCATTTCAGATGGCAAAATTTGGTATTTTCCATTGTTGTATGCAGTATTTTTGTATCCATGTTGATCCTGGGATATTAGAGAGACAAGATGGGACATGTAAGAGTGTTGCAACTAAATAGCAGGTGGAACAGATTTTTACCATAAGGAGTTGCATATATTTATGGGACCATTCAAAATGGAGTGGCCTATTAACACCACTTCAGCCACAGAATTAGAGAGAGAGAGAGAGAGAGTGTGTGTGTGTGTGTGTGTGTGTGTGTGTTTTTGAGAGAGAGAGAGAAAGAGAGAGAGAGATTACTGGGTTATAGACTGTTCTAAGAAATACTCATCCTGAAAGGAAACCTGCTCAACATCTTGAAGTGATAAGCCGGGGAGCTTGATTTTGCTTGAACACTAAAAAGCATGGACTTCATAGACAGGATTTATGGATTATTACAACAATCAACCCCCCCCCCAAGCGACCCTATATGTAGTTGGAGAGGCATTAAAGAGCCACTTCTTCTGTCTCCTGAAATATATTGCTTGCTTCACAATTTGTTCCATTTAGTTGTATCTAACTATAGCACTGAGTATCTTTCCCACACCTGAAGAAGACGTCTGTATAGCTTGAAAGCTTTTTCTATCTCACCAACAGAAGTTGCTCTAATGCCCTGGGACCAAACACATCTACAAAAAGGCTGCATACAACACCAACATCTAGAAACTGAAATAATTTGACTGTTTTCTTTAGTGAATTAGCTAATACCACAGTAAATGGGGTAATCAAACTAAAAGCTTGTTTTTGATTTCATGTATTGAAAAATCAGCATATCAATACATTTCTTTAAATTCAGATATGATTGTATGGATATTAATCGTCACACAATACTGCCATCCAGTGTCTAGTCAGAATAGCAGGAGGCAGGAAAATAAGAGCTTCATGTGTTATGTGATTGATTAGTCTTTCTCTGTACTGTGTTGGGAACGCTTATCTTCTGGTTATCAAGAAAAAAAAAGAAGAAGAAGAAAACAAAAGAACATGTGTACTACATTGTAGAAACTGATACATTTTATAATGGCTATTAGTATGCAAACATTTAAAACATAATCCGAGGCACTGAAGATGTAAATCTGACTGGGGAAAGCAAAAGGTAGTGATACTGTGCCCTCTGATTTTTAAGAAAGAGACTGTATTCATTTGAAATTTGCTAAGCCAGTGTAACCCGCATGCTTTAAACTGCAGCCTTTGCCTTTTTTTAAGCCCAAAGAAAGGGAAAATATTATTACCAGGGAAGACTTGCTTTTTGTTTGAATCCTGTGTGTAATAGCACGATCAGCCCTGGTACCCTTTTCACGGAAGACTCGTGGGCTTCCCTCTGGTGCCGATACACACAGGGCCAGCTCAAGGGGTTGTGGTTCCTCAAGCCAGCTTTTGCTTTTGTGCCCCCCCCAGAGTTGGGGGTGCAGAACCTGGCCTCTGCTCTGGGCTGGCTTGCCCTGTCCACAGGGTGGGGAGCAGCCAGCCTGGGGCAGAGAGGGCCAGCCCAGAGGCCGGACTTTGCTCTTCCGCCCCTCTTCTTGGCCAGCTGTTCTGCCATAGGGATGGGGAGGGCCAGACCAGCAGATGGGCAGGACAGTGGAGTCCATCACATGAGCTGGCCTGCTCTGCCCCAGGGGGCAGAGTGGCTGGCTCAAGGGAGGAGTGGGAGTATGGGGTCCAGCTTCTGGACCGGCCCAACACACCCTACCCCCGGCATGGCGGCATCCCTAAGCTGTGGCGCAATGAGCCGGTGCCACACTAGCTCATTGCTAAAGCAAGCCCTAGATACCCATGCTCTTTATTTATAGTGTTGCTGCTTTTTCTACTACACAATCCAGCCCTTCTGGCTCTGGGATGCTGGGTTCCTCATCGTTGCTGACCTTGAGGCAAATTGACTGCAGCATTCCAGCCCTCCTCTCTGGCCATATTGCCCCTGCTTTCTGTCCCTAGTTGGATTATATCTTCCTGTACCTAGGGGATATAAGTCCCAAATGGGTAGCCATGTTAGTCCATTCTGTAAATTTCCCCATCTTCAAAGCGTCTGACAAAGTGGGATTTTCTCCCACAGAAGCTCATGTGATAAATAAATTTGTTAGTTTTTAAGTACCACATGGCTCCTCACTTGTTTTCCAGGGGGCATGGTTGCTCTTGATTGCCTACTTAGTGTTATCTCAGCCACATCCTACTTAGTTCCTACAGCTGTGGGGCCCTGCAGACCTGCTCTTCTCCCAGTCTAGGCTGTTGACAGGAGCAGGGAGAGACTTGGAGTTGGGTTAGCTCTCTCCATTCTGCCACATTTTGCATTATTGCCAACCCCACATGTTCAAAATCATGAGCCAGATTCATCAAAAATCATGAGATTATTTAAAATAATGGAATTGTTCTTTTTATTTGCCCTTTGCTTTTTGAGCCTTTAGTGTGCATTAGGGTCACAAATTGAAGCTTTCTTCACAGCCCACAAGTGCTGAAACTTCATTTTCTTTAGGAATGAAGGTGGAAATCATCACATATCCACTTGATTCCAGGAACTTTAAGGAAAACAACAATCATAATGAGACACATGATATAGTCATGAGTTGACAACAATGACTGTGTGTCTTCACTCATGTAGAGAACAGGGCAGAGCAGGACATTCCAGCTGGAACCATCCAGAAATAAGGTGGTGTTTATTGACTACTCGATCGCTGGGTACTCTTTTTCTGAAGCTCTATAGAAAGTTTCTATCAATGCTGACTGGAAGTTTTCCAGTGAAATGGTTTTTATTGAAAAAGGCAGTTTCTGAATAATCACAATTTCCCACAGGATAGCTTCAATTTTGCAGAATTTTTTGGTTGTCCCAATGGAAGAAATTGAAACAAAATATTTTGTTTTGGATCTATTTGACTCAAAGTACATTGTGGTTTTAACTGACCCAAAATGTTCCATTTCACATCAGTTCAAAATTCAATTGCATCTTCCTGTCGTGCCACATTGCCTCATGCGAGTTGTAGTTTAGGTGCCAGGTGCCCTATTTTCTCCTGTGAATCAGGGTCCCTAACCAATGACTCCCATGATGCAACATGTTTTCCCCACTAACCAAGCTATGTGATGCATCATGGAAATCACATGACTGCAGATGCATTAGGGAAGATGAAGTCTGGTCAGAGCTTGGGGAGTTTAAAAAAAAATCTAGTGGACTTCATGGCTGATTGATGCAGGGTCAAGAAATCTGTCTATTTTCATGGTTGGGTTCCAACACCTAGAGAATTTGGATGGGGTGACTGTTATTCCTTCTTTACCTACTATGGAAGCCCCAGTTAAAGAATTTATTCCCCCTAAATGCTACAGAACCTATAGAATTTACATTTTACCATTAACCAACTGTCTTCAAGTGAAATTTTTGTCTGTTAAAAAGAGAGAAGCTGCTCAAGTGAGGTGAAAGTTTGTAGGTCCTTAAGAACATAAAAATATCCAATGCTAGATCACACAAATGGTCCATCTAGTCCAGCATTCTGTCTTCCAGCTATGACTGGTGCCAGATGCTTCAGAGGCACTTGCTAACTGATTCATCCTCTACTGCAGTGGTTCCCAATGTGTGGTTCGTGGACCCCTGGGGGTCTGCAGAGGCATTGCAGGGGAGTCCCTGGTCAGTGGCATCACTGGGACTGGCAGTGGCGGCTTTTGGGGTAGGCGAAACAGGCAGCTGTTTAGGGCCCCAAGCAATAAGGGGCCTCAGTTTGGTGGAAAGAAATGAAAATATGGAAAAATATAAAAATTGTTCCCATCTAGCAGAGCTAGTAGGGCTGGAAGCTTAAGACCTTTTCGGTCTTGGCTCATTAAGGCAAACTATCATTAGGATCTGCGCTTCCTCTGAATTGCAGATTTCACTATTATCTGCCCGTTACCTTCACACTGCCATGTTAAAAAAAAGCAGGAGAAAACAACAGACAGCACAACAGAAGGAACTTTTCCAGTGGTTTAGTTCCTCAGTGTGGCCATTTATTCTGCCATTTTTTAATTTTGTGAAATATTGCCTTTTCCTTTTCTTTTTTAATTATTCTTCTTTTTCCTTTTCAACAATTTTTAATTTGGCTTTGGTTAGCTCAGGTTACCAGGTAGGTCCATATAGGCTGCCACATATAAATACAGTGCTGCCCTCAGGCAGTCATTACAGTTGTGTGTGATGTCTGTGCTGTTTGTATTTCTTTTGGTAAGTAATTTTTTAGCTTCTTTTGTACAGTGGGGACCTGTTACTGTGTGACCAGTTTGCGCAAGGAGCCAGTTAACGTGCGCTAGCGTCATGTGCCCCCAAGGCCCCAAATTAACGCATGGGTCTTGTTAATGCACGTTGCGTAAATGGGACCAGGAGCATCACTGCCTTAGGGATGGACCCTGGGCACCGGCTCAGGCCCGCTCCCCGGCCCTGATTCTGTGCTGGGGTCTGACCCAGCCTCAGGTGCCTGCTGCCACCAGCCTGGCCCTGGATCCCCGGCTGGGGACAGGGCAGTAACCGGCAGCTGCGGGAGGACTGGCCTGGGATGGGGCTGGAAGCGGCTGTTGCTGCTGCTGCCTGAGGCTGGGTCAGCGACTTTCTGGTCCCGTTTACTGTGGGCTGGTTTACATGTGGTTGCCGGGGGCGTGTCCCCCGATACCCATGCATAAATGGGTCCCCACTGTACTTACTATTTAATATTTTGGAGGGGGCCAGAGTCTTGTAAACTTGAGTGGTTCAGGGAATTTCATTGAAATTTGGTGTTTTTCATTTATAGCTACACACTAGAAATCTTTTCTCTTATTTTTATTTATTATAACTATTTGTATTAAATGTCTAGTACACCTAAACCCAAGCCTATATAAAAGATCTGAAAGATTTGACTGCCAAAATTTTAAATGTGATGTTTTAGTTATTTTTGAGCCATCATTAATTTTCCACTTTTTATTTATTAATTAATGCACATACTTTTCTTAAAAAAACTAAATATTCATTTTAACTTTGTAGTTCAGCATTAGCTCATTTATGTTAAGTGAACAATGATCAACTGGCAAGCTTCATGATGGAAAGATCTTTAAAAATATCATACCCAAGAATAATTTACCTGTTCTAGAGGGATAGTCATGTTAGTCTGTTTCAGAAAAACAAACAAAGAGTCCTGGGGGGGGGGGGGGGGGGGCGCGCAGTGAGGGTTGCAGGGTGGACTGGGGCCATGGGCCGGATGGCAGCACGGGCCTATAGTGGGCCCTTTAGGGGGCCCCACAATGAGCCTTTACTTAGGGCCCCCAATTGCCTAAGGCCGCCTCTGGGCACTGGGCACACAGGGCACATGCCCCGAGTCCCATTGCCAGTACTTTGAGTGCAATGTGCCCCTGCCAGGGCCAGGGATCTGGGGCCTTACCACTAAAGGCAGCAGGACAGGGCAGGAGCACTTTGCCAGCTGGGCTGGGTGACCCGCCCTCAGGCAGGACAAGCGTGCAGAGCTCTGCAGCCTTTCTGGGCTGGCCTTCTGCGGCCTGCCTCACATATGGCTGCATGTGGTAGGGTCCGTGCCTGGCTGTGGCTGCGGCCAGCCCTTGCCAGTGGCTTGGTCTCTGCTGGGGCCGGCTTCCAATGGCAGCTTCTGGTTCCTGGCTGGGGCGCCAGCAGTGGCAGCCTGGGGTTCAGGCTGTGGCTGGGGCAGCAGCAGCCTAGGCCAGGGCCAGCTGCTAGCCTCAGCTAGGGTCGGTTCCCCTCCAGTGCACAGCCTCTGTTCCTGGCTGGGAATCCCCTGCTGGGGCCAGGATTCCTGGTAGGCAGAAAGGGATTGGCCTATCATGCTCCCCTCCAGCGATGCTCCATCTAGGCCAATTGGCCCAGGGCCCGCTCCCCCCAAGGGCTGGCCCTGCTGACTGCCACCCTGATGTGGCCCCTCCTGGGCTTGGGGATCCAGGTTTTGGCCACTGCTGGTGCCCTGCCATGGCTGGGGCCCCCACCAGCCCAATTTGGCCCCTACCAGGGTCAGCGACCTGAGGCCTGGCCACTGCTGGTGCCCTGGTGTGGCCCCTCTGTGCTGGGGACCTCGAGGCTGGCCAACAGTGCCAGCCCAATGTGCTCCGCGCTGGGGCAAGGCTGCAGGCTGGCAGCTTCAGGACCCCGATCTGGGCACCAGCCAGGGACCTGGGAAATGGATCGGATCCTTCCTGTGCACTGGATCATGGCCCGGGGCCCAGGCCCTGAACCTATTTTGGGGGCAGTGATGCCCCTGCCTGTGGTGCTGCTCCCCACCAGGGCTGGAACCCAGTTGCAGCGCTGATGCTCCCCCCTGGGGCTTCATCCGCAGTGGGGGAATCAATGGCCATGGCAGGGGCTGGATTCCCCCACCGTGTTGGTGGCCAGAGAGGCTGTGGTGGTGGCTGAATTCCCCTGTCGTGGCATGGGCCAGAGTGGCTACAGTGGGTGCTAAATTTCCCCACCATGGGAGGGGATGAATTTCCAAACTGCAGTGGGGGCTGGAGTGGCTGCAAAAGGGGCCGAATTCCCAGATTCTGCTGGTGCCACTGGGGGTCCTCAGAATTTTTTTTTTTTTTTTTTAAACAAGGGGTTCCTGGCCTACAAAAGGTTGGGAACCACTGCTCTATTGTTCAGTTTCAGTTTCTGGCAGGCAGATTCTTAGGGATACCCAGAGTTGCTTGGCTAATAGCCATTGATGGTCCTGTCTTCCGTGAATTTACCTAGTTATTTTTCAAATCCAGTTAAACTTTTGGGTTTCACAATATTCCCTGGCTATGAGTTCTATAGTTGACTACGCAGTGTATGAAGAAGTAGTTTTTTATGTCTGTTTTCAGCCTGCTGCCTGGTAATTTCATTGAGTGACCTGTGGGTCTTGTGCTAGCATAAGGGGGTATATAGCACTTCCTTATCCATATTTTCCCCTTAATCACCTATTTTCTAAGCTGAAAAGTTCTGATGTTTTTAACCTCTCCTTGCATGGAAACTGTTCCATATTCCTAGTAAATTTTGCTGTCATTCTGTTTATTTTTTCTAATTCTAATATATCTTTTTTGAGATGGGGCAACCAGAAATGCATGCACTGTTCAAGGTGTGTGTGTATCATGGATTTATAGAGTGCCATTATGGTATTTTATGTTTTCATCTGTCTCTTTCCTAATGGTTCATACCATTCTGTAAACTACTTTAGTTTTAAACCAAAAATTGTTAGTTTTCTTTAGTGCTACTGCATATTGAGAAGATGCTTTCAGACAACTATCCTTCACTGAATTAATTATTCTGAAGTATCTTTACTTCACTTAGCTGAACTTATGGTGAAAAGACAGTTCTCTAGAGAAAGAATTATAAAATTGTGAGTAATTTCTCTTATCTATGCTGATACCAATACTCCCTGATAAATGTACAGGTCATACATTTCCTGTCTTAGCAGCCAACTATAAATCTGAAGTTTGAAGTGCTGACACCTTTAAGAAACCTTAAAGTTTTGATTTCTGGTGAGGCTGAAGTATATGGAATAAAACTAAGATACAACAATTCTTCTCAAGCTGTAAAGAAATATCCAGATGACATATACTTACTGCATTTTAAGCTCAAACTACAGAGTTTTCAGTGTAGCATGAAAGCTTGTGTCTTTCACCAACAAAAGTTGGTCTGATAAAATTTATCACCTCAGCCACCATGTGTTTAAAATACAGAAACACAAATGTTTATGCTGAAACCTTCTTTTGTAACATATATAACAGAAGTGTAACCCTTCTGCCATGCAGAGCTGGCAGCAGCAAAGGGCCAGGTTCTATATCTAGGGTTTTCTTTTTTAGTCATCAGTGATAGAACACCAAACCAGCTTGAGCCCCCACCATTTCTTGGGAAATTTCACATAATGCCCTGGTTTCTTAAACGGCAGTGCTTACCCTCTTGCAAGCAGAGTCTGAGTGTAGAAAGTAACCCTTCAAATAAAAGGAAGGAAATAACAAACAGCACTGGTTTGAGAAAGCAGTGCAATGCAGAATTCATAAATATAAACACCCCTGGACTACATGGGGCATGTCCTTCACTTCTCCCTTCTTGCTTCCCCTTGTACTGACTATGATGGTCGCAGTGTCCAACTCTTGTTTGGGCTCAGCCAGTCCCCTTGTGCATGCTCTTGCCAAACATGGGCTTGATGAGGACCATTCCTTAGCTGCCTCCTGCCAACTCTAGACCTCACCAAGTTCCCATCTTCTGCCATCTGCTGGCATCATCCACTTGTGGCTCCTGCCATCTTCTGGCCCCATGTAGGTGTTGATCACTCATGACTCTCCTGTCTGCAGGTGTTAGCCACTGCTGGCTCCCCTCTGCTGGTTGTCAGTCAAGGTTTCCTAGGTTCTTTGGTGATTTCAGCTTTTAAAGAATTTCAGCTCATGGGAAAACTTTTCTGCTGACACAGGAGCAACATCCCTGCTTCAGAACACAAGATCCAAAAGGAATCATTAACTGTATCTTTTAACAATGAGAGGAGAGAGTCAATCCATGTTTGTGGGGAATCCTTTGTTAGGACTAGTGCAATTTCAACAGAAGAATCTGTCAACTGGCCCTGCTGCCCTAACAATGTTGGAGTATCTGTCTGTCATCTTTTGAGCTCTGTTTAGGTGAGTGAGATTTTCATCAAATAGGCTAAACACAGTTCTGCTGTTCATACAATCCAAGGACATTTCTTTGCCTTAGCAGCTAACACAAAAGCGATTTGTAACCGAAAATCAGCTGTATGAACTGTTTCCCATAATGCCCAGCACCTGGGTGTGTTTATCCATGTACGGTGAAATTATACTAAGTACTTAATTGTAGTCATGTAAATGCAAACCCTTGCAAATAAGGTGGCCCACTTTCAGCTGACTGGAGAGGGGAGTGCACTCAAACATTCATACCTTGCTTACAGAAGTGGATATATGGAATTCTACATAAGGAACACAAGTAGATCTACTATCTGATAGCCTTTGTTTAAAAGTTATTAAAAGCTTTTATAGATACTGCTTACAACATTTGTGTATTAAATATTTGTGTGCTAAGCAACTGTGTAGGATTTTTCTCTCTGAAGATCCAAAGGGGCAGCCGTGTTAGTCCAGTTCAGTAAAACAAACAAGGAGTCCTGTGGCATTTATAGACTAACAAATATATTCATTGCATGAGCTTTCGTGGGAGAAAATCCCACTATGTCAGAGCATCTGATGAAATCCCACTTTGTCAAAGCATCTGATGAAATGGGATTTTCTCCCACAAAAGCTCATGCAATAAATATATTTGTCAGTCTATAAGTGCCACAGGACTCGTTGTTTGTTTTACCTCTGAAGCTGTCTGAAAGCTTTTATTAACAACTACAAAGAGAGCTTTCCATACAATGTTCCTGGGGCTTGACTTTGGGTAACATGCTCCAAAAAGTCCTGTAGGAGTTATGCTGAAATAAAGGAAAGGAGTGTGATATTTACACCTAATATAATATTTCCAACCCCCATAGTCAAAAACTCATAAGCTAGGCCTTCCAAGCATGAATTCTGAGGAAAAGTTTTATGAGGTGTGTTCTGGATTTTGAGCCCTGCCTGCCCTTTTCAAGTATCTGTGAGGTACAGTTAGTGTTACCAACTCTCACTAACCTGTAGTGAGTCATTCAGGTTTGGCACCATGGCAGGAGCTGTTGCCAGAAGATGCAAATTTGTATGTGGTGCTGTCTGATGGTATGGAGATTCCAGCTTCTTCCCAAACCCACAAATTCCAATTAATTCAGTCTCTGTCCCTCCTTCCCAAAACCATCCACCCACACCTGCAATTAATTGTGCTACCCACCATTCCCACTTCAAGTAAGTTAGCGCCACAAGCTCTCTATTTGCCCACACAGCCCCAGACCTATATGAACTTTCCCCATCCATCTACGTAACAGCTTTGCACCTCAAAGCCTTGCATCTGCTCTGTTTTGCTCTACCTGCTTCTGTGGCAGTTCTTCACCTGCCCACAGATAAGCTGGCAACTTCGACTTTCCTCCAGTGCTGAGAGGATGGGGGGGAGGCAGCTTTGAATGGTCTTCACCCTCTTCTCAGGCCAGAACACAGGGTTCAGCTTGAGCAGGGTCTTTTTCTCCTCATTCTCAGGCCTGGGGTTGCAATGGTAGTGGGGGAGAGGGCAATAGGCTTAAGTTACTAGATTTGTTCACCTCTCCCCTCCTCTGTTGTGAAAGTAGTATTAGCTGTTTCCTTCCCCATTGCCCTTTCACAAACCCTTTCACTGGCTCCTGAGGAGAGGGGCAGAGAAAGTGTTATCACCTCTGGCAAGTTGGACTGGCTTTTCCCAAGGAGGTCTGCAATTCCCATGAAAACTGGGGCTTTTCTTATCATAGGAAGACTGGCTCCAAACTGTGTAATTTGTAAATGTTGGCAACACTTCTAATTTACTCTTCCTACATTTTTTTTTAAAAATTCCTTCAATAGCCAGGTGTTTGGAGAGCCGTAATGGGTGTCGCTTCTATCTTTATACAAGATGGAAAGCACATTTACTTGTAGAATACCAACAAAATTTTCAGGGAAAGTGGTGCATTTAGTAATGCATCTGGTACCAGATCTTTCCAGAGGGGTAGCCATGGTAGTCTGTGTACTGCAAAAACAACAAGAGTCCTGTGGCACCTTACAGACTAACTGATTTCTTTGGGCATAAGCTTTCATGGGCTCCAGCCTACTCTGTCAGATGCAAGAAGTGGAAACTACAATTGAGAGGTATATATGCACATGCCAGGGTGGAGGAGGGCAAGTGTTAACAGAGTCAGTTCAGAGAGCAGATGGGGCCCAGTCACACCAGTTGATCAAGGGGAGAAACTGTGTCAACAGATCAATCACTTTTTATAATCTGTTTAACCATTTCAAGTCCCTATTCAGACCCAGTCTGATTGTGTCAAGATTACAGATTAGCTCCAACTCTGCAGTTTCACACTGAAGTCTGTTTATGAAGTTTCTTTGTTGAAGTATAGCAACTTTCTGGTACCAGATCTGAAAAACAGCTTCAAACTGTGAAGGGTATGTTGGTAAATGAATATTTGTAGATGATACAGGAATGACTTTGGCCTTAATTATGCTAGGGAACCAAGTTTGGCTACTCCCTTAAGGCCAATATTACTGTATGGTGCACATTTCTATTAACAGCAGACTTTTCATTAAACATATTATTATCTTGCTGTAAAGTAATTGGGGGTGAAAGATATTATATCCTGTAAATCTTATGGAATTAAGATAAACATTATTGAATCAAGTCCAATGCCTTTGGGGTCTGTTATATTAAAAATACAGTTGTTTACATGGTTACTGTGAGTCTGTATGTAATTTTGGGTATGCTAATGTAATGCCTCTGGTTATCATTCCTCTGAAGCCATCGCCTGGAGAGGCTGGAATATACGAGGTCAAACTGGATTTTGCAGGGACCAACAGAGAAGGAAAAGATTTTTGGATAAATACCGTGGGTTTCCAACAGGCTCAAGGTCTTCTTCCTGATCCAGCAAATGGACAGGACTTCTGGTCTGTGGAAGGCTCCAGCCTTTGGGAAAGGTTTTGAAGGACTTGGCTTACTGAGACCTAATAAGACTGGGTGCTAGTTTTGAACAAAGGCTGCTGTAAGCACAAAGAGAACTCAAGGTGGGCTTGAAGGACTCACCTGCCAGCACCCATGTTGAAGATGGTTGGGGGAAATCTCATGCATTTAGTTATCTGTAGGTTCTTTTATTTCAGTATGTTTTCTTTGTAGTGCTATTACCTTAAGAATTAAATAGGCTTGCAGAGGTAGTGCTGTTTGATAACTTATAACAGCAAGCAATTATTCTGTTGTTAGTTCCTGAAGAAAAAGCAGGAATGCATTTCCTGAGACTAACTCACTGAAGTGAGGAAACTGTTCAGCCAGGAAAATACTCTGCTCAGGGTGGAGAAAGAGAGCTGCAATGGTTGTAGCTTCCTGCTGGGGGGAGCTGGGCCAGGCTGCCTGCTGCATGGTCCCTTGGTGGGGGAGCGGGGAGACTGGAACCAGGAGTGGGCTCCCCCAGGGTCTCCTGGTGGTAGTGGTGGGGCTGGAGCCCACAGTTGGACACCCACAGGGTCCCCCAAGAGTGATTGGGGGGGCAGAGCACAGAGCCGAAAGGGGCAGCCAAAGAGCCACATGTGGATCCAGAGCAGCAGGTTGCAGACCCTGCCCCACACTCTGGAAAAATTGTCTGAACTCACGAGATTTTACTCTGTGTGTGTGATTAATCCCTTAGGGAGTAATGTAGCTGTAGCATTTTACAGGCAATTGTCCCAAAATAATAAAAATGAGCTTTTACTGACTGTTGATACAGCAGGATTGCTTAACCTCACTTAGTGGCAACTTTGATGTGGATTTATAGTTGGGTGGCACTGCCTCCCTACAGGGACTTTTAGCCATTGAAGCTTCATTTTCATGCATGGAGAAGTTGAGGAAATCAATTAAATTATCTAGCAAAAAAGACATTAGAAGTGCACCAGAAAGTTTACAGATATTGTATCCAAAGGCAACCAAGCACATATCCTGTACTGTGTGTCAAGCAGGAAGTTAGAATGCACCATCATTGGGGAAGTAAAGCTCTCATAATAAACAACAGGAACTGAAATGTGAATTGTGAAAAGGGAAATGAAAATAGCCAGGATAAAACTGTCTGGTGAGGTAGGAACTGCTGATGGGAATTAGTGACCACCCCATTATTGATATCTTAAACATCTAACTTGCGTCTGGAAACTGATGTATTCCTTATTTTATTTTTCCTGCAAATACTACTACTTATTAATTATTAATTACAGCTGCTGGGTTGCTCAGGGAAAACAACAGAGGGAAATCAGGTGGCCTTTCAAAAATTATATTTTAAAAATATGTTTTGAATACCACAATCCTTGGAGTTGTCTAGACATTCCTCCAGTTGTTTTGTGAGGTAATGCTGGACTCTCCCCAGTTCCAACGTGTAAAAACAGCCGTAGTTGGTGTGGGAAAACAGTAATAAAATAGGGATTTTTATTAATAATAATAATGCCTGAGGGGGCTGTATCCACAGAATCTAAAAGCAGGATTGATACTGTCTTGGATGGTGAAATTTGGAGTGACAGGAAGGAGTCTGAGTCATGTCTGTCTGTCCATTGATACCTGAGCATCTCCCACAGGAAAAAAAAGGAAGATATTGAACTCTCCCAGTCTGTAGCTTGATGAAAGGTGCATTTGTAAAAGAGGAGTATCCCGTTTTCGTTTGTTCTGATTTGGTTTACAATGAAGAAAGGAATGATAGTTTGAAGTTGGTTTTTATCTCATTCCTATTGCCTCTGAAGATTGTGGCATTTGAACTCATGATTACAGGAAATCAAGCAGTTAAAGAAAAGGAATAAGTTTAAGAAACTAAACAGTGAATTACAGCTATTGAAAATATTCTTGGCATGCAAACCTGGAAATGACAAAGGCACATCTTTAGAGGAAATTCTGTTTTAAAGAAACCATAATCATAAAGTGTCCCAAAAATATATATATCTCTTATTTAAAATGAGAGGATGTTGATTTATGAACATACTTAACCAATAAATCAAATGTTCTATCAAAGGTGGGGTGAAACACTTATTTAAATTTTATGTTGAATTATAGCACCAGGGAAGCAAAATATTTCTTCCTTTTGGTTTTGTGCAGTTATTTTGAAGCAGCTGGCAGCATGACTGAGGCCATATCAATGAATGCCCAAGGAATTTCTAGAAATGCAGACGATGCCTCTCCTAAAATACTGTCTGGGAGTTATACAGTGGATGTACTATTTGGAACATTATACCAAATTGCGGGGAAGGCCTGGGAACCCTGCTTATGTGGATAATCTCCATAGTCAAAAAGGAAGGGGTTACTAATGGGTCATGTAGTTCATCTGTCTGTGCTGTGGCAGGCTTCCAATATCATATAACAAAATGATTATGAAGTCTAGCCTGGATGGTGTCTTTCAATGTCAGCATTTCCTTTAGCTGTGAGTTCTATTGCCTAAACACACTTGCAGTCAGCTAGAGATATTTTCCTGTTGGTTACACTACATTTTCCTTGCTCTAATTTAACTCTGTTATTCCTTGTTCTATCGTCCTTGACCAGTGAGAATAATTTACCCATTCCTCTGAGTTACATTGTGTAAAGTTCCAAAAGGGGTAGTTGTGTCAGTCTAGATCAGCAAAACAAACAAGGAGTCTAGTGGCATATTTGAATACTAACAAATTTATTTATTGCAGGAGCTTTCATGGGAGAAAATCTCACTTTGTCAGATGGTTGGAGATGGGGAACTTACCAAATGAGAGGAAAATAAATTCAGGGAGGTATAAATCATAGGATCAGTTTGGACTGTTAAAGCAAATCAAAGCAGTTGTTTGGATTCAAACATTGGAGGACAGCATATGGTGCCTTAGGGTTAAATAGAGATCTTTTTTTTTTTCTTATTACAGCAGGTGATTTGACCTACCTCTATATGCTGTCCCTCACAGTTTGAATCTAAACAACTGCTATGGTTTGCTTTAACAGTCTGACCTGATCCTATGACTTATACCTCCCTGAATTTATTTTCCTCCCATTAGATAAGTTCCCGATCTTCAAGTGCCTAATGAAGTGGGATTTGCTTCCATGAAAGCTCATGTAATAAACAAATTTGTTAGTCTTTAAAAATGCCCCTAGACGCCTTGTTTGTCATGCAAAGTATTTGTCCTATTATTACTATGGCTCTTTTTCCATCCATTGTATCCTTCTAGATTTTTATATGTTCAGCTTTTTTAGCTGTTCTTCATGTGCTTAAGTTTCCAACTCAGAGAAACAAAACTATGCTTACAGCAGAGGCCTCCAGCAGGTGCATTAATTGTATTTTGTTACACTGGCACGCTGATTAGCTGGGCACTCACACTGTCAAGCATGAGTTCTCACCAAGTACAAGCCTTATCTTGATTCTCAGAAGAGCTGGAGAGAAGCCAGAACTGGGGAGCTGAGTCAAATATACAAAAGTGTCTGTCAATCTGCAAAGCTCCATTTGAATACATTTTGGCACCACAACTACATTGCATGAAAAGTGGTTCTTAAGGAAGTACAAGAGGATCTAGGAGGACAGACATCTCTTTTAATAAACAAGCAAACAATTCCTTGAGTACCTATGTGCTGTCTGGTGCTGATGTGAATGGAATATCAATGCCTTTTAATATGCTATAGTTTGTGAGTGCTAAGCATTTTCTGCTTAGTGTGCACTTGCTGTGACTAGCTGAAAGGAAGGACGATAGCTCCATGGGGACAATCCTTCTCACACAGGTGCAAGTTAAAGTGATTAATTGCAGTTAGAAAAATAAAGTACAAAAAGAAATGCCTGTACTACAGATAAGCTTTCCGAAACTCCGCTGGTAAATTACCCTTCCAGTTCTTTGTTTTCAATGGACTGTTCTTTTGTTTTCAGCTGTGTGACTAGCCCAAACAGCAACCTGTTCTCTGATCAGTGGCCCAAATTCTGAGTGACTTAGAGTAGCTGTGCAACTGCCCTATTATTTAGCTGTGAGTTTGGCATGGAGTAGGACTCACCTGCTAAAGCTCAACATGGGTAGGAGAGGAAGTGCTAGAGTTTGGGAAGCAGCTAGAAGATACTGGTGAGATTGTGTTATTGCCTGTTGTTGCAAGCATATTTGGCAGGTGCTATGAGGGGGTTTGGCTGGCTTCTTTGCTGCTGCTGAGTGTGCAAATAGCAGCATTTACTGAGTCCATCATTTGCACTTCACAAGGAGATGGCATCATTTTATTATAACATGGGGTTATGGGCCTCCCCACAGTCAGCCATATGTCTGGCACCTCAAGGTTGTTCAGCAAAAAAAAAAAAAAAAAAAAAAAAGCAAGGAGTCCTGTGGCACTTAAAGACTAACATTTATTTATCGCATGAGCTTTTGTGGGAGAAAAAGTGGGATTTTCTCCCACGATAGCTCATGCAATAAACAAATCTGTTAGTCTTTAAGTGCCATAGGACTTCTTGTGTGGTGTGTGGTGGTTTTTTTTTTTTCTGAACTAGACTAACATGGCTGCCCCTTTAGAACTTGTGAAGGTTGTTCACTGTCACTGCCTTGGGTTTACTTTAAGACCATTCAGAAGGAAATGCAGTGCTAAAGGCTATTGACCACTCACTGAGGGTCGATTCACTAAGGTGCTCCAGCTCAAGCACGAACCATGTTCCACAGAGGGCCAGGGACAACTCAGATGCATAAAGTTGTGCAGGTGCTTAAGTACCTTGCTAGCTCAGGGACTGAATGAAGTTTCACGGATGGAGCACATTTCATCTGTTCACATGACCTACACTGGCTGCCAGTTGGTTTCCTAGTGCAGCTTAAGGGGTTAGTTTTTGACCTATAAATCCTTAAAGAACACTTATTTGATTAGGAGAGCTCTGATCAGTTCTGATCAATGCAGGTGCTAGAGCTAATAATCCATTGATTTAAAGAGAGACAAAAGGAGAGGAGATGTCTTGCTCTCTGGAATTTGCTCCGTTCTCCTACTTCTTCCCTCTACATCCAACAGAACAAGAATTAGATAAGCTTTGCAGTGTAAATCATGTTACCAGCTGCTCCCAGAGGTAGGGGGCAGAAGCTTGGGGTAGATGTATGACAAGAGTCTTCTGTTGGCATTGATGTTACTCATACAAATTTGGGACTTAATTATTGTGTTAAAGTGTTAACCATGGCCTAAGGCTGTATGATTAATTCCTTTCAAGGATTTGCATTATGTAACTCAGCCAAATGGGAGGAGCTTGTTGGTGGGTCTCAAATGCTTGTGTTTGTGATTACAAATGCTTTTGTAGCATTGATCCCACAAGCTCAGCAAACTGTAAAACAAAGAGTAGAAAGTGTGGTGAGGGGGAGGAGAAAGCCAAATATTGTTGAATATGGTTAGAGGATGCAGCTGTAAATTAATTCAGAAGGCATTGAAGTTAAGGAGGGATGATGCTGGTTATTGTGAGAAAACTGCTAGGTAGAGCTGTGCACTGTTCCCTCTAAGGCGCGTGGCCACGCGCTTAAAAAAATCCTGCCGCGCAGGATTTTCCTGCCCCCGCGCATGGGGCAGTTCAGGGTGGCAGCGTGGCCGAGGAGAGACGCACCGGAGTGCTGTGTCCGGGCACGAGCCTCACCCCAGCCCCTCGGCCGGAGGAAGGGAGGGTCTGCAGGCTTGAGCCAGCCCTGCCACTCCTCCCTCGACTCCCCCCCTTCCAGCCGGGGTCTGGCCGTTCGTGTGGCCAGCCCCAGCCTCCAGCCCAGGCTCGTCCTTGCCGGCCAGCACCGTGGCCTCCTGCCCCCTGCCCAGCTCTTTGGCCAGTAAAGAGGGCTGGGGGGGGGGGGTTGGGTTGGTCAGGCAGCTGGCACGGAAAGCGTGGGGGCAGGGAGGGCGTGTGGGGAGGGGGGAGGAGGGGTCAGGATGGTGGGCTGGGGAGGGCTTGGGGGGGCTGAAAGAGGTGGCATGAAGATGTGGAGCTGGGGGTGAGGTTTAGGAGGGCTAGAATGGGGGCAAGGAGCTTAGGGAGTCGGAATTGGGGTAATTCTTCAGTTTTTTAAACAAGAGGCATGGCAAAGAGTAAGTGCCATTCATACCCTGAAGTTTGAAACTCCTCAAGTGGGAAACAGGGAGTGCATAGTACCAAAATGTCCCTTCTGTAACTAGATAAAGCTGTGGAGGTGAAAAATCTAAAAATCAGTTGTATATTTCCTGAAAGCTAGTGTGGATGTTACTTAAGTGGAGTGACTGAACAGTGAGAGTGTTTGAGCATGTTAACCCTGTGCTTTCAAAGAACCTGGAAGATGTTTTCTCCAGAATCCTGTAACTCACAACAATTCATTACAAAACAAACAAGGATTCTTGTGGTACTTAAAGACTAACAAATATATTGATTGCATGAGCTTTCATGGGAGAAAACCCCATTTCCTCAGATGCTTTGAAGAATAATTCACAGAAATCTTAGAGGTGTAACGGAGATATCAGATAAGTACTTGTTTTAAATATAGTAACAGCCAAAAGACTGGGAATCAAAGGAGCCATGAGATTATTCTCTTCACAATGCACCCTAGTCTGTCCATCAGAAGAAACCATAATGCATTAAAGTGATGTGGTATTTTAGTAGAGATTTTCTCTTAAGTTGAATTGTAGCCCCAAAATGATGGGGCAGGTAAAGATACAAGGGACTGAAAATAGGCTTTTAAGAAATACTGTAGCCTTATCTTAAAGCAGCTAGAAGCCCATTGTTTTGATTTCAGTTGTGTTTAGCATCCTTCTTGTAGCAGCATTTTCTTGAAAAGAGATGCCTGGAATCTTTTTTTGATTTTTAAAATTTCAATAGAATTTACCCCTCTGGGACCATCAAGACATCTTAAATGCTGCCAATTTCCAAAGCAGTAGCCATGTTAGTCCATTCCAGGAAAACAAAACAAAACAAGGAGTCTCCCACGAAAGCGCATGCGAAAAATAAACCTTAGTCTTTAAGTGCCACACAACTCCTTGTGTATCTTAAATGCTGTCAGTGATAATTAGCTGGCTTCCGTGTGAACTGTAACTCTGCATGTA
This sequence comes from Podocnemis expansa, assembly GCA_007922195.1. Taxonomy (NCBI): domain Eukaryota; kingdom Metazoa; phylum Chordata; order Testudines; family Podocnemididae; genus Podocnemis; species Podocnemis expansa. The sequence continues at coordinate 40,399,737 of ML681990.1, forward strand.
GAACACAGGAGATGAGGGTATTAGGCAGACTTGTGACACCTAGGATACGGATTGAATATAACTTTGGTCTTGGGTTGTTAGAAAGCCATGGATTAGTTTCTTTTGATTGTATAGCAATTTGGGTACATTTTAAATAAATTGGGTGATTTTAGTAATAAAAACGGCTTTAAATAGTTTATATTAATTTTTCATTGGTCTAGATTTTTCAATAATTTTTGTTGCCCGAGTTTGCACACAAATTTTATTCAGAAAAAGTTTTGCACACAGGTTGAAAATTTTGCACACAAGCCACCAAACCTTAGAGGGAACATTGGAGCTGTGTAGTCAGTCTGGAATTTAAACCAGCTCAGTCTTAAATATTTGTCCCAAACTCCAGGCAACTTCATAGAGCCAACATGCTTAATTACATGGTGACATGCTGAAGTCATACAATTTTTGCTGTTTCAGTGAGGTTTTGCTTTGAGATTTTTTGACTTAATTCAAACCTGCAACTCAAAGTGAAACCCTGGTAAGGAAGAGGATGTTCCAACTTCCATGGATGGAACTAGATCAGATACTGGCACAAACCCCATGGGAAGCAAAATCATGACGATTTTTGCTCAGCTGTAATTCTAGTTTATTGTTGCTTGCCCTGGCTTATGCAGCTACCTTCCACAAGATGGCACAATTCTAACATGTCAGATGTATGCTTTGAATATCTCCCTAAACAAGACTGACAGATGAAAACTAAGCACTGCAGCCTATTCTGTTTCTACAGAGATATTTCTTAACTGGATGTGCTTCCACAAAAAATAATGCAACATTAGGCAAACTTTTGTTAGGTTGCATTGCAAAGAGGCTTTTAATGAATGAAGTCAATCATCCATTTCTGAAACCCCCAGTAATCAGAACCCCATCCAGATCTCTTGGACCCAGCTCAGCAGTGCTGCATTGCTAAAGTCAGAAAGATTGGTAAAGTTTGTTGCATGCAATTAACTTTCAGACTGAATTTAAAGGTTGGTCTCCCAGAAGAGATGTCTGGTTTTGCTTGAAAATGGTCAGGGCCCTACTCACAGCAGAGGGGAAAACTGAAGTTGACAGTCACTCAGGTGTTGGATCGTAGGCCTCAAGAAATATGATTGTGAGTTGGTGGTGGCTGTGAGGAAGCTGATCTCCAGTGGTTGCTGCAGCCACAGAATCTAGCACAAGAGGGCCCTGATTCTGACCGGGGTCCTTAGGTTTCACTGTAGCATCACTAATAATCATTGAGGGGTGACTGCATCCCACTGATGCAGCTAGAACTTTGGCTGCCTCTAAGAGACTGATGGTTGCCTGCACAGGTCCGAGCCACCTCCAGGCAACTTGCATGCCCAGCAGGAAACAGCCTGGCATCTCTCATCTGCCCTCTCCAGGACTCTTGCCTTCCTAAGCCTACTCTGCTGATGTCAAATTTAGTAACAAATAGCACTACCATTAAGTATGTAACTGAGAAACCCTATCCTTGTCCCTGTTTCTTTTCTTCTACCCCCATCACCCCACAACCCCTCCCCAGTGTCTGTGTTGTCCCTCCCTAGTCTCGTTCTCCTCTACAACACCAAGAAAACATTTAAAATAACATTTCCCTAATAACAGATATTTTAAGATCCCCTTTTGAATGATCTGGAACCCTCTACTCATGTATTCTTGTAACTTACTTACACTTCCTCTCCTCCTCCATTCCTACTGCTTGTTGTGCACTCACTGTGTCTTGCACTGAATTAGGCTGCAAGTTTGTTGGGATAGAAACTGAATCTTGGATGTTTCCACAAGGCCTGGTTTAATGGAGTGTTGGAGGACTACTGCAAGGGAAATGTTAAATAACAATGCTATAAAAGGAGCTTGCTTTGCAAGAAAATGTATTACTCACTGTTTGCATTGCATTCTGCTTGGTGTGACAAGGAGCTAATATCGACCAAACACAGTGTACGTGTTGGCCAGAAGATAAACAGTAACAAGGGAGAAAAGCTGACATTGCAAATGTGTGACTGCCTGTGGCTGTGCTCCTATGGAGATAGTAAGTAGACTGAGAGGTGGGACAGGTCTCATGTTTGAAGAAAGGCCAGGGGTGTGGAAAGCTTTTGGCCTTCCCTTACCCACACACTGCCAGCAGCAGAAGTAAAATTGGTCACAGATATTCATGGATACAGAATCTTACCTGTTCTTTGCTTCAGAAGATGATATGATGGATATCACTGGGGCTATAAATGTCTGGTATTTAGGACAGTGTATGATCATACCAGCATCTGCCAGAGTTTCCATTTTAAATCTTAATTTTTCCATAAACACTTTTTCCAAGTTGTCTTAAAAAAACCCAGGCCATAATTGTTTTTCCTTCAAAAAAAAAAAAAAATAGCGACATGTGAGAGGTGAATCTGTAGCAGAAAGGTAATACTCTGATGAGGTACAGCTCCTAGACACAATAAATGTCAATATTTATCCTTACATTTTCTAGGAAACATGGGGTGGAGATCTTGAATTTGTTTTAGTCACATAGATCTATCTCCAGCAACCACTTTAGGTTCTTGCTTCTCAAGACAGTGGGAGAACAGAAGGCTGGCTGAACATTTAATGCATGCCACTCTAAGAAAATCCTGAAGTGTTTGAGGAATGCTGCAGGGAGTCTATAAAAGCTAATGGGGCTCAGACAGCCCACTGCAATAGTGCAGCCATTCTACCCTCTTCACCCCATCCTTCTCACTCAGCTGGAGCCCTTGATCTTTCTTTGCCAAGACCCCGAATGTACTTTCTCTCAAGCCCCTTTCCCTGAACATCTCTTGTTCCTTATGTCACCCCACTTGTCATTAGACTTGGGTGCACAATTGTGAATGCTTATTTGTATACCTAATTTGTATATAGTATTAACAGAATTGCACATATGGATCAGGCTTGCACATGCAAATGATTGCTGAACTGCATGGTCATATTCAAAAGTGCATGTGTAGTAGTGCATGAAAATTAGATTCAGGATAGCACAAACATGTTTCTAGATGCAAGTGCATGCAGTTGTGGGGAAAAAAGGCCCTTAGCTATTCATTTCTTTACTACTTCATAAATTCCCTCAGACCACCTAATCCAGATACCAAGACACCTGCCTTAACCTGCCTCTGGGATTGCTGCCCAGACTAAGGGAGAGAACAAATTGATGACTTTCGGTGGGCATGAGTCACAGAACGTTAGCTACGGTATGAAGGGGTGGGTGAAAAATTGATGAACCAAATTAGATAATTTTCTTTCTGTACAGGTCTCAAAGCAGGGAAGTGAGATAGCAGCTCATATATAGGCTCCTGAGGTACCCAGCCGCAAAAAGAAAGGTAAGGGGAGATTGTTCATGGCCACAGATTATGAGGAACTATAACAATAAACAGCTCTTCCACATAATTCATGGTCAAAGAGAAGATGAAGCACATGGGGTATGTCTACACTTACAATTTAGTTCAAATTAATGAGGATTAATGTATTAAGGAATCGCTTAGTTCGAAGTAATGAACGCTTACTTCAAAGTTATAAAACTTCACTTAACTTCAAAGTAATGGTTAATTTGAAATTATTAGTTCGAATTAAGCCAATGGAGCTGCGTTAATTCAAACTAGCTGTTATTTCAAATTAACATGGTTTGACTTTCATCCCAGTGTGCCTACCTTTTTCTATGTATTGGGTCGGGGCATGGCCCTTCTAAGGGGCCATGATGCCACACTTCCCATGGTGTCCCCCTCTTGAATTGAACTAGCAAGTCCTGTCCATGGACATGGTAGTTCAATTTGGGTTTCTAGTGGGGAAATGTTAGTTTGAATTAACTTAGTTCAAATTAACCATTATTAGTTTGAATTAATTAATTTGAATTAAGTTAGTTTGAACTAACTTCTTAAGTGCACACATAGTCATGGCAGTAAATAATAAACACCAATGATGTAAATATGTTATATGAAAAGATTAAAAAATCTGCTGAACTACAATATAAATGATACAAGGATTTGAAAGGTCTATGCTGGAGACTGCTCACACTTTCCATTGATTTCACACTGGGGACTGAAGCTTAAGATAATGAATATTTAAGGAAGAAGGATGAAACTGGATTTTCCGGTTCCAGGAGGATTACACTCATTTGTGAAGTGGACGTTTCATGTGTTTTGATGACTCAACTCTTTTCTTGGTTTTGCTTTTAGAATCTGAAAACTGTGGTGCTTCTGCTCCAACATGCAGAGCCAGCCTTAGGTAATTGGGGGCCTTAGGTGAAACCCTTTATGGGACTCCCTATAGGCCCTCAATGCCAACCTCACCAGGGCCCTGGTCCCCCCCTGCAGCCCTAACTGCCCCCTACAGTCCCAACTCCCATGGGGGGAGCGGGGGGCCGCAGACTGCCAGGGCCAGCAGCTGCACCACCTGCCTGCCTGCCCAGCTCTCTGCAGTGGGGGCGAAGCAGCGGTCCCTGCCTACCCCCCAGCCAGCGGTGCCTCTCTAGGGGGACAGAAGAGAGCAGCTGGTGTGGAGCTGTGGCCTGCGTGGAGTGGGGCCATGGAGTGACCTGCTCCAAAGAATTTGGGCTGCTTCGTCCCCGGCCACCCCAGGCCTGAATAGAAGCTGCCTTGCCTCCAGGCCCTGTATTGGGCTTGTTCAGGCCTGGGGTGGTCAGGGGCAAAGCAGCCCGAACACTTCAGAGCAGGCTGCTCCAGGGCCCCACTCCACGTGAGCCGCAGCTCCACGCTGGCTGCTGTCCTCTCCCCCAGGGGAGGTGTGGCTGGCTGGGGGTAGAGGGGGTGTGCTGCTCTGTCCCTGCTGCCTAGAGGCTGGGCAGGTGGGTGGTGCAGCCTCTGGCCCTGGCAGTCCATGGCCCTGCTCCCCCACCACCCTGTGAGAGCAGGGTTAGGTGAAGCAGGTGACCGCTACTGGGCCTCTTACTGCTGGGGCCCTAGGTGGCCACTTGCTTTGCTCACCCCAAAAGCCGCCTCTGCCCACATGCAAGGGAAATGCAGCACTAGCTCTCCCCAGTCTCCAGTGAAACAAGAAGAATCTTTCTAGAAACTTGGTTAATGCTTCAAAAAGGCTAGATGTTTGTTTAGTTTTTTTGTTGTAAGCCCATTGAGTGTATGTGCACGCACACACATGCCTGTGCTTCATAACAGGCTCTTTCTCCACGTGACTCAGAATGGAAATAATACAAATACATCACATGGTCAATGGCTGGAATGTATTCATGTTTTTGTCATTCAAGTGTCAGTCTTTGTGGTTTGCTACCCTCCTTTTTGTTCTCTCTGTGAGGAACCAGAGCCTACCGCAGAGTTAGTCTCTGGGCAAGATCTTCAGCACATCTGACCTGCAGAAGGCTGCCTTATTAGCCATGTCACTAGACTGGCTGCAAAGGCCAGCAGTCTGTGTTGTAAGCAAGCAGAAGTTCCCTGATTTTTTAACACTCATGCCCTCCCCTGTGACTGCTTCAGTGTTGCCTTGTTCCTTTTGCCTTGCCTCTGTCCTACCCCTTCCTTGACCCCTTTCTTGACTGATAGCCTTTTGGCTTCAGTTCTTGCCTGACAGATTAACCCTTGGGTTTGGCTTCTGACTACAGACTCTCGCTTCACCTGTTGGCTCTGGTTATCACATTCCTGCCCCTCACTGTTATCATTGGCTTTGGTGGCTGACTATTGACGCCCACTCTGACCACTAGACCTGATGAATTTTTGTTTTTGTTTTTTTTTTTTTAAATATTTTTAGTTCATCAAATGATGGGAGAGACCATGGAAAGGAAATATTGGTATCATTTGATCAGTGAATAAATATTTAACTGGGCTCATCTAAATATTGCAGATGTTCAAATGGTTTTGCAGCTGGATCATTATAAGTGTATTTAAATGTAGTCTATGTGCTGTGGAATATGACAATTGCACCTATTTCATAGAAGAATGCAGTGCAGATTTGTTCAGAATGTATAAATTCACCCTTTAGCTTGCAGAATGGGGTAAGAATTGCAGACCTTAGTCTTGGTGGTGTTAAGATAATTTACATTAATTCTTTTGAACAAATGCTACTGGTATGATGGTTTTTAGAGAAAATCATTCTCAAATACGCTGATTCCTGCTGTAGTTTGGCACAATTCATATAAACCAATTAGAAGTTTTTTACACATTGCTATGTAAAATAAAGTGTCTGCGGTCAGTGTCCTGCTATGTACTTTACAATTTTGTATTCCCATTGAAAATATCATGAAGCTGCTAGGAACAGCTCCATAGTTAACAATGAGTTGTTTTACTTTTAAAGCAGGAATTATGTAAAAGCTATGGTAGTTGTGACATTTTATTCCACAGAACCTGGGGATTCTGGCTCTGATTCGGAAAAGCTATTAAGCATGTATTTATATCCATCTCTATTCAAGCAAGCACTTATATATGCATATCATATTAAGCACATGATTAGCTTTAAGTCCTGTTGTTCTTGATAGGGAACCTTTTCTGCATGAGAGATTCTCTGAGGAAAAGGTGTCATTTGAAGCCTTTGTGACCATTCTTTCTTTCTGAGAATAACCAGTAGAGTGAATCTATAAAACATTCCTTCTTCTCATTATTAGGTACACAATTCAAAGGCAGACCTGACTCTGTCAGTTGTGGAAAAGAAGGTGGTGGATGGAATTTTTCAACAATAAGTATGTGAAGAAGTGGCATGGAGGTTTCTCATTCCCTGGCTGGTGGAACAGAGAGGTGTGTCATTGCTGTTTTGCTGGAATATCTGGAAAGGATTTGGTGGATGTATACCATGGGACATATCACTGTTTTTAATGGGGTTTGGTGCACAGATCAGTGAATATTGCTTGTTTTGCAATGTCTAACGCAGTGATTTTCAAACATTTTGAGCTGTTTCTCGCGTTGGAGTTAAAATTTTTGGTTGCGCCCCCCAACCTAAACAAAAATAGACACAATACCTGCCCCTTCCTTCTCAGGATTTCAGGGCAGGAGAAGACACATGTGATGATCTTTGGGGACAGACTCAGCGCTGGGGACAGAGGCTGCTGGGAAAGGAAATCAGTGGATGTGGCAACAGGCTGTGTGGCCTACTGAGATGAGTCAGAGTGGAGGTAGCACTGCCTCCCTGTATGCTGCTGGTCATCGTTGCTCTCTGTCTGCGCTCTGCTGGGCATTGGCACTCACCACTCTGAACATTCTTCCATGCCCCCTTGGGGGCATGCCCCACGGTTTGAAAACTGCTTTCTAGAGAATGTCAAGGATTATTTGACATTATGGCTGGGCTGCCAGCTTTTAAAATATTTTTTTCAGGTTCAACACATGATTGTATTTCAGAGCTAAGCACTAGATTCAGTATGGCTCTTCCACACACAGTAGCTGAATAAAACATGTATTTAGTGTTTTATAAAATTACATGTTTTCTTGAGCCTGTTGATGTTACTCCTGTTTACTAATTATATTGCACTAAATGAATACAAAGACATAGTACCTGCCTCGGAGATCTTGCAGTCTAAAGATGTGTGCATCACATTGAAAAATCAGTTCTTGAACAGAGATCTCTGTGCCAGCCTCGGCTATGGGCACATGGGTTGGTATCATATGAATCAACCAGAATGCATATATTGATATACAGTGTTAGCTGACTCAGCAATACACTTTCAAGTGAGATTCTCAAAGGCACAAAGGGCAGCCAAGTGCCTAAATCCCATACACAGCCAATGAGACCAGGGCCTTTGTGCCTTTAAAAAAAAATCACCCTTAAATTGTCTAAATACATTTTTAGCTAATCACATTTACCTAGAGTTGAACAGCATTTTCCTATGAAATCAGAATAGGTCCCAAACAGCTTTTGTATTCTAATACCTCCTTGTTTTGCTGATATCATGGAATCATTAAAAGGCAGAGTTGGAAGGGTCTGCAAAAGGTAGTCTAGTTCAGACCTCTGCACTTGTAAATCAGTTAGACCTGGACCATCTCTGAAACATGTTTGTCTAACCAGTTTTTAAAAACCTCCTAAAAGGGGATTCCACAGCCTTCCTCGAAAGCCCAATCCAGAGCTTAACTATCTCTATAGTTAGAAAGCTATTCCTGATACCTAAAATAACCCTAAATCAACTTTACTGAAGACTAAGCAGGCTTACTACTTCTCCTATATTCAATGGACATGAAAAATGATTGATCACTGTGCTTTTTATAAAAGCCCTTAATGTATTGCAACCTTTAACATATTTGAAGACTTACCTGGTTTCTCTCCGCTTCCCCGTCGTCTTTTTTCAAGACTAAATCTGCCCAATTTTTTAAACTTTTATCATTTTCTTGCTCTCCTCTAGACTCTCTCCAGTTTGTCTCCATCTGTTTCTTAGTAGTGGTGCTTAAAACAAGATAAAGTACTCCAGCTGAGGTCTCACCAGTGCAGAGATGGTAATGATTAGCTGTCCTTAACACTGAAGTTTACAGCCCCAAAGAATGAGAGTCAAGGCCAAAAGAGTAAGACTTTCCAGGAAATGTGTTAGATCATTGCTAAGACAGGGGCTCTCATATTTGGTCTTGGTGACATCCGGTAGTCCAGGTTTTTAATGTAACCCACACTTTATAGTTTGTTTTTAAATGTACATTAATATTGCGCACAAAACACTTACATGTCCTCATTCATATTAAAGTCCAGGCATGTGAAAATGCTATATGGCAGGTGCGGCCAAACCATGGCTTGGGAAGCTGCATGTGGCTCTTTTGCTGTTGAAATGCAATTTGTGGAGCTCATTATAAGCTCCCCACCACTGTTCCCTCTAAGCTGTGCGCCTGTGCGTGCGCACACAGGTCATGAAGCCTGTGCACACAACAAAATAAAGTGTGCACAAAAATTTCAATAGTGCTAATATTGGTGCTCACAAAGAAATGTTTTTGCGCACACAAAGTAATTGTTTGCGCACACAGTCTACAAGTAGTTAGAGGGAACATTGCTCCCCACCCCATACTCCTCCACCTATCAGACTGGGCTGGAGAGTTTGGAGCTGCTGCCTTTCAGTAGAATTATGGGGCTAGACAGAGGATTCTGAATAAGCGGATGGAGATCTTTGGGTCTGTGTTTGGCCATCCCTTCTATATGCTTTGCAAACAATTATTTGCTGGTTGGAACAAAAACCTGGACGGTTGGTAATCTCTCAAGATCGGCATTAGTAAATCCTGGTTTAGATACACACTCAATGGACAGAACAGGAGAGAGATTCAAAAATAAACTTTTTTTTTTTTAAATAAACCTAACAAAAGAGAAAACTGTTTTAATCCATACAACAATACATTTATTTTGCATATTACCTTGTCATAGTTAGTGATCATCCATCTGAAAAACACTTTGTAGTAGAAATATTATTTGGTTTGTATATTACTGCTCATTCTATATTTACCGCAAGCTGAAATAATCAGATTCCAAAATAAATAAGTGCAAAAAAATTAATTACAATAAAAAACAACCTAAGAATACATTAAACACAGGGCCAGCCCAAGGTTTAGTGCCACACTAAGTCAACAGGGATTTTGGCACCCCCTCACTCCCAGCTGCTGGCAGAGCAGCACCGCTGCTGGGAAGTGTCTGTGGTTGGGGAGTGGCAGCACCGCCAGGATACAGCAGCGGGTCCAGCCCCAGCCGGGGAGCTGCAACATGGGTGGCGGTCCAGCTGAGGGCAGGGAGTGGAGCAGCCCCATCCCAGCCTTTGGTGCCCTAGGTAACCACCTAAGTCACCTTAATGGAGGGACTGGCTCTGACTAAATGAATATAAAAATAAATAATTTAAATTGAATTGAATTAATTTGAACCTAACAAACCATAGACAAAGGACTCAGATTCCACATTTCTATTAATGTTTAATTTGATTCATATTTTATTCACATGCTTTGTTATATTGCCAGGTCGCCCATCCTACCCTTTGCATATTTTTTATAACCTCTTTAGGTGGCTCAAACTTAAAACATAGCTCAGGAATTACCAGGTTCACTAGGATAACAGAGGAGAGTGTCTTGTCTAGTCCAAGGTTTAGTCTGAATGGTGTCTCATTGTTTTAAACAAGACTGAACACTTTCTTTTCTCCTTCATTTTAGGGGGCGTAAAACTAAGACAAGCCTGGCAGTCCTGGACAGCAGTGGGAACTTGGGAAGACAACTGGGGCTTTTGACTTTGCTAAGATAATACATTGTGTCCATCCTGAATGGCACAGGAGTGTTAACTCTGTAGTTTTTAGTTATCTGGGTGCATACACACTGAGCAACATCTGATTCCTAAGTTTACCTCACTCATTTAGAGCAAATATAGAAAGATTTAAAATATTTTTATTTTGGTGCTAAAGGGACAACAAACAGTTTGTAGGTTTGGTCACAAAACAGGCTGTACAAAAATTGAAGGAGCAAGGAAATATTAGGTCTCTTGCAAAGTGAAAGTTCTTCTGTGCAGCCAGAGCATACTGTCCTAGTGTAGCCAGCTATGTATGTGAGAAGCTACCTTTGAGTAACAAAATGTTAAAGATGGCAGCATTTGTGAACTTTCTCCATCTGAGACAGAGAAGCTGCTAGAGGAGTGTGTTGCAGCAGTGTACGTTAAGAGTGAGATAGCATGGTAATGAGTTTCACACACAATGAGGAGACTTGACACATCTGCTGGTGCTGCGTAGAGTGGGGGCAGTTAAATCCCATGTCTGACGTGTGAGACTCCTTTTAATATATCCTGGAGTGATACTAGTCTTTTTTGCAAATACATCATATTTTGGCTCATATTCATTTTGCGATTTTGGCTCGTATTCATTTTGCTACCATTTTGTAGCTGTGCATTTAACTCTTCAGACATGTCTTTATTGAATTCACCTTTTTAAATTCAAAACAGCTTGTCAAGGTCCCCCCCCCCAATTCTAATTGAAAGTGGTTTCAACCCCTCCCAGCTTGGTATCATTTGCATGTTTTAAAGCATATTATCAACTTCATTATCCAAATCATTAATTAAAATATTGAATAATAGCGGACCCAAAACTCCTGCTGGACTCCACTAGTTATAGTCTCCCAGTTTGACAGTGAATTGTTGATGACTACTGTTTGAGTAAAGTCACAGAACTGTCATCTCAATCACATTTCCTTACTTTGCCTATCAGAATGGCATGTAAGACTGTGTCAAAAGTCTCATGGAAATCAATCTATATAGTTATAGATATATAGATATAGTCTACAAGTTTCTTCCTATCTGTTAGTCCAGTAAACATGTCAAAAACAAAGAAATTAAGTTGGGTTGGCATAATTTGTTCTTGACAATCCATTTTGATTATTTCTTATCACCCTTTTGTCCTCCAAGTGCTTACAAATTGATTGCTTAATAATTTGTTCTGGTATTTGTCAAGGTACTGGAGATAGGCTGATTGGTTTCTAATTCCCAGGTCCTTCGGCAGCCGTTTAATGATAAGTGTATATTGGCCCTTCTCCAGTGCTCTGAAACCTAGTCGTCCTTGATGAGTCTCAAGGCTAATTGCTAAAAGTTCTGAGATTGCTTCATTTAGTTCTTTAAGCAGGGAATTTCCAAAGGTGAATTGGATGAATGATGACATGAATACATCTAACTTCTCATTCTGTTTTTCTATTTTGATTGTGCTCCTTGCCCCTTGTTGTTAACATAGTTGTATGGAGTATCTGGTTACCATTAACCTTTTTATGAAGACTGAATCAAATTAGGCGTTAAACTTTTCAGCTTCCTGGATGCCATCAATTAGTTCTCCTTCCATATTAAGAAGAGGACCTATGCTTTTTGTCGTCTTTTTCTTGATCCTAATGCAGGGTCTCAAACATGTGGCCCAAGGGCCACATGCAGCCTCTAAAGCTATTTGCTGGGGCCCGCAATAACACGATCATTACTAATATTTGCAATATCATCGTATGGAAAGGTTTCAGTGGTGCAGCCCTTGGGCTAGTGTACTAATCCTCATGCGGCCCTCAGGTGATTTGAGTTTGAGACTCCTGTCCTAATGCATTTATAGAACATCTTTTTATTGCCTTTTACATGTATCCTTTGGTAAATGTAACTCATTTTGTGCTTTAGTCTTTCAGATTTTGTCCTTGTGCATATGTGCTATTCTTTTGTACTCCTCCTTAGCAAGTTGTTCAGGTTTCTACTTTCTGTAGGATTCCTTTTTGATTTTCAGGTTATCAGAGAACTCCTGATGCAGCCACATTGACCTCTTACTGTCCTTTTTATCTTTCTTTCATGTCAGGATAATTTGCTGTTGTACCCTTAATATTGTGTCTTTGAGGAGCTGCCAACTCTCCTGAACTTCTTTTATGCCTATATTTTATTTCTTTTATCTCTCTGTCAGGGTGCTACTTTTATGTATAAGCTCACAAGATTTTATAGATGTGATGTTGATGAGATATTTTAGGACTGCATTTTCAGCCCAATTTTAATCAGGCCTCCCTTTTGACAGATAAAATTTACCATCTCTAGAGACAGTTACTTACTTACATATGTTAATGGCCAAACTTGTGTCTGCAATTTTGTGATGAGATTGTAACTTCCACTCTGGCCCTTTAAATCATGTGCAATTACTGTAATAGTATAGAAATAGTGTAGAGAAGATATGAAAGCTCCAAGCCTGGCATGGGGAGATCTCCTTTGGTGCAGCCACCACAGAAAACAGCTGCAAAGGTACTTCCTGAGATCGTCATAATAAATCTTGATAGGTGTGTTTTACAGGGAGAGTCTGTAGGGTTAAAACTGGTATACTGGGCTGGGGCTTCAATATACAGCATTTGGGGTATGTCCACATGTCTCTTCTATTTTGAAATAACACTGGTTATTTCGAAATAAAAGAGATTAGGTCCACACGACGTATTCTTATTTCCAAATGACAGGCTCTGTCATTTCAAAATAAGAGCCATCATTTTGAAATAGCTTAAACCTACTTTAAAGTGAAATGGCTGTTATTTCAAAATGGTTATTTCGAAATAACACTGTTCGGATGTGTTATTTCAAAATAACCATTATTTTGAAATAACACTTTTGCCTTTCTCCTTCCCAGGATGCCTTCCTTTTAGCCTATATTGGGTGGGGGCATGGCCCAGGAAGGGGGCCATGTTGCCACACCTCCCATGGTTCCCCTCTCCTAAAATGAAATAACAAGTCCTGAGTTTGGACATGCTATTTCGCTTTGAGCTTTTCCCTTAATTCGAATTAACATTTTATTAATTCAAATTGACTTTATTTCAAAATAAGGACTTTATTTTGAAATAACTCATTTTGAAATAATGCTGTACGTATGGACATAGCCTTGGAGATGCCAGGACGCACTGCGGCAATGCAGGAAGGCACTGTACTTAGATAGGGTCCTGGACTGTCTAACTTACACTGGGGAACTTACCAGCCATTGTAACATCCAAGGATGAGGAGGGCACAAAAGTGTCTTAAAATCACTGTGCTTGACCATCCCCAATGCAGACTGTGAGTTCTGTTAGAGGCACAGCACAGAACCTCACTCACGGGCTATAAAACAGCTCAGTTGGTTTAGGCTAAATTCCTTCATCTTCACAGGAAGAGATTTTCAACCCCATCAAATTTTTCTAATATGATAGTACTTAGGGCATGTACAAAGTCATATGAATATTGAAATGGTGCCCCAGCATCCTTCACGAGGTCTATGCCAGTTGAGATATTCCTAGGCTTGGAAGGGATTTGCAGGCCCAGACTGTATTATAAGTGCTTATTATTATGTTGTTATGAAGGCTTTGTGGCAATGGACCCATTTAATATATATAGATAATTGCCAGTACTCATGGTGGTGCTGTGTCACAATGAAGTACAAACATAATGGTATAGTTAGGTATGTTAAGCTATAATAACATTGATAGCCTTGCTAATTACACTGCTATAAAAGTTTATTGCAGTATAAATAACAATCAAACTGCTGCCAAACCGCCAGGAATAGACTCTTATTGAATATTGTATACATGGAAGTGCTCATTATTTTCACATATGAATAGAAAATGTTTTTTGAAAATAAGCAAACTGAGCAGAATAAATCACATGGTGGGTTCCTCTATGTTTGATGTAGATAATGGGAGGAAGTCTAGAAAACAAAGACTAGAAAAATTTGTGTGTGTGTGTGTGTGTGTGTGTTGGAATAATATGGTTTCATGGCAAGAGTATTCATCAATTCAAAGGCTAGAAGAGACCATTGTGATTATCATGTCTGCCCTTCTATATAACAAAGATAGAGAACTTCCCCAACATATTTCCAAGAGCAGATTTAGAAAAAAATCCAATCTTGATTCAAAAATTGCCAGTGATGGAGAATATACCAAAGTCCTTGGTAAATTGGTTTGGTGGTTAATTGCTGTTAATAACACTTAATAAATCACTGTTAACATCCACCTTATTTCTATTCTATATGTGTCTAGCTTCAGTATTGCAGAAGTGTTGGACCAGTGCCAAAGACAGAGGTAAAATAACCACTTTATTCATACTCAGGATTCCTCTGTTTATGCATTCAAGGATTACATTAGCTCTTTTGGCCACAGCCTTTCACACAGCACTGGGAGCTTGTGTCGGGTTGATAATTCACCATGATACCCAAATCTTTTTCAAAGTCACTGCTTCCCAAGATGGAATCTACCATCCTGTAAGTATGAGTTGGGCTACATTCTTTGTTCTTAGACGTATAAATTTACATTTAGCTGTATTAAAATACACATTGTTTGTTTATGCCCAATTTACTAATCATTCCAGATTAACTGTTTTAGCAACCTGAACTTTACATTATTGATCACTCCCCAATTTTTGTGTTATCTTCCACATTTACCAGTGATGATTTTAGGTTTTCTTCCAGGTAATTGATAAAAATCATAAATAGCATATCACCAAAAAGTTATGCATTTGGGACCCCACTAAAGATGCACATGATTGGTGATGATTTCCCATCTATAATTATATTTTGAGAACTAGACAGTTTTTAATCCATTTAACGTGTCCTATGTTAATTATATGTTCTAATTTTTTAATCAGAATGTCATGCAGTACCAAGTCAAACTCCATACAGAAGTTTAAGTATTGTCAACTAACACTAAATATTGCTCAAATCAACTTGGAATCTCATCCAAAAAAGAGAGAGTTTATTTGACAGGCTTTATTTTTCATAAACTCATGTTGATTTGCATTATGTTGTCCTCCTTTATTTCTTTATCATTTCACTATCATATCAACTTTTTCGTTATCTTGTCTGGGATTAATGTCAGACTGACAGGCCTATTTACCTGAGTAATCCAATTACCTTTGAATATTGGCACAATGCTACTTTTTGTCCTGTCTTCTGTAACTACCCCATTGTTTCAAGACTTCTTAAAAATCAACATTAACAGTCCCGTGAGCACATGAGAAAAGCTGAACTGAGAGATCTGAATCTCTCAGGTTGATTTCAGTGGATTAGCCACAAGAAACTATGAGAGAAGCTAAATCTTTAAGTATTTTAAATAGTGACTTTCAGTGAAATACTATCACTTTACAGCTTCTCTAACTACATCCTTTTATAACATTTCATTTTATATATCACTTATTCCAGTTATCACTGATGTAAGGAAGGTTTAGAAACTGTGCCTAATAGTTTCTAAGGGTGGCAGCTGATCTGCATGGGTTTTGTATTTGTATGAGCACAAAAAACATATTAGCATAGTCTCACTATGGGTGCAGGGCAATATGGGTAATGGTATTTTGGTTGATTTGATCACAAATCTGTCAATATCTGTAATTCTACTGAACAGAAACATGTAACACTGTCATTTGTAATATGCTACTCTCTTGATTGTTCAGACTCTGTTTGGGTTAGTTAAAGGATAAAAGCTACCATTAGCAAAAAGAATATTAAAAGAGGGGGCACCCCCTCCGTCCAGCCTGGTGAAGTAAAGACGGGTGGGGTTTAGCATTAGCTCAGTCTAGCACTATGCCTGAGGCTCTGTCTTATCCCATTGCTCCATTGTCAAAGGACAGATTTGGCCAGGCTTCCTGTGAAGCCTTTCTTTTGTTATTTTAATGGAAAAAGCTGTTTGCAGCTATGTAAGGGTTAAGAGCTGAAATCACTGAAGAGGATCCAATGGATGGCGAGAATGGAGCATGAGTGACTAGTTGGTGGAGCCAGCTGCTGGCCAGAGTGGAACGTGAGTGACTAGTGGGTGGTGCTGGTGGTCAGAGCCAACGGATGGTGCGAGCGGCCAGCAGAGGGCTGGAGAGTGTGAATGACCAGTGGGTGGTGCTGGTGGATAGTTGGCGTGAAAGACATTCCCTACATGCCCTGCGTATGTTGGGAACCTGTTCTGCACTGATTCTCCAGATCAGTGCTGGGTTTGCTATTGGGTTCGCACATTCTGTTATGCAGTGTGGGATCATGTTGGGGACCTGTTCTGCACTGATTCTCCAGAGCAGTGCTGGTTTTGCTATTGAGTTCACACAGTCTGTTATGCTATGTGGGATGATGTTTGGAACCTGTTCTACACTGATTCTCCAGATCAGTGCTGATTTTTTGTTATTGGGCTTTTTATATTCAGTTTATATTACTATTAAAAGTTCTGTATACTATACTCAGACCCGTGCTTCTGAGCGGGAAAGCATTAACCCTTTGGGGTGTCCAGGGAATACTGCATGATTTCCCAGAAGACTGGGTGGGGGCTTAATCTGATTGGTGCTGTAACATTATTTAGAAACCCCTAGATATAGAACCTGGCCCTTGTTCTAACAGCTCACCCTGGCAAAAGGGTTACATTAATTACTAGAGCCTCTTGCACTGACCATGTAATACTCTGAATCTGTCCACTATGTCTTTCATTGTCATCACATCAAATTCAAGCGTTTTTACTTCATTAGAGCTGTGAGAAAATTTTTGGTCAAACTGTTAAATTTATTGAAAAATGCAGTTTCAGGTTAACTGAAACAATTTGTGGATTTTTTCCCCCCTTTTACTGATAGAGAAATGAAGCACAAAGAAATTAATTGATTTGCCTAAGGTGTCACAAGAAGTCAAAAATAAGCTTGTCTCCCCCAAATTCTTGGCGAGCTTGCTAACTACGGGACCATCTTTCCTCCTCTTATTGGTTTATGTTTTACTGCATCACTCTAAATACCCATTTCTCCTAAATATCTCCACATTTTTTTCCCAAGCTGCCTCTCATAAACTAAACCAGATATTTTCTTTTTAGAAACCTACTCAGGGATCACACTTCACCTGTGACACTTACAAGTAAACAACCAGTTAGTAAAGACTTATTTGAAAATCATCTGACCTTTCAGGTTATTTGTAGCCATTAAATTGTGCAATAGTCAATCTATAATCATGTGATCTTATCTTCATGACCATGGTCTATCCTTCCCCTCTTGATACTCCTCCACTAGCCTTCCAGTGTTGTTTGTTTGGCTTCCCCCCCCCCCCGGCCACTTATCCCATCTTGTTTCAAATTAGATTGTAAATCTTTTGAGGGTAGGGACGATGTGTGTTTGAACATCAGCTAATGAAATGGACCCCTGATCTTGACTAGGGACTCCACTGTAAATATACAGTAAATATGATAAATAACAGTGGTCCACAATGTACATAACATTTATAAAATAGTCTCTTAAATCACATGGACTTCTCTGGAAGAGTCTAACTATTGGTCCACTGTTTCTTGTGAGTAATTGGCTAGATTTTCTGTCCAGAGATGTGACCAGTGACCTTAGTGATGACACAGGGTGAATTCAGGAAGTGTGTTTATATTACTTTCTGCACATGGACTGATCTTTAAGACAGTTTTCTGAATGTACGACAGTGACTGTCAGATTTCAGCAAAAAACACGGCTATCCCTTTGAAAATTGTCAGATTTTCACACACACAATAGAATACCCAGAGCAAATGCCAGAGAAAAAGTCAATCCATGGGGAAAAATCTGGAGATGACCCTTTAAAAATGTGTATCGATTTTTTTTTATGTGGTAAGTTGTGTTTAATACTTGAGGGAATATGCCATACTCACAATTTATGGTAGCTCCTACTTAACAAGAAACTATTGTATCCCTGTAGTAAAACTGAACAAGGAAATTAGACTTTAAACTTACTAATACTATCAACAAGCAGAGAGCTGAACTAGAACTGTCACCTTGGGAACAATACAAAATCAGCTATAGTAGTGGACTATGCATTGATGTTGCAGACATATCCATCCCAGGATATTTAGAGAGGCAAATTGGTGAGGTAATATATTTTATCAATTTTAAAATGGATAGCCGTGTTAGTCTAGTCCAGTGAAAAAACAACAAGGAGTTGTGTGGCACTTGAAGACTAACAGATTTATTTTTGCATGAGCTTTCGTGGGAGAAGATCCCACTTCCTCAGATGCTTCGAAGATGGGTGAACGTACAGAAAGGAATGAAACTAAATGCAAGGGGGTGTAAAACATAGGATCAGGTCATAAAGTAACAGCAAATCAGAGCAGTTTGCAGGCTCAAACCATGGGAAGCCTGAAGTCAAATTACCCTTTGTAATGGGAAAAGAATCCATAGTCTCGATTCATTCCTGCTTTCACAGAATTTAGCTTGCATATTAATTCGAGTTCAGGTGTCTCTCTTTGAAGTCTTGATGTCCCAGGTACAGCGCTAACGACAGTCGTTAACAAATCCATCATCGAGTGATTAGGAAGATGGAAGTGCTCAGCAACTGGTTTCTTTGTTCTTTGATTTCTGATATCAGCTCTGTGCTCATTCAGTCTCTTACGGAGCGATCGTTCTGTTTGTCCAATATATAAGGTGTAGGGGCATTTCTTGCACATGATGGCATAGACCACATTAGTAGATGAGCAGGTAAATGAGCCTTTGATGGAGTAGCAGGCTTGATTAGGACCTATGATGGTGTCTGTTGTGTAGATGTGTGGGCAGACTTGGCAGCGTGGTTTTTTGCAGGGGTGTGTGCCTGCTTCAATGTTCCTGTTGTTAGATCTGTAGTTGCTGGAGAGTATCTGTTTAAGATTTAGGGGGCTGCCTATAAGCAAGGAGTGCTTGAGAGAGAGAGAGGGATCATCTTTTAGAATAGGCTGTAGGTCCTTAATGATCTTTTGCAGAGGTCTGACTTGGGGGTTGTATGTGGTGACTAGTGGTGTTCTGTTGCATTCTTTCTTGGGTCTCTCCTGTAGTAGATGGCTTCGGGGAACCCGTCTAGCTCTATCAGTTTGTTTTCTTACTTCCCCAGGTGGGTACTGTAGTTTCAAGAATGCTTGATAGAGATCCTCAAGATGTCTGTCCCTGTCTGAGGGATCAGAGCAGATGCGGTTATATCTTAGGGCTTGGCTGTAGACAATGGATAGTGTAATATATTTTATTACATCAACTTCTGTTGGAGAAAGAGACAGGCTTTTGAACTACACAGAGTTCTCCTTTGAATGTGGGAAAAGTACTCAGAGTGTAACAGCTAAATAGAAGGCCAAACAAGTAGTTTAGAGTAAGTAGTTAGCACATATTCCCAGGGACTATTCAAAGTGAAGTGACCCATTAATACCCCTGTACTCATAGGAGAAAAAAAAGGTGGCTTACAGATTGTTCTAATGGCTTTCAAACAGCCCCCAGCTTCTCCAAATCAGGTATTTCCCTGCAACCTCCCTTCCCCTTCAGGCGGGTATACACCCTCCCCCTGCTGAGTTTTTCCAGCAATCCCCTGGTTGTTGACTAGTTATATACAAAGTTATGAATTTAGTCATTGGTTGGAAATTTGAAGTGCAATTGAAACATTAGTACACACCTTAAAAGCATGTACAGCATAGAGTAAAATACGTTGCACATAGGTAAGTTCCAAAGACATAGCCATGATAGTCTAGTTCAGCAAAACGAAGTATGTGCACATTTAAAGACTAAGATCTCTCCCATGAATGCTCATGTGATAAATAAATTTGTTGCTCTTTAAAAGTTCCAGAAGACTCCTTGTTTGTTTTAATAAAATATCTGTACATGGAAAAAGCATAATAGGTTTGAAAAGTATGAACGAAACCTAACTTCCTCACAATGCTGTGTTTTTTATAACAATGTTGATGCATTCATTCAGGTGATGTTGGTCATCCTTATAATTTGAATGAAGATTTGTTACCAAGGTCTGAATGTGCAGTCCCCCTGACAACTAGAGATGAGCTGCAGGTGTTGAGAAAAGGCTCAGGATCAGACTGTATTTACATGGACACATGAGACACTTACTCTGCCCCAGGTATCTAGCAAATAGAACTGTGTTGCCCAAGTGTTCAGTTTTGGTTTGCATTGGGCGAGTTACAAATCATACAATGCAGGGAGAATGAAATGTTGTTTTCTATATTGTATGAGTAAAAGGTCAGCAGGACTGTTCTCAGCCTTAACTGATTGGTTGTGAGTGGGTGTTTCACCATGAACTGAACTGCACTTGCTAAGCAGGAGGTTCAGATGCCAAATTTGATTCTCAGTTGAGAGAGAGGTGGGTTTGGGGATAGGTGTTTTGCTTGATAGGGTGGGCTCTGCCTAAGAGTTCTAAGCTCTATTTGACCTGTCCTTCCTTTGTTAAAAGACAGAACTGGTTAGGCTACATAGACGGTCTTTTATTTTGTTAAAAGACCACTACAGCTGAAATCATTGATAACCAGGTCTATGTGCTTAGACCTGATGTGGGACAGTCACAGTGTTTCTGTGGCACAGACTGCCATCCTAAAGTAGCAGTGAATTTCCCAAGAACAACAATGGTGAGTAGGGTGTGGTGGTGGGAGAAGAGAGAAGCACATTACAGGAACCTTTGTCTGTAGGACTGTGTTTTAGGGACTTTGCTCCAGAATGCTAGATTTGTGACTGGGAAACTTATATAAATGTTTTCTAGTAGGCGAAGATTTTTAAAATGCTTTATTAGCCAGGTCATTATCTTGAAGAGTTTCTGTACTAAACATTCTTATATTTTAATTAATTTTTACATAAGAACATGAGAACAGCCATATTGGGTCAAAGCAATGGTCCATCTAGCTCAGGAATCTGTCATCTGACAGTGGCCAGGGCCAGATGCTTTGTAGAGAATGGGGGGGGGGGGAAAGGCAGGCAGTCAAGGAGCAATCCATCCCTTGTTGTCCAGTCCCATCTTCCGGTGAATGGAGACTGTGACCACTTCAGAGCGTGCTATTGTATCCCTGCCCAGCCCAGTGAATACCATTGATGGACCTGTTCTCCATGAACTTATTTAATTCTTTTTTGAACCCTGTTATACTTTTGGCCTTCCCAGTATCCACTGGCAAAGAATTAACCAAGTTGACTGTGCTTTATGTGAAGAAATACTTCCATTTGCTTGTTTTAAACCTTCCTTTTGTTGGCCTATTAATTTCATTGGGTTACCCGTAGTTCATGTGTTACATAAAGTATTAAATAGTATTTCTTCATTTTCTCCACACCAGTCAAGATTTTATAGACCTCTATTATACCCCCAACCCTTAGTCATCTCTTTTGCAAGCTGAAAAGTCCCAATTTTATTAATCTCTCCTTAGATGGAAGATCTTCATACTCCAAATTATTTTAGTTGCCCTTCTCTGAATCTTTTCCGATTTCAATATATCTTTTTTGAGAGAGGGGTAACCAAATCTGCACACAGGATTCAGGATGTGGGCATACCATGGATTTTATATAGTGGTGTTATGATATTTTCTATTTTATCTATCCCTTTCCTAATGGTTTGTAACATGCCACTAGCTTTTTTCTTGCCACTCTGCATTGAGTAAATGTTTTCAGAGAACTAGCCATAATGGACTCCAAAATATCTTTCTTCAGTGGTAACAGCTAATTTAGACTCCCGCATTTTACATGTATAACTAGGACTCTGTTTTTTAGTGTTACTTTGTATTTATAAACACTGAATTTATAATTACTTTGTGTTAATAAACATTGAATTTCTTCTGCCATTTTGTTTCCCAGCTCACCCAGTTTTGTAAAATCCCTTTGTAACTCTTAGCAGCCTCCTTTGGATTTACTTTTCTTGCATATTTTCGTATCATGAGATAAAATCTAATAAAATGGTCATGAAACACTTTTTAGCTTCTACTGTGGTGCTGTACAGCCCACCTTCACCCTCATGGTTTCATCTCTTATTGTTCCTCACACCCTACCTGTAAACTCAAACACCCTCCCCCCAACCCTAATTTCAATTCCTGCAGAGAATACTGTCCAAGTTCACCATCAGAAGTAAGCACCCCACAGGGCAGCACGCACCAACTCAAAGTGGCACCAGACCCTGTCAGAACAACAGATGCAAAACCTACAGACATGTCTCCACAGCCACTGGGATTAACATACCCTATCAGAACACTTTTCAATATCCATGGGTCCTGCATATGGGGCCTATTGCAACATATGTTATACCTTGTCTGTTGTGCCCCAGTAATAACTGTGGGGTGAAGCCAGACAATCACTACACTCTCAGTTCACACAGCAAAATGATAAAAAAACAAAACCACCATATTGCCTATTCACAGAGTGATCACTCTATGTATGCCTTATCAGCCATTATCCTCAGTGTACCTGAACAACAACTTCAGCCAGAGCCATCCCTAAGCGGGTGTGACCAATGCTTTACTCCCCACAGGTCCGTGGCCCGGTTCTGGTCCCCACGCCCGCCCCCATCCTGGCAGCCATGGCTTGACTCTGGTCCACCCCCAACAGCCCCCGTCAGCCAGAGCTTGGCTCCCCCAGCACCCTCCTGAAGCTTTGGCTCAGATCCCCCAGCAGCCCACTCCCACAGCCTGGCTTCAGCTCCCCACCCTGACAAGAGACCAGGTCCTTGCAGCCTGCACCACGGCCACCTCCTACAGTCCTGTGGCCTGGCTCTGCCCATTTCCCCCAATTCTCCAGGGTCAGGCTACCAGACGTCTGGCAAAAGGAAGAATCTTAGAACCATAGGGTTGGAAGGGACCTTATAGGTCATCTAGTCCAACCCCCTGCCAGAGGCAGGACCACTCCCACTAAACCATCCCAGTCATGGTTTTGTCCAGCCGGGCCTTAAACACCTCCAAAGATGGAGACTCCACCACCTCCCTTGGGAGCTCATTCCAAGGCTTCACCACTCTCCTATTAAAAAAGTTTTTTCTAATATCCAGACATGTCCTCCTTTTTACCTTCATGTCCTCCGTCCTCCAGACATTCTAAAAACAGGTGATTTTGTCTAGATTTTTCCTTCTGATGAGCAGAATGTTAAAAAAAAAAAAAGTCCTATAACAGCCAACTTCTCCCAAGCTGAGCAGAGGGACCATCCCCCAGCAGCTGGGTATTGGAGCGGTGAACTCAGAGGCGGTCACATGCACACATGGTGCATTTGCAGCTCATCACAAGACCCTCCTCAGTAAGAAGATGGGAATTCCCTCACTGCGTATTTAGCTGACCCCTATTTCCTAACAGCTTTTAGATTTGCTCATTGGGTAGAGTGGGTGTCTCTTAACTGTAGGGTCATGGGTTTGAGACACATGTCTGGATTTTTAAATTTTTTGGCTTGTTGCTCCCTATGAAAGGGCTAAATCAGAAAAAAAAAATATAGAGACGCTAATGAAAGGAAGGAAAAAAGTACACCATAAATAAAATTACTAGCAGAGTTCAATTAAGTAAAACAAATAGAGGGGCACATTGGAACTTGATAGAAACAATTTAGGACAATTTTTTTTTAAATTGTAAAATGAGCTGATGTGGAAAATGAAAAACGAGAGGTGAATTAACTGCATTTTTTCGCTTTTTATACTTTTTTAGGTGCTTTTCAAGTTTATATTTGCAAATTTAGTTTTTAAACTTTTTAGTCTCATGAACATTAATGAAAGGGTCATTTAATGAAAATTCCAGTTTTTGGTAAAAGAAAACATTTTGGTAACTTTTTATTTAAAAATAATTTAAAGAACACATGACACTGTGCAGTTTTAAGGCTGCATTCATTGATCCTTATCCATTTTCCATGACATAATATGGTAATGACAGTTATATTAACACTATATTTTCTCAATGTCCCTCTTTTTGTACTTCCTTGTCCTCCTTTCAATGCTTTAGTATCTGGTAACCATACTGTAGGGCTCCCCATAGCACCCAGGCCTGCAGCCATCCCCCCCTTTTCCTCCCCCTTACTGAGTGCGGTCACTCCAGCACTGCCATCAGCTCCACACATGCTGCCTGGGCCAGAGGAGAGGGAGGGATTTAAATTTCCCTCCTCTCCTTCCCCGGCTATCTGCTGTGGAGGGGAAGGGACTGGAAGCTCCTTCCACTGTTCTGTGAAAACAGGCTCTGTGGGCCTGCTCTGCCGCTTCTTGGGCTTTGTTTCAGGGCACTGGCTGGGGGCACTCGGGGCTTGTGCCCCATGTGCCCATGCCAGCAGCATCCCTGCTCCCAGACCATCCCCAACACCTCCGGGGCATCTGAGCATGCTCAAGGGGGGAGATTTAAAAACTCCCAGCCTGCCTCAGCTCCCTGCCAGCTGTGTTCCACCCCATTATTCTATTTAATCTGTGGGCCCTGGAACAGAGTTTTGGGGTGTTCTCCCTTAGTTTAACCCCTGCCTTTCACAGTTCTAAGCATGTCCTTTTCAAACCTCTTTTGCCTCACCTTCTTCTTCCAGGTGATCTTTTTTGTTCAGAAGGGCCTCTCTGGCCTAGGTGCTACACACATTTAGCTAGCCTATTGTTGTTATTTTCTCTGGATATGTGCCTACAGTCCTGGCTGTTTACATGCTGCTGGAAAACAGTTTTGTGTTCCCTCCATGCAACCATGTGACATACTGTGTGCATGCTTCTCATCTGTAGACATGCATGATGCTTCAGGTAACACGATGCCATAACAATAATGCAGATTATGTTATGAGCATTCCTAAAGGAACACCTTGCATGCCGTATCTGGCATCAAACCATGCAATTACATTGTGAACAGGAAAGTTATATTAAATTATGCCCTAAGAGTACATGGATGTGTGTCCCATGACAAGTGGACTTAAACTTTTCTCATTTTGAAGGCTACAGGTGCTAACCTCTGGGCTTTTATTACAGTGACATGAGGATAACCCTAGTCTACCTTACCTTGCATTGCCTGGTTTACTCTTCCTCTGATTGATTTCTTTATCTGAAACTTGCTCTGTGAAAGAGTCTTGCTGGTGCCACAGCACTTCACTTCCTAAGAGCATCAGAAAATGAATCGTATTGATATTTAATCATAGAATCATAGAATCATAGGGTTGGAAGGGACCCCACGAGGTCATCTAGTCCAACCCCCTGCCAAAAAAAGCAGGACCACTCCCATTAGATCATCCCACTCAGGGTTTTGTCCAGCTGGGACTTGAACACCTCCAGAGATGGAGATTCCACCACCTCCCTAGGCAGCTTATTCCAATGCTTCACCACTCGCCTAGTAAGGAAGTTTTTCCTAATATCCAGCCTGGACCGCCCCAGCTGTAACTTGAAGCCATTGCTTCTCGTTCTGCCCTCTGTTACTACTGAGAACAGTCGAGCTCCCTCCTCCTTGGAGCAACCCTTCAAGTAGTTGAAGGTTGCTATCAAATCCCCCCTCAGTCTTCTCTTCTGCAGGCTAAATAAGCCTAGTTCCTTCAGTCTTTCTTCATAGGGCTTGTGCTCCAGCCCTTTGATCATTTTGGTTGCCCTCCTCTGGACTCTCTCTAATTTGTCCATGTCCTTTTTGTAGTGGGGAGCCCAAAACTGGACACAGTATTCCAGATGTGGCCTCACTAGTGCAGAATAGAGGGGAATGATCACATCCCTTGATCTGCTGGCAACACTTCTTCTGATGCAGCCCAGTATGCCATTGGCCTTTTTGGCAGCAAGAGCACACTGCTGACTCATATCCAGCTTCCCATCCACCATGACTCCGAGGTCCTTTTCTCCAGTGCTGCTATTTAGCTGATCACTCCCCAGCCTGTAGCAGTACATGGGGTTTTTTCGTCCCAAGTGCAGGATTTTACACTTATCCTTGTTGAACCTCATGAGATTCCTCTTGGCCCACTGCTCCAGTTTGTCTAGGTCTCCCTGAATCCTGTCTCTGCCCTCTAGGGTGTCTACCGTTCCCCCCAGTTTGGTATCATCTGCAAACTTACTAAGTGTGCAATCTATCCCATCATCCAGATCGTTAATGAAAACATTGAACAGAACTGGCCCCAGGACCGACCCCTGGGGCACACCACTTGTTACTGCCTGCCAACTTGACATGGAGCCATTGATTCCTACACGCTGAAACCGTTGTTCTAGCCAGTTTTCTATCCACCTTACAGTCCATGCATCTAACCCATACTTCCTTAATTTGCCAATGAGAATGCTGTGGGAAACCGTATCAAAAGCCTTGCTAAAGTCAAGGTATATCACATCAACGGCTCTTCCCGCATCCACAAATCCAGTCATCTCATCATAGAAGGCGATGAGGTTGGTCAGGCATGATTTACCCTTGGTAAATCCATGCTGACTGTTCCTGATTACTCTACGTTCCTCCAAGTGTTTCAGGATGGATTCTTTGAGAAGCTGCTCCATGATTTTTCCAGGGATTGAGGTGAGGCTGACAGGTCTGTAATTCCCTGGATCCTCCTTTTTGCCTTTCTTGAAGATAGGTACCATATTTGCTTTTTTCCAGTCCTCTGTCACCTCCCCCGTTCGCCACGAGTTTTCAAAGATAATGGCCAACGGTACTGCTATCTCATCAGCCAGCTCCCTCAGCACCCTCGGATGCAGTTCATCCGGCCCCATGGACTTGTGCACATCTAGTTTCTTTAAGCAGTCCCTAACCTGACCTTCTGTCACCAAGGGCCTCTCTTCTTCTCCCCAGTCCCCCATACCTAGTGTAGTGGGCTGGGAGCTGACCCTGCTTGTGAAAACTGAAGTAAAAAAAGCATTGAGCACTTCAGCTTTTTCCTCATCCTCTGTCACGAGGATGCCTGCCCCATTCAGTAAGGGACCTACACCATCCCTGATCCTCTTCTTGTTATTGATATACTTGTAGAACCCCTTCCTGTTATCCTTCACATCCCTTGCTAGTCGCAACTCCATTTGTCCTTTGGCCTTTCTGATTTTATCCCTGCAGTCCCGAGCAATGTCTTTATATGCCTCCTTAGTCATCTGTCCTAGCTTCCACTTCCTGTAAGCGTCCTTTTTATGCTTCAGCTCAGTGCAGAGCTCTCTGTTAAGCCACAGTGGGCGCCTTCCACATTTGCTGTGCTTTCTCCTTATTGGAATTGTATCTTCCTGTGCCCTTAGCAGGGTTTCTTTAAAATGCACCCAACTCTCTTGGACACCTTTCCCCTTCAGATCAGCCTCCCAAGGGATCCTGCCCATCAGTTCCCTGAGGGAGACAAAATCTGCTTTTCTGAAGTCCAGGGTCTGTGTTTTGCTTCTTTCCTTCTTTCCTTTAATCATCAACTTGAAGTCAATCATTTCATGGTCGCTGCTACCCAGGCTGCCATTGACTTCTACTTCCCTGATAAATTCTTCTCTATTTGTGAGCAGCAGATCGAGAGGCGCAAGGCCCCTCGTTGGTTGCTCCAGCATTTGTACCAGGAAGTTGTCCTCAACACTCTCCAGAAACTTCCTGGATTGCCTGTGCACTGCTGTATTGGCCTTCCAGCAGATGTCAGGGTAATTGAAGTCCCCCATGAGAACCAGGGCCTGTGCTCTAGAAACTTCTGTTAGTTGTACACAGAATGCCTCATCCACCTCCTCCTTCTGATCTGGTGGTCTGTAGCAGACACCTACCACAACATCCCCCTTGTTGCTCTCCCCTCTAAACTTAACCCACAGACTTTCAACTGGCTTGTTTCCACTTTCATAATGAAGCTCTGAGCAGTCATAGAGCTCCTTTACATATAGTGCTACTCCTCCCCCTTTCCTTCCCTGCCTGTCCTTCCTGAACAGTTTATACCCATCTATTGCAGAGCTCCAGTCATGCAAACTATTCCACCACGTCTCTGTTATCCCAGTCATGTCATAGTTCTTTGTCTGCGCTAGTGCTACCAATTCCTCCTGCTTGTTTCCCAGGCTCCTTGCATTTGTGTATAGGCACCTAAGATACCCAGCTGATTGCCCTACTTTCCCATTTTGACATTCAATTCTATTGTATCTACCTCCCTGGATTTTCTTTTGGTGTTGACCTCCCCCACCTGCCTCAGGCATTAGGGCTTCATTAGAGCATCTAAGAAAGTTGTTTGATTCCCCCCACATGTTCCAATTATCCTCTCTTCTATCCCTGTAGTTACAGTCCCGGCACCCCCCAAGTTCCATCCCATCCCCCTGGTCTCCCACATAGTCACTTACCTGTGGGCTTTGGTCTCCTTCCCCCTTCAGACCTAGTTTAAAGCCCTCCTCACTAGGTCAGCCAGTCTGCGTCCAAATACGCTCTTCCCCTTCCTCGAAAGATGGATTCCATCTCTGCCTAGCAGTCCTTCTTCCTGAAACAGCAACCCATGGTCGAGGAAGCCAAAGCCCTCCTGACGACACCATCTTTGCAGCCAAACGTTCATCTCCAGGATGCATCTGTCTCTGCTCAGGCCTCTACCCTTGACCGGAAGAATCGAGGAGAACACCACCTGTGCTCCAAACTCCTTCACCCGCGCTCCCAGAGCCCTGAAGTCACCTTTGATCTGCCGAGGATCACCTCTCGCAGTATCATTGGTTCCTACATGGATGAGAAGCATGGGGTAGTAGTCAGAGGGGCGGATGATTCTCAACAATCCCTCCGTAACGTCTCGGATGCGGGCACCTGGCAGGCAGCATACCTCTCGAGAGATCTTGTCAGGGCGACAGATGGGTGCCTCCGTCCCCCTCAGAAGTGAGTCCCCAACCACCACAACTCTACGTTTCCTCCTAGCTGTGGTGGCTGTGATCCTCCCAGCCTCGGGGGTGCATGGCCTCTCCTCTTCCACCTCCTTCACCGTCTCTAGCACCGCATAACGATTCTTCACCACAACAGAGGGTGGGTTGTGGGCAGGGGTGGAGCACTGCCTACCGCCAGAGGTAACCAGCTGCCAGTGTCCTCCCCCTGCCACAGGCTCCCCATCCAGCTCCAGTGTTGTGGCAGTAGTCTCTGGTACCTGGTCAGTGCCCTCCTTCTTGCACTTCTCCTCGTGGATGCTGTCGAGGAACTTCTCCAGGGTGTGGATACTCCTGAGCCGAGACACCTCCTCCTGTAACTCTCCCACCTGCCTCCTGAGAGATTCCACCAGCAGGCACCTGTCACATCGATTCATCTCCCCAGCCTGATCGTTGGAGACAGGGAACTGCAGGCTGCAGTCCCTGCAAGTCCACACCAGGGTCTGGGTAGAGATATCTATGGTCAGGATGTCTGTCTGGCTACAGGCACAGGTAGAAGAGACAGAAGGGGTGCTGGCAGCAGTGCGGCTCCTCTTCACCATCGTGGTTTCACAAACTCCTCCCCAAACTCCCTCTCAAACTCCCCTGTTTGCTGTCCCCTGGTCGCAAGCTCCCTCTGGTCGCTCAGCCACTGGCTTTTAAAGCCTTCTCTG
>ML681990.1:40429204-40527013 GCA_007922195.1 Podocnemis expansa
CTGGTCGCTCAGCCACTGGCTTTTAAAGCCTTCTCTGCCTAGGTCAGGCCTGGCCCCTTGTTAAACACACAGGGGAAGGCTGATCACAAGGCTGATTGAGGCTGGTGCACAAAGGTGATCAGGGAACAATGGTGCAAGCAGCCCCCACCCACAGTAAGAAACAACTAACAGAAGTCAGCTGTAAGGGAAAAGTCAAACAGACAAACACACACAGTTAGCAAACCCTCACCCAAGCACACTCTGTCCCTTGCTGCTTTCAGCTAGGGGATCGCCTTCACCTCCTTCTCGGGGCTTCACAAACTCCTTCCCTCTCAAACTCCCCTGTTTGCTGTCCCCTGTTCACAAGCTCCCTCTGGTCGCTCAGCCACTGGCTTTTAAAGCCTTCTCTGCCTAGGTCAGTGAGGTTTTTTTGGCTTCTTACTTCATGTAAGCTATTAGGTTCTTTTTAGCATGTTTCTTGGCAGGTGTACCACTGTGGAAGATAATGTAGGAGCAGTTGGACCAAATCTCTGCTCCACTGCTGCCTCCATATTATCTTCTGTTTCAAACTTTTCCACTCTACAGAGGAAGGAAAAACCAAAGGTCACTGATGGGGGTGACTCAGCAGAAACAAATTCTCAGAAATAGCAGGCATTTCCAGCAGAAGCAAGTTTTTCATGGGGTTCCTCAACATCATATACCATGAGCAAAACCATTTAACAAGAATTTCTGACTTGGGGGTTCACCTGCCAGCCATGATGCTCATTACCTTTTCTCAGCTGCTCTTCTCACAGGTCATTCTCTGGGCCTCTGGCCATGCAAGGAGAAGGAGACTCATATATAGGGTCATAGTACTGCTGCTAGATCCACTCATCAGGAACATTGGTCCTGAAAAAAGTTATTTGGGGTACATGCTCCGAAGCCCAGCCTGGCACTGCTCCTGGTGGGCTCCTTAGGTCTCCCATGCCCTGCAGCACCACAGCAGGCTCCCTGGGGGCCTCTGTGCTAAGCCCAGCATTGCTTCAGGATCCCCTGCTCTCAGGGGCCCCCATGCCCTGTGCCTAGTGCTGCTCCCAGCTCCACATGGACCTCCTCTACCTGGCACTGCTCCCAGCTCCCCATGGCCCCCCATGTCATGTGTTACTCCCAGCTCCACATGGGCCTGTGGTCCCCACGTGTGGTGCCCAGTCCAGTCCTGCTCCTGGTGCACTCAGGGGCCCCATGTGGTGGGCCCTGCTCTTTCCCTACACACAGCTTATGGCCCACTTCCAAGGCCCCTCCCTTCCAACATTTACCTTTGCTGGAGCAGGGAAGCCTCCAACTGACTGCTGATTTAGATTTCCCGCCGTGCTACACCGTGGGCCATGTACCTGGGATCTTAACAGGATGGGAAATTTAAAAAGGCCCCTCCAGCCCCAGCTTCCAGATGTGACTTGGGATACTCTCCGGCTCATTTGGGGCCTGTGTTCCATGTGCCCAAGTCCAGAGATGGTTTCAGATCTGGGATTATTGAGCATAAGTTGGAATCTCACAACCTTGGAGGCTTTTAAGATCAGCTCTGAACTTGGTTGTTGCTTGTGGTATGTTTGGTGTGGTATGTTGATGTGGTGGTATGTTTGGTGTGACTATTGGAAGAAACATTGTCAGATTGTGTGGTATTGGAAGGTAGCTATCAGGTAGTACTTCTTGGTAACCTGATGTGTGCTATTTTTTGGTTTAGTAATTAGTCCTCTGTCAGTCTGTTTTGTGGTAAAATATGAAATGACATGATGCTGCTGGTGGAGAAGACAAGAAAATAACACTAGAAAGAATGTGGCTTTTTTGGTTTTTCTCTGTAAAAGAGATGCATTAAGTTCTATTCTGTAAAGAACAAAGGGTAAATGATACATTTTACCAAGTCCACGCTAACTGTACTATTCTAGTGCCCCAGCAGCTGTTTGCATGCACACAGTGGTTGTTGGTTCTTAATCACTAAAGAGTTCTTTATTCATATTCTCATTGAAGCAGCTCCTAATTTCAGGATCAATATTTTCCTGAGTTGTTTGTGTTTAAGATTTATTTCCAGTGCATACCTAGGCTTATTGCAGGGGCTGAAGCAAATGATTGAATGTGAAAACTGGTTTGAAGTATTTGGCGCTCAGCCTTAGATTTGTTCCACTGGTGGTTCTTAATCGAAAATCAAAATAAAACATTTTGAAGAACCCAAAACAATTTCTTTCTCCAGGATTTTCATTCACAGAGACTCGAAATTTTTGGATCTCTTTCTAATCTGGAAGAAAATCAGATTTCAAAATTTCAGTATCCTTAGTGAAATGGAACCTACATCCTCTGTTCAGCTCTGCTTGGAAGTGTATGCAAAGTTGCTGCTTCCACTTGTGGCCAGGTGTAATGATGCAGCAACAGTGGCTCAATTTCCCATCTCTGGTGTACTCCAGCTGTACAAGTGACCCAGCCCTCTAGCCAGAGAACTTTACAGAGTCCAGCCTGTTCTGGGACCATGGTCTTTTATCAAAGTGCAACCAAAAATATGACAAGCAATCAAACCTTCAGCCCAGCAGGACTCAGCAAGCCAATTTTTTTTCACAGGATCACCTATGTTTTTATAGTCTGTTGTCATGCCCTTCCCCAAGTGCCTATGCCTTCAGCAACCCCACTGACCAGAGGCCAGCACTCTCCTCCATTACTCAGGGATTCAGGCAATCAGTCACTCATCAGATTTCTTGCCTCCAGCTCACCCTGGGATGGGGCACAACTTAAGTTTTCTAAGGAGGGGGCTCAGGGAGAAGACCCCTTTCCATGACAGGGGGCAGGGTCCCCAAGGGCATGCCTTGACTTGATATGCAACTTGTAGAGAACACAGCCAATTCCAGCAGGTTTGCAGGGCTCAAACCAGGGAAGGAATCACTGAGGCATGGCTAGCCAAGGCCACACTGGTGCCAGAGAAGGTCATAGCTTGGAGGGCAGAGGTCAAGATACAGTGCAGCCTTGAGGGCCTCCAATAAATCTGCACCCCATGGACAGCCCATCATTTGGGCTGAAACTCCTGCTTCCTGCTGTTGCCCTGCCTTAAGCAGGGTGCTCAGGGAACTGCCAGGGCTTCCACTTCCAGTCCACAGCATCAGCATTTCTTTAGAGACTTTATATTTCCTCTAAAACTGGATGTTTTGGTCTAAGTGCTTGGGAAGTCTCAGCTCACTTACAAAGGCTTGTGTGTGTCCTCTACACATGGAGGTTGGGTGGACTGGGCAATAAACTTAGGTTGGTGAGGCTTCTGACCAGGGCATATGGTACAGTTCTGAGGTGCAAGGCAGAGCTGACAGGAATTGGCTGGCGCTTTCTCTGTGTGACTTCTGACTGGCTTGGGGAATATTCATTCGGTCGAGGTGGGTGCTGGGCTCTATATGCTGTTGTGCTAGATCATTACAACACCTGGAGTCACTTGCTAGCAAAGCACTGTGAGAGACAGCCTAGACTGGAGAGTTAAGGGGCTACAGTGGTATTCCAGTTCTACACTGGATCTAAGGTTCCAGTCATTGTGCCCATGACCAATGTTCATGCTAAGCTGATGATGCAGCTGAGCAAGTTATGGATGTAGCTGATCCACACCAGTTCCCTGACCCCTCCACGCCAGGCCACTTTCCCACTGCCTGTTGGCTCCCAGAGTGCATCCATAACTTGCTCAGTTGCATCACCAGCTTAGAGGGAACATGGCTATCCTATTTTTTTCCCATTTGTTGTGTAGGATCTTGGGTGCTTCACTCAGATTTTGTGAACCACAGTGATTTGAGAGGTGCCACAAAGCTAGGCATAGTGATGCTTAGCTTTTCAGTGCCTAACTCTGTGTGTATTCAGGCCTTAGTCACTCTGCGTCTGTTTCTCTTCTGTGGAATTGAGATAGTTACCCTAATCTAAGGCTAAATGAGGAGAAATAAAGACTGTTAGGTACTCAAATACTATGGAAGTCATATAAATACCATACGTAGACATCAAACCAATCTTCAGGTCAGGCAATTAAGAGAAGGTAAAAGCAAAGACATACCCTTCAAATTCCTGTTTGTATTTAATCTAAGATCACTGAGTAATCAAAAGAATGTATTTCTTTAGTTACTTACCTACTTATTTATTTATTTGCATCATATTTAGTTGCCAGATCCCAAAACAGATTTATTAGTTTTATGAAGATGGGAAAGGAAGGGAAAACATCAGAAAAATTTACTGTTTGTGGCTCTCAAAAGCTGGAGCTCATCTACCCACAATCTCAAGATTCACACATTGACTCAGCCAGTCCCAACCCAACAATGCACAGTCAGTCCTAGCTCCAGTCCTTCCATGAAATTAAGTAAATAATATCACGATCACCAGCTGTGAGAGTTTATGACCAGCACTGCAGGTGTGCAGTCTGAAAGATGCACACTGTACTGCACTAGATTGTGGTGGGCATCCCCTCATTAGGTCCCAGTTACCTCCAACATTTTTTTCTAAAGTAGGCATAGGCACATACAGCAGA
Organism: Podocnemis expansa; assembly: GCA_007922195.1. Classification (NCBI taxonomy): domain Eukaryota; kingdom Metazoa; phylum Chordata; order Testudines; family Podocnemididae; genus Podocnemis; species Podocnemis expansa. The sequence goes on from ML681990.1 coordinate 40,433,691, forward strand.
ACTGATTTATTATTGTGTTTCTAGTATCTCAAGAGAATGGCTCAGGCATGTAAAAGACTTCAGAAGCAGGGCTTTGCACATTGTTTGCCATGGGATCTCAAAGGTATTGTGCTCTTTTGAAAATCTGGCCACTCAATTGTAAGTGTCTAACTGGTTGGTGAATTGTTCTGAAAATATGGTTATATTAATGATTTACTGAAATTCCTTTGCATTTACTGATAAATAGCTTTAAATTCACTTCAAGCATTTTAGGCTTGCATATAGCTTTCTGAAACAGGGCTTCCACATAGATTTCAACAATTTCCACTCCACAATCAAACTGAGCCTGGAACACTCCACACAGGATATCCACTTTCTGGACACTACAGTACAAATTGGGGATGGACACATCAACACCACTCTATACCAAAAACTTACTGATCAGTATAGTTATCTACATCCCTCGAGCTTCCATCCTAAACACACCACATGATCCATTGTTTACAGCCAAGCCCTAAGATATAACCGCATTTGCTCTGATCCCTCAGACAGAGACAGACATCTTCAGGAGCTCTATCAAGCATTCTTAAAACTACAGTACCCACCTGGGGAAGTGATGAAACAGATTGACAGAGCCAGCCGGGTACCCCACAGTTAACTACTATAGGAAAGGCCCCAAAAAGAAAACAATAGAATGCCACTGGTCACCACATACAACCCCCAAGTCAGACCTCTACAACAGACCATTAAGGACCTCCAGCCTATTTTAAAAGATAATCCCTCACTCTCTCTAGCCTTGGGAAACAGACCTCTCCTTACCTACAGACAACCCCCGAACCTTAAACAGATACTCACTGGTAACTACAGATGTAATAACAGAAACATCAAAGGAGGCATATATCCCTGTAACAAACTACGCTGCCAACTTTGTCCATATATCTGCACAAAAGACACCATCATAGGACCCAATCAAGCCAGCTACTCCATCAAAGGCTCATTTACCTGCTCATCCACTAATGTGATTTATACTATCATGTTCCAGAAATGCCCCTGCACCTTATACAATGGGCAAACAGGACAGTCCCTGCGCAGAAGAATAAATGGGTGCAAAACTGACTTCAGAAATCATAGCACAAACAAACAAAACCAGTTGCTGAGCACTTCCATCTTTCTAATCACTCCATTGATGTTTGGTTAATGATGGTCCTCAAGAAAATCAGTGGAACATCAAGACTTCAAAGAGAAACAGCTGAAATTGAATTAATATGCAAATTAGATTGTGTGAAAGCAGGGATTGAATCATGACTATGGCTTCTTTTCCCATTACAACAGCTAATTTGGTGCTGTTTCCCAGGGTTTGAATCTTAACAAATGCCCTGATTCGATGTTGCGGTATGACCTGATCCCATTTCTTACACTCCCTTGCATTTATTTTCATCCCATTCTGTAAATTGCCCCTCTTCAAAGTTTCTGATGAAGTGGGATTTTCTCCCACGAAAGCTCATGCAATTAATAAATCTGTTAGTCTTCACATGCCACAAGACTCCTTGCTTTTTTTGCTTTACTAGACTGACACTGGTGCCCCCTTGGAACTTTGCTATATTTTGTTGGCTTTTCAAATGTCTCATCACTTTCAGTGAAAAGTTACTCCATCCAATCTTCAGTTTTGCCTAACTAGCAACCAATCATATCCCCAAATCCTCATTTTGCCAAGGTTCAGTTGACTTTGAAGATGTTTTTAAAACATGAGCGTAGTATAACAGGGTTGCATATGAAAGAACTTGGGATAAGGTTGTGGGCTGAGTGATCCTGTTATTAGGTGCTTAAACTCTGAATTATGGTGTGGTCTAACTACTGCTGGGTTATGTTATCAGGTGAAGTCAGTTAGTTACAGATATAAGAGGAGGGGAGCCACTGACTGGAGAGGGGAAATGGTGGGGAAAGGGGGAGACGGGAAAGCTTTAGGACTAGTCAGTTTTATGAACCAGAATATAAGCTGAAGTTTGTAGTATTGTTTCTATTTTGGTTACCAACCAAATACCCTGAAGGGATTAGATTTAGATTTTGAGTGTATGTATGTATTTTGTCAGGAGCAACGAGGGATCTTGATCTGTTTCAGATAAATATGGAAAGAACAATAGAGCTACTTTAACTACTCATGGGGGTAACCAGCTTTGATTTTGACCCCTTCCCATCCTAACCCACACATGCTGCTGCCAGCTTCCCCTGCTCCCCCAGGTCACTCCAATCCCTTCCCTATCCCCCCACCCTCCCACCGGCTACCCTTGCTTACCTGAGTTGCCCTGACCCCTTCTCTAACCCCCCCCCCTGTTGCTGGCTTTCCCCATGCCTTTTCCATGCTAGCTGCCCATCCCCAACTCCCGCAGGACCCTCCCCTTCCTCCTTACCTGGCCACCAGAGCTGCTGCTACCTGGCCATGCCACAGGCTGCTGCTCCTGCCCTGAGCATGATGTGAGCATGCTCAGGGCAGGAGATTTAAAAACTCCCATCCTGGTAAAGCCCCCTGCTGGCTGGAAGACTGTGTGTTCCGGCTGGGTAGGGGCTGGGGCTGCTGGTCGTGCGCGGCCAGCAGTGCTGCCTGCACAGGTGAGTGATGTGGGCTGCATGCCTGTGCAGCTTACAGGGTCCATTGTCCATGACCTGGGAGGAGTCTGTCTGCTCTTCTATCCCTTCCTGTTTCTTGGCCTTCTTTCAGGCTGCTTCCCAGAGTGAGAGAGAGAACTGTCTTCATCAACTGCTCACCCAGTTCTTTATAGAAACCCCTATCTGCGTCTGACAACTAAGCTGATCTCCAGTTGCTCAGAATCAGGTGAGAGGTCAGAGAGTCTGTGACAAGTTGCAACCCCCAGCCTCCCACATGCTCCTGTAAAGTAATCTGTTATCTTTCTTGTTCACCCTTGTAATGTAATGGTGTGGTTTGATGCAAATTAGGTCATGGGATGTGTTCTTTTTAGTGTTTATAGCAAGTTTTATGTTATCGTTATGGCAGCATGTTTTCCTGCAAACATACATCAGAAGAAAATACACATAACAATGGACTTCTTAAATGTTTGTAGCACCATGGCTGGAGATGGGAAATCACCTGCCCTTTCCGAACAAAGAGAATCACCTGACCCCAGGAAGGAGGGGGCGTTTGGAGAAAGGAAAAAAAAAATTCACACCTTAATACTCTTTGAGGCTTTTTGGTAGAGAAACTCCATCTTGAAACAACTTCTTCTTCTTCAAGCACTCCTCGGATACATTCTGTGTTACGTGTCGCAGAGCATGAGAGGTTGGACGCTTTTGCCCTAGCCTGTCAGAGAAGGGTCAGTGGTCAACGCCCCCTCTGGCCACACCCATGGCTATATATGGCCCCGAGCCTGGTCCTCTCCCGTTCCTTTTTCCATCAGTCTCAGAACAGCCCTTTCCTTGCAAATGCAAGTGTCGTTTTCTTATTGTATGAGCTGTTCATTTAGATTAGAGGAACTGTTTGTGGATATCATTCCAGCCAGATCTGGTGCTTCTATGGAATGTACGAGACCAGAGCTCGAACATTGCTCCCAACAGCTGCCTAAGATGCCAGGCTTCAAACCCTGTGCCTCTTGTGGCAAGGCCTTCTCGTGGGATGACCCCCACAAGAAGTGCCTTTGGTGCCTCGGTGAGTCTCACCAGGCCACTGACTGCTCCGTTTGTCATTCTTTCAAGCCAAGGACACTGAAAGACAGGGAGCAAAGGCTCTATGTTTTGACCCTGGAGCAAGCACGGCAGCCTATCCTTGGAGAATCGGGGTTGCCTTTGGCACTGGCACTGCGTCATCACAAGAGCCCTCTCGGCGCCATTCCTATTGGGAGCAGAAGATGATGTGGTCAGTGTTGACATCGGTCCCGAAGTGCACGCCCCGATCTCGCTCTCCCCACCTGGGCACTTCTCAGCACTGGGGGCAGGAGATGGAACAGATCCCCACCACTCTGGAAGCTTTCAAGGAGGCAAAGGCTCTGCTGCTCTTGCCTATGCCTATCCCTTCAAAGCCCCCTAAGCAAATAGGAAAGTCTGCTTTCCTTTCGGGAAAGTGGACTCTGTTAGAACAGCACCGATCTCTGGCACCTAGTATGGGGTGAAGCTCCCCCAAGAACACCGGGCAGCACTGCCCTAGGCTTTACTCTAAAGTGCCTTAGATGGCACTCAACTTCTCTCCAGCACCACAGCGCCACTACATTGCCAGCGCCGTCTACTCAGCTCAGGACTGAGTCAAGCCCTCTGCCCACGCAGAGGAAAGAAAGCTCCTGCTCCCTGAGTCTGGAGGGTATTACGCCCACAAGAAGGAGCAGATGAGCTTGGGGAAGTTCACCAGTGCCGAGTGTCTACTGGTACCGATCTCATGGATGATTGGTACCAAGAGAAGTCCCATTACAGTGGGCTCACCACTGTACAGAAGAGCCCAGGACAATGCACTTAAACCCAGATAGGGCATTGAACCCCAAGCCAAGGTCATATAGAGAGGACACAATGGTGCATTTCGACTTTCTACGCCAGGTAACTGGCCGCTCGGGCATAGAGGTTATTTCAAAAAAGTTAAACCTACCCCCCCCCCTCGAAATAGCCGTTATTTCGAAACGGATGTTTCGAAATAATGGCTTTAGACCCGTTTGTACATGTTGTTTCGGAACAAATGGATTCCGAAACAACATGATTTGAACTTCCTCCCAGGGTGCTAAGCACCCTGGGAGGAAGAGCCACGCCCTCAGCACCCTGGCCAGGGTGCTGATGGGAGACAAGCCGCAGGGCATGGGGGGCTGCCCCCAAGACCAGCGGGGAGGCCTGCAGAGGGGTGCCGATGCCCTGCTCTCCCCGCCGCTGGGGCTGCTCAGAAGCCTGGCGGCAGGGTGCTGGGGCTCCCCACTTTTCCCGCTGCCGGGGCTGCTCCCAAACCCCACAGTGGGGTCTGGGGGCGCCTGGCTCTCCCTGCCACCAGGGCTGGTGGCAAACCCCGCGGCAGGGTGCTGGGGCCGCGGCTTTTCTCCGCCGCCGAGGCTGCAGCCACGGGGAGCCGGTCCCGACCCGGCTCCCCAGCGCCCCAGCGACTGAGCGGCTTTAGCCACGGGGAGCCGGGTCCCGCCAGCCCCTCAGGCTCTGGGCTCAGCGGCTGCGAGCCCCGCGGCTCCCCCACCACCAGCTCGGGGGCCTGTAGCTGGGGCGGGGTGGCCGCAGCCCAGGCGGCTCACCCCGTGCCCTGTTGCGGGGGCTGCAGCCCCCAGTGGTGGCGGGATGAGCTGTGGGGCTCGCAGCCGCTGCCCCCGCTGTGGGGTTTGGGAGCAGCCCCGGCAGCGGGCAAAGCGGGGAGCCCCGGCACCCTGCCCAGGGCTTCTGAGCAGCCCCAGCGGTGGGGAGAGCGGGGCATTGGCACCCCTCTGCAGGGCTCCCCGCTGGTCTTGGGGGCAGCGCCTCATGCCCTGCGGCTTGTCTCCCCTCAGCACCCTGGCCAGGGTGCTGAGGGGGTGGCCTTTCCTCCCAGGGTGCTAAGCACCCTGGGAGGAATTTCAAACCATGTTGTTTTTTTCGAAATAAAGGTTTTATTTCGAAATAAGTCATTTCGGAATGACTTATTTCGAAATAAAACCTTGCGTGTAGACATAGCCCAGGAGTATGGGGAAGATTATGAATCCCTCCTTGAGGAGGGCTCACTGGCATCTCAAGACTCATGCCTAGCCGCATGGGATGCCTCAGACACAGCAAGCCAAGGGGTAGCCTCAGCTATCATGAGGCATGTGGCATGGCTACAGGAAGCAGATCTGCCTCAAGAAACTCAACAGGCCATCCAAGAGCTCCCTTTTGAGGAGCGGTCCTTATTTTCAGAGGACACAGATCTCCTATTAAGTGGTGTAAGGAACCCCAGATTGGACCTCTGATCCTTAGGCACGCTTCCGTCTCAAACACCTAGTTGTTCTTTTAGCTCTCATCATCATAGGGAATGCCAGGGGTGACACTCTAGACCCTCTCAACCAGGTGGGGAACAAGATCAGCCCCTCAGGGACCCAGAACCCTTGCCTCCACAAGCATGTCCTCCTTAAAATGCCAGGCTCTCTTGTGAAAGCCTGTCCTGGGTGCACACCACTCTAACCTCCCTCTGCTGCCCTTTTATCCTGCCTAGAATCCCTCAGAATTAGCAGCGGTGTTCCTACATATCAGGGGAAGCCAAACTTATGGAACTCAAGAGCCACACAAGTTGATTATTAAAACTTCAAGAGCCACACTGAGGCAAATAGCCATATACTTTTACCTACTAAATTGATTTACTGATGTTCTTCCACAAGCCACACATTTTCATTCAAGAGCCACATGCGGCTCCTGAGCCACAGTTTGGTCACGCTTGCTATATATGGCCCTTCCACAACTAAGGGGCAGGAAATACTACCTCTGTTCCTTTATACAACCACTTCCTAAGCTAGAGAGCTAGCTAACTGGTCATAGACTTCCATATCCCTACACGTCGGAGCTCCTTTACACAGCATATCTTCGCCTCACAGCCAGAAAGGCCCAGGCCCAGGCCAGCAGACCAGTTCAGAGCACTCGTGACAGATAACCCCCTCTCTACCACCTGGGGTCTTATTCTGCCTATACAACTTCTCTCAAGGTCTAGTAAGGGCCGACATTTTTCAAATGTGTCCCTATACACCTCCTTTGCTCATCTTCTCAGTCTCACAAATTCTTGTGACTAAAACTTCAAGAACCATCGACTGGTCCAGACCCTAGTACTCGCCAGAGCATGAATCAGTTATTATTAGGTAAGCTGAGATAAGGACATATGCCTAACAAGAGAGTCTTAGGTTGGCCCTTTCAATTCTTTGGACCAGCCCTACATCACCCCAATGCATGAACATCCTGTAGTCCTGTGGTGGGATCCTCTAGGCCCCCTTTCTCAGATATTCCTCCCACTATCACAAGGGAATGCGGATGCAAGAACAACCCAGATAGCCCCAATCACTGTCATGGCTCAGCGGGGCTATTCACCACCATGTTATTAGGTGAACAACATTCATTTGTTCTCTTGGGGGGGTTTTCCATATGCTTTTTCTGGGTGCGTAATGTACACCCTAGTCCCCCCCCTTCATTTTCACTCTGCAGTTTTCCTCCATTTGCAGGAAACGGACTGAGAGACAACAACACTGATCACTGAGCACCCCTGGTGTTACCCACTTAAGGATCCTTCCTCCCTTCCCTTCAGCAAGGCCTCCCCAGAAAAACTCTGGGGTTTTTCCTATGATATTCACAGAGTAGGGATACCTTGATGACACTCCCTAATTTCTACTTTTCTTATGGTGTACCCTCTGGGCAAATCCGCCTGACTACTCCTCTCCAGTAGGGGTTACCCCCTTTTTTTGTTAGAGGGGTAAAACCTCTGAGACTTTTTCAATTCCTACTCTCTACCTAAGACCCCCCGTTTCACTCTTCCCACGGGAGCCCCACAGGGGTCTGGTAGAGAGCAGCCTTTCTCTCAGTTAAAAGTGGAGGGGCATTCCTGCCTTCAGGGTTGCCATAAGCTGGCACCTGCCCATCCTGTTCACTACCCCATTGCTCTCTGGGTAAGAGTGTTTAAAGCGTGGGAGGATGGGTATCCCGGATGCTCGCGAGCTACATGCCCTTGACCATGCAACTCCAATACGGTCAACCTCTCCCTCCTCAGACATACCCCACCCTCTCCCCGCCTCATGTGCTGAAAGGGTCCCTCAATGGTCTCCTCCTCCTTTCCATCTCCTTAAGGCCTACCAGGGACAATATCAATCTCTGCTAATCAAGCAAAGAGAGATAGAGGTTCTCACTTTTACAGGGCTTTGTTATAGGGAGACAACTGATCCAGTGTGCTTCCTCTGATAGCAGTGAGTGACCAATGGGAAAGGTAGCTTCACTCATGCCCAGAAGACTCCTCAGGACACTCCTGGATCCACCTTGTGACCAGGACCTGGCCTGGTATGAGTAGTTTAGGTGATATTCTCTGGCTTCATCCCTTTCACCCCCTAGGCTGTTCCTACCTTAACCGCTAGAGGTGTTCAGGGACCTTGAGCCCCTGTACGCTCACCTAGAGGTGTAGAGGGGGGTTGCTTCTTTATATAGTTCTTGGCCTCCCCTCCTATATAGTGCAAAGGAGTCTTGGTATAGGTGAAGGCCAGCCTCGAGTCGCTAGCCTTGTTTTCCTTCCTACTCACTGGGGTTTCCCTCCCTGCCTTGGAGCATGATCTCAGTGTCCTGGGGTCTACTTGCAGCTTTCCAATAGAAAGGGAAGGGATTGAGAGAGAAAACGTGCTGCCTTCTTTTTCCGGTTTCTTGGGGTTTCTTTCTGTAAATCTTCCTTTGCCACTCCAGGCTTGCTTTTCCCCTAAGGGAGGGACCAACCCTGAGTTAAACCCAGGGATCCTAATGGAATGATCCCTAGAGCTCGCAACCCCCCCCCCCCACCTTAGCACCACAGGGTAGTGCAGATCACAACTTCCCCAATCTATGGAGGGAACTAAGGGGACATCTTTTCTTGGGGTTTGAGACTGATGTCCATTAACTCCTGGGTCCCCGAGGTTACCCCACTGCCATCCCTGAGGTGACCCCTCTTCTATTGGGACCACCCTACTAGATCTTTTCCTCAGTGGTTTTCCACCCCGCTTAGTGATACTCAAAGGTCATAGTACTGCTTCTCTCCCAAAATGAGTGGGATAGGCTTTTGCCCAACCCTCTCCGTGGAGGCACAAGTCAGTCCTTCCCCTCAGGGTAAATAGCTCATCTTTGCAGCTTCCCATCATCCACAGCTTTGTCACCACAGCTGGGATTGAAGGGCCTGAAGATAGTCACATAGGCCCGAGGATCAGATACCACCCTTTATGCAGGTGGCAGACTTCCCTCACAAGTCACCCTGAGCGGAAGCCTCCCCGTCTCCTGATGTTTCATGCCATACCTACTATTGATTGGCTCTCCTAAAGCAGTTAGCAGAGCCAAGTTTTCTACAAGACAACCTACCAATTATCTCAGGCATATAGGGATTAACCTGTACAGTATATATATGTCCAGCTTCAGAAGGGATGGCTCACTTCCTTCCAATTTTCTTGGAATTGCTTGTAGAACAATTGAGAGGTGTAATGTTATTGTTACAGGGGTGAAGGAGCCTCGTGGCCCATCAGACTCTCTCTCGATTCCCACATTTTGGGACCTTCTAGGCTTAACTTAGCCAACATTACACTTCTCTCCCCTAAAACATGGTGACACACAGCCTTTCTAGGATCCCCTTGCTCAGTGTCTTCCTGGGATTCTAGAGAGTTAGAGAATGTCCCTTCCAGGCAGGCTAAACAGCCTGCTTTCCAGGAGCTCTTCCAGGTTTTTGGAGCTTGCTTTTAGGGGGCAGCCATACTCAATGGTTGAAAAACTCCAATTCTGCTCACTGTCCATGGTATGGCTAGCAGTTACCTAACATTGAATGTATCCAAAGCAGTGCTTGAAGAGGAACAGTGGGTTACTTACCAGTAACTGTCCACATATATTCAGGACCCTCCCCCACCATCCCTGCTTTTCGGAGTTGATGACTTAAAGGGGACTGGGGAGGATCAGGGTTGGGGCCATATATATAGCCACAGGAGTGGCCAGAGGGGGCACTGGCCACTGACTCTGCTCTGATAGGCTAGGGCAAAAGCTTCCAACCCAATTGTGTGCTGTGTCACATAGACACCTAACACTGAATGTATGTGAGCAGCCCATCTTGAAGAAAGATGGTTACTGGTAAGTAACCTGCCGATCTTAAAGCAACTGTATAAGGACTAGTCCTTACCCATGGAAGGCAGAAACTGGCTGAAAACCATCGCAGCCAAAGTAGAGTGGTAAGAAGACCATGACTATAGCAGTGATTTTAGATAAGATTGTGAATTCTCTTTTATTTGGTTGGGGTAAACTCCTTGACTGATTGATTAATTGATTGTGCATTGATTTGCTATATACTCAATTAAAATCATGTTTTAATTGGTAAATTAGTGTTTGTTTTATATAAAACTACATGGATTTTGGAGAGAGAATGAAGGTGTGGATGCCTAATTTGGAGCAAAGGCTCATTGCATAACAGTTTCTTTGTTAAATTGACAGATTGGTGTATATGAGCCTGCAGTGATCAGGGAAGGGACCTGATCCCTATTGGTTGGAAGTTCTCTGTGTGGCATCCATGGGCTGGGGGTGTCCTCTGGGGGCCAGCGCCTGAGTGGCTAGTAAGTGCAGTTCCACTGCCTGGGATTGATTACTTGCAGCAGGCTGGTGTGGGCTGACCCAGGAGTGAGTGTCCACCTAGTAAAGTGGGGTAAGTTGGGGTCCTGGACTTGGCAACTGTGGAGGCTCAGTGGCACAACAGAGCAGATTGCCTGAGCGGAATGTCACAGAGTAGGTAGCTGATCTGTCAGGGGTTGAACCCTTTAGAGACTAGCTGTGACATGAAGCCTGCACATTTTGACTTATTCTTTTCAGTATTCTGGGCAACTGCATAGTAAAGGGGAGGGGAAGGGAAAAGCATCAGTTCCCAGGGGAGCATTGTATCAGTCTTTACACTGAAAAATGAGGAGGTTTGGTACCACAAAGTTAGGGAGCTGGGCCTAATGATGCACAAATTCCTTACATCCCTCAGCTGACACCTCCATCCACTTTCTTCTGAGGAAAAGGGTACAGCCAGATAAGGTCAGGTTGCAGGACAACAAGGAAGGCTGTTATTTACTTATGCAGTGGCAAGTGAACAGTTTGGAATTATCTTCAGCATGGATAAAACTGAAGTCCTCCTCCAGTAAGCTCCCTCCACCCCAGAGCCAAACATCACCATCAATGGTAAAGAACTAAATGGAGGATCAATCACTTGACAAACTTGGCAGTACCAGTGTGGCAGCACCATGTCAAGTGAGGGTTCCCTGGAGGAGAAGATTCTTTAACTTCTACCTGTGCTTTGAGCACCCACTTGGGGCTCAGCAAATTCACTGGCTCTGATTTGCTTGGGCTTGCTGAGGCTGCAGCCATGTCTCTCTTTAATTTTGCCAGTGAGTACAGGTTTTACAGGTGAGTGGGCCATTTACAGTGACACAAGGAAACGAGGATCTCACCAGATAGTCCTAATTCTGTGAAGCCCAAACTAGTGCCAAACCCTTCTTTTTAAAGGGAGTAAATCTCCTCTCTGCCTCACTGGAAGGGTAGGAGACATATGTCACAGGGTGGAAACTTGTTCCATGGGTCTGATTCACTACAACTCCCAGCCGCCTTTCACTAGGTGCCAGTTGCAGCACACACAACTCTCCCATTCAGGGATACATTACAGCTGGGACTTGGGTGAAGGCTTGATTTAACTGGACCATGGCTTCTTGTTGAAAGCCCTAGTTCCACTCTGCTCTCTTTAACAGTTCATGCAGAGAGACTGCCTTGTCTGAAAACTGCTCAATAAAAAATCTCAGTTCTAGCTTCTGTTGCAATTCATAGGAATGCCCCTCCTGTCCCAAAATCACTCCAAAATAATTTGCTTGCTCTAAACGCAACAGGGCTCTTTTTCAGCTCACTTTAAACTCAGTTTCCTGAATCTTTTGTAATACTTTGTCCAATACTTCAAAATTCTGTTGCCTCGTCTGAGTGCAAAACAGAGCATCAGCCACATAAGAAATCACGCTGGCTCTTTCGGGCATTCTTACCCACACCTTGACTACCTGGGCATGACAAATAGGGGCATTTTTCCAACCCTTTGACACCCTGGCAAAACACAAACGCTTCTCTCAAAAGATGAAAGCAGATGTGTAATAGCTGTCCGGATGGACAGGGTTAGCAAAAGAAAACATTGGTCAAATCCACAACTGAAAACTGCTGCAGCCTGCCTACAATGGAGGCCATCCCCTCCTGACACTCAGCTACTATGGAGGCCATCAGTGGAGTCTCCTGATTAAGGGGCCACAAATCCTTCACAAACTTCCAGTTCTTGCTGTCACTTTTAGAGAATGGCCACAGAGCACCATTATTAGCATTTATTCTACCCAAACTCCTTGGCCCAAAAGTCCACATGTGTTTCTTTCAGGTTGGATTCTGCCCCTTTTGGATACCTCTACTGCCCCTGGGGTGGAAGACTTTTGCCTGTGACATGTATTTCTGCATCAATTTTACCATGTTCTATCTTAATTTTGACCCACACATCCTGGTGTCTGTCTGCAACTGCTAGGATTTCTGGGGCTAGGTGGCCCACTCCAGTTCTTCAGCTGCCTTATGGTCCAATAACTTAGTGAAATCTCCCCTGGTGCCCAGGATGTGCCAGAAGGCATTTTCCTCAAGACCCTGTCAGAAAAATCAACCAGTTCTCTCAATTCCTAGCATCCCTTCTCTTCCCAAATCCATTAAGCCAAATTGCCCTTTATATTTTCCTTTTCCCCATGCTCAGTGGAGTTTCCCTTCAAAGGAGAATAATGCTTTTCTGCCTCATTAAATGTAATGTCTTAAATCCAGTCAGAGGGTTGAACAGTTTCCCATTCTGGGTACTCATCAAAGAATAAATAGCACCTGTAGCTAACACCACATTCTGTCCAAATACCCTTCCTTTAAACTCCACATAAATGAGTAACCACCTCTGGCCCTAAAATAAATGACAATCTTTGGGCCCAATCCTTCTTTTGTTAACTTACTGCTTTTCTCAAAACTGCTTTCCAGGCAGTTGCAAAGTATCAGTAGCAAAGTCAACTTTCCTGTTGCTTGGCAACCATATCTTGGAGGGCAGTAAAATACAGCCAGCTGTAACTTTAACCCGTCACTTGCAAAACAAAATCACACAAGAACAGAGGAAAAACAGAACAAAGCAAAACAAAACAAAAACAAACCATCAGTGAAGGGGAGGGGAAAAGAGTGAGAGAATGTGTTTGCAAACAATGACTTAGAAGGGATGGGAAACGTCAACCAAGAAAAAGTACTGATAGCAACAACAGACCTCCATTTGGGGCTCCGTGGGCCAAAGCGTTGGGAAACCTGCACTCCTAGCCCTTATCTGGCTCTGAGAGGAGAGTTGGGGCTTCAACCACATCCCCCAGAGTGTGGCTGGGAGTGCTGGTTACCCTTGCCAGCAGGGGTGGTCTTAGTGATTCTGGGGCCCGGGGGAAAAGCCATGCCTTGTTGAGGCCCCCACCACCTCCCCACAAGGCCACCCCAACTCCTTTATCCCCTCCCAGCCACACACTTCACCTGGCTGACTAGAGCTGCAATGGCACTGTTGCTCCCTGGCCTAGCCACTCACATCATATCATATGGCTGGAAGGGACCTCATGAGATCATCGAGTCCAACCCCCTGGGAATTGAACCCAGGACCTGCTGCATGTTAAGCAGAGGTGCTAGCCACTACACTAACGTGCTGGCCTGCATTTCACCATGCATTGGGTGGGCAGCTGGGAGATTTAAAACAGGCAGCCCCAGCTCGACCCCAACTTCTGGAATCTGCCCCACCCCCCTTGGCAGGTCCCGCATTCACAGCTTGGGGGCCTAAGCAGTTACCCAGGCTGCCCCATAACTAAGACCTCTGCTGCTTGGCAGCCATTACAAGGCTGTGCTCTAGTTTAAGATGCCAATTGATTTCCCTGTGACTCAGCCTGGTCAAGGGTGGAGGGCCTGACCTCAACTCAGGCTTCCCCTCCTAGGTTACTCTCTTGGGACCAATCTCCCTCACTGTGAAAGTTACAGATGTGGATGTCTATAGTTCTTCTGGCATTTCACACAATAGATTATGTGGTCAGGACCGGCTTTAACCATAAGCCAATAAGGCCCTGGTTCAGGGTGCCCCAGCTTAGGGGTGCCATGGAGCCAGCCTGGGGGTGGGATGAGTCGCCCATGGGGTGGACTCTGCTCTCTTATCCCACCTCTGGGCTGGCCTTGCCTGCCCGTAGGGTGGAACAGCCAGCCCAGGGAAGGAGCAGGAGACTGGAGTCCGCCCCAGGGGCTGGCTCGCTTGGCCCCTGGGTCAGCTGTTCCCTGCCCTGGGGGCAGGCCAAGCCAGCCCAGAGTGAAAGCTGGGTCTCCACTCCCCCCCCCCCCAGGGGGGTGCAAAAGCAAAAGCCGGCTTGGGGCACCAGAGCCCTGTGAGCTGGCCCTGCATGTGGGGACTGCTCATAAAAGCCCAATGGAAAAGGAAGCTCATGGGATGGTACCTCTCATACTGAAAATGAGACGGAGATTCATTGAGATCCTCTTCCCCTCCCCAGACTGATTCCCTTGACTCACAGACACTATTCCCTTCTATTGTCCCAGTCTTGCTCTTAAGCACAATTTTGTCTCTTATACTGCCTGTGATCTGCCTGTCTCTTATCCTAAGAATCCTTCAGAAAGGTTCAAATAATTCCACTACTCCATTGTCTGCTGTTTCAATCCATACCCTTCCTGCTTCTGCCTGACACTAACCCTCTCACTAGCACACACTTGCTTTTGTATTCCCACTATCTTAGCCTGGGGTAGGAACGGGGAGGGGAGATCTCCGACTTAGCCTAAAGGTTGGAAGTCTCTTTGTCTTTCTCAATGTTATATTTTTAATTCCTCCAGTCTTGCCTTTAACTGACCTAGTGCTCTATCTGCTACCATCTGCTTATCGAGTGCAGAAATGACCTAGGGCCAGTCAAGATCCCAGGCCCCCAAAGACCGCTACCATGCTGCTGTACAAAACCAGTCAAACTGTTTCCCAAAACCATTTCTAGCTTTCCCAGTTTATAAGATGTTCCCTCTCATTTAGACAAAATTCTTCACTCAATGAGGCCATCAGCCTGAGCTCTGAATCCCAGAAATGGGATGTATATGTAAATTGACGCATTAGCTACAACACAAGACTTTTAGAAAGCTACCTTACCTCAATCTCCTCTACCTTCTGGTGCAGCAGACAGCTACTGGTTTGCACCAACAGTCTCCTTGCTCTCCACCATCCTTGCAGGGGCCTTCGATTCTGTTCCAGGGCTTTGCTGAACCCAAACTCTTGGTATGTTTAGTCTTTGTGAGGTGGCAGGAAATCGATCAATGGGGACATGGCGATCCAGCTGATGGATAGTAGATGTAACACAAGTGCTTTCACTCAAAGCTTCTACTTAGGCTCCAGGCCTTTCACATGTCTGCAACAGAGCACCCCAGATTCATATTTACCTACGATCTCAAGGAGGTCTCTTGTCGATAACTGTAGGTATCCAGTGGCCAACTTCCATCTGCAGAGAACTTGAAAGGGTCCCAAGGGTTCAAGTGTCCATTGAACTGTGATTCCTTACTCTTTTAATACCCAATTTCTTGGTATTACATAACTTGTTCACAAAAAAAAAATACTGTTGAACAGAAGCTAAGTGGGGAGATTTTTCAGTCTGTCAGCTAGGGAATTTTCCATCAGTTAAAGAGCTGAATAGCAATAGTTAACTATTTCCAGACTTTCCATCTTGCAGAACTGCGTACTTTGGAAAAGCAGCTCAAGTGAGGAGGGCACAGGGTCATGTTTATTCCTTGTGGTCAGTCACTTCCCCCTCCACGCCTGGTCTGTTATCCTTGCTAAGGTTTCAGAAAGGCCTTCTTTGCTGCTTTCAGCAATAAGCATAACAATTGGTATTCCAGCTGTTGGCAATAGCTTCATCATTTACTGGGCTCTGGGCTATCAAAAATCTCCTCCTGCAACATCTGTTCATGATCATGGATGAGACTATGCAACCCCCTGATAACACAGATGCTGTGATATCATTGTGGGGCATGAGGGTTAGCCATATATACAATATATAAAAAAACACCTTTAAATGATTCAGGAACTATGCAAACTAAACTTTGCCCTTGTGTTCCTAGCTTTCTCTCCCCCCACCACCATACTTTTTGTTAATTTAATTTGAAATAAGGCACAGCAAACTGCTGTGCACCTCTTTGGGGGAAGACCCCTTCCCTTCTTATGTGTTTGTATAGAGTTTAGCCTTACAGAGAGTTCTGATCCTGGAAAGAACCTTTGGGCACCACAATAGCATAAAGAATAGGAATAGATATAATGGGAAAAGCATATTCTTCTAGATCCTGTAAAATGGAACGTTTGGGAAACAAAAAGTGAAGCAGTGAGCAAGAGGTGGCTGAGATCTATTCGCAGTGCTGTTGGATATCCATTGTACATGAGACATAAATGGTTACAGACTTTTCTGGAGGCCATCTTAGGGCCTTGAGTGATGGCACTACTCAGCGTTGCCATACAGGAGAGAGTCTGCAATCATTGCTCCTTTTCTGGCTTTCT
Source organism: Podocnemis expansa (assembly GCA_007922195.1). Classification (NCBI taxonomy): domain Eukaryota; kingdom Metazoa; phylum Chordata; order Testudines; family Podocnemididae; genus Podocnemis; species Podocnemis expansa. The sequence goes on from ML681990.1 coordinate 40,449,910, forward strand.
AGCCTGGCATGTCTGACTGTTGCAGAGGCTGCACAGAGAATCGCTCTGGCCTCTCTAGCAGTAATAACCAGCTCCAAAGCAAATCATATCCAGTCTTCTTTCTGTGTTTGGAAGAGTAGGCATAAACTAGAGGAAAATAGCAGGATAACATCCAGCAGGGATGGTATAATGTAATTTAGTGTGGAAAAATGTAAAGTACTGAGAACTGGGCCAAACAATGACAAAAAAAATTATAACATAAGTAGAAGCAGGCTACATGAAGCTAAAAGGAAAATAATCTGGCAATCATGGTGACACACATTTAAAACCACCAGCCCATGTCTGTCAGTAATTAGAAAAGTAAACAGAATAGTGGGATGTTTCCTTGGTGGAGTAGATAATAAACCAGCGGAGATAATTTATGGGACCATTCAAAGGGCTGCTGATGAAACCACACCCATAGTGTTGTGCATGATTTGTAGGCACCATATTACACAATAACTGAGTGAGTTATGAAGAGATCAATAGGTAGCAAAGGCCATAACTAATGTGAAATTAGATTAGTAAAATTAGGCCTGCATGTACTGAAATAGAGAAAGCTAAGTGAAGGTAGATTGGAAGGGGATGCCACAAAAAAGTGTCCAAGAGGCTAATGACTAGAGATGGATGGATTGGACAGACCCTGCCTTGCCCAGACTCAAAGCATTTTTAAATTTTGGAAAATATTCAGTATAGAGGATTTGCTTCAATCCAGTAAGGTTTTATTGTGCCTTTTCATGACCCCAGTGTGCTACTATCCCTCAGCAGCACCTCTAACATCCCCATGTTAAACTACCATGAATGTTTTCCAAAAAAGGAGACTCTTCCTTGGTCTGGCATTTATATTAGGGAGCTGAGATTACAGACTATGAACACCAGCTAGGTAAACAGGTGATTGGACCAGAAGTTCCTCCTCTCACCTTGTTTCACTTTAATCTTCATAGCTTCCTTTAGTTCTGTACTGTTATCAAGAATGCCCAGATGTTTGGCTGAGAAATGGGCTAATGATACCTGTACCCATAAGTCTGGGTTAAAAAATAATAAAACAAACTTTCAAGTGTTAACTCTTGTTCAGCACATAAACTCTCACTTTCTAGGACAAATGGACTTTAATGGGAATGCAGAGTACATAGAAGGGCAGCAGTTCATACAGTGGCAGAGTGCATAGGATGGCAAGATGTGTCTGAGGCACCTGTTCAGATATATTTTGTAAAGGACAAAAAACAGATATCTGGCACAGATAGCTGACACAAGGAGCTGGGCATAAGCCCATCCAATGCTCACTGGGCAGTGCTGGCTCCTGTCCTTCAGGGCTGGACCCAGCTCCCCACTCCAGACATTGCAACATGCTGTGACCTCATGTGCTGTGTCAGACTCTGTTTGACTCAAATTTGTCCTGGCTGCCTTCTATCATGCTAAAAGAGTGGCTGGACGAAATCTGAGTGGCAATGCACTCCCATGTGTCAGACTGCAATGACCAGAGTGGATAGCCCAGCCCCATGGGACAGGAGCTGTCACTGCTTGTTGTATATAGGATAGGCTTACTCTACAGCTCTCTACTAATAACCCATCACCCTTCCCTTCCAGCTGCAAAACCTGGCCTGAATACATAAAGTGTGATACAGAACTTCAAGTGCTAGGAATTATACTACATTGCTTTTTCCCCTCTACTTTAATCAAGGGGTTCTTCTAATTAGAGAGCTGGAAGGTGGAACAGGGGGAGTAAGGTAACATAACTCTCAATGAAGTAGGCATCAAGGCTCGAAGTTGGAAGGCTGCAGCACTTTATTATGCCACTGAAAGATTCAATGTGTCACCCAAAGACCTGAATGTTTGGGATTCATCAGAGGCAGAACAAAGAAAATACAATTAATCTGTGGGAAAAACATTAATCTGGTGATCTTCATAACGTCTTAAAGGGACAACTGTGATTACCTTAAGATAACTAAGGTCTTTAATATATCAGTTGTAGTGGGGGTTTGTTTTTCTCCATTAGTGATTGCCCTTTGAACAATCATGGTCATATGAATTTAATAATCAAAGTAATCTACCTGCAACTCCAAGCTGTCAGCAGTGTGTGTGTGTGTGTGTGTGTTTGTGATGATATTATGATATGGTGGGAGGAACTTGGGTTGCCTTCATTTGTTAATTTAGATGCCAGGTATTAGCACTGTTTTCACAGGCATATTAGTGGCTGTTGAAAAGAAGCCATCACATGGCTAGCTGGTAATGCTGGATTATATCAAAGCACCCCAGAACTCTCACCAAAGGTTCATTACTCTTCAAACATAATGATGATACCCATAGGTCCTATGCAGGTTAAGCAAACTGAATACTTGTAGTTTATTTTGGGTGGTACCCATGAATATTGGGTATTTCACGTCCCATCTGTCTCAGAAGGATGCTATTTAAATCAAATTATGTCTTTAAGCTTGTAAACAAAAAACTGTCTAGATAGTAGGACAGTCCCAGAAACACTGCTCTGCAGGGAGACTGAATTTCAAAGGAGAATTTGCTTCATACAAGAGCTGTACATCTGGGGAGGCCCATAGTTTACATACCAGAGGAGGGTAATGGTTTGCAGCCTAAACCCAGCCACAAAGATTCTCTTTCTCTGCTGAATGAGTTTATATAGTTAATGTAAGATGGCTGGTTCCTCCAGTGCAGAGCAAGACTTTGCATTCTTATTTTTAAAAAAAGAGGCAGAGTGTGGTAGTTTTCTGTGGAGACTAAACAGGTTAGGAGTGTGACCCCTCTATGTTACTGTGCAGCGCAGCCTTTTATTTCCTGAATGGTTTGCTTTGCACTCAAGTTAACTCATGCACTGGATTTTGTCCAAGTACATTTTGTTTCTTGATACAGGGCCAGGCTCCACTCAGTTGCGGTGCTGTTTCTTCTCCCTCCCTCCTCTCCTCCTTGTTCTTTATTATCATTCTCATTTCTCGGTGTTACTGACATGATATGGAGGAAAAAAAACTAAAATAAAACAAATTTGTCTGTAATAAGAGCTGACACCAGTTATGCTAAAGCTATAGAAACCCCCAGTTAATGAGTCTGTGCATTGAATTGTCATAAGCTCAGCTTCTGCACCAAAAGGTAAGCCTGAAACCAGCTGAAACAGAAAGCATTTGAAATCTACACTCTGCCAAATAGCTTCCAGATGTGTAAGATATAGCCTCACTGTGGACTGCGATGGTAGTTCTGCCAGCATATGTCTGTACATTTAAGATGCACAGGGAACATGAAAGTGGATCTTTTACAACATCTGCTGCCTGGTCCCAGTGTCTCCCTGCATGCTTTTCTCACCTTCTTCTGTATTTGATGGTCCTCTTTTTCAAATTAATCAAAAAAAAAGTTACATAGCTTTCCAATCAGTCATTGACTCTTCGTAATTTGTTTCACACGTTCTTATGTTGGCAGTGAGGTAGAGAACAAGCATTCTTTGCTATCCAAGACAACTAACCAAGGCACTGAGCCTTTAATGAACTCTGTGTTGGTGCAGAGGGAAGCCTGTGTGGAGCTCATAAATAGGGTCACAAAATGGTACTTGATTCACTATAAAGGGACTTCTGAAAAAACTATTTCTCTGTTCATCTAAGCATGAGGAGTGTTAGAACTGTAGTAAGCAACAAAGCTGCATGGGGTTATACATTCAGATATACTCTAGCTGCTAAGTAATTCCTTTTTGAAAGTATTATCTACAACTATCCTCCCCACAGTCATTGAAGGAGCAAAATTATACTGCCCCATAAGACATGGAATCGTGAAAATACATGGTTAGTAAGCATCTAGCAAAAAGTATTGTTACTTCAGAGTCCAATGCACTGCCATTGATTTTCCCTCTCCGTTCCACTTAAAATTAAGGAAATGCTGAAATATACTGTTGAATCTGGACCCTTAGGCTGTTCCTTCAGAACTGTCTCCATCTGGCAGCTTCTCACACTACAAAGATTTCTGAGTAGCTGGTGGTAATACTTTCCTTCTGAAAACAGTTCTGCATGGTGACAACCTTAGTTTAGCATGCCCTGTGTGCACAGTCTAGGCACTGTGGTCGTCATTTTTCTAGGGCTCATTTCTCCTGGCTCTTCCCCAAGGTATTTCCTAATGTAGGGACCTTCTTGCTATTTCATTCTAATGTTGCCAGTTTACACTACATTTTCTAAACTCCTTGTTCCATGAGCTTAAAACAGTTACATTAAAAAGCCTGAGTCTATAACTTATTTAGAAGTTAGTGAGGAATATAATGGTAGGCATGTACCTTTAAACCTGATGATCTGTCACTAAGGCAGACATGTGGGGCACTGGAATAATGATGCTGGAAGTTTTCTTAGAGAGAGCTGTCCAGGGGTGGAAGGGTTAGAACAGGGCTGAAAAGGAGGATGAGGGGACTGTGTCTGACTTTTCACTTCATCTCCAGACATGAGTTAAATTACAGATAGTGTGTCAACATTGAAAAGTTCTCCTGAAAGAATTTTACTTGCAAACAGACCCATTTCCCAGTGGCTTCAATCTCAGAGACAATTTTATATTTTCAAGTGTCTGGAATTCTCACTGGACCTTTTCCAGCTCACTGTTCCATTAACATTTTCCTTTGAATGCACATAGTGGGTTCCTTTGAACCAGAGAGTCACAGAGCAACAAACATTTCAATTTCAAATATCCTTCTGACTTCTAGAATCCATATTTCAGAGTGGCTTGGATGATTCAAGAAGTTAAAATAGAGAGGGGGGGAACTATGGCCCATAGGCCAAATGTAGCCCATGGGAGCCTTTCATCTGGCCCTCTAGTTTGGCTTGGCCAAAGCCCAGAGGCCTCTTCCCCCACCCGGCACTGCCCCTCTTCCACCACAATGTCACAGTAGCCACTCCCCCATCCCTACCCCATTGCTTCTCCTGCCCCTCTCCAGCCTACCTAGGCATTGATGTGGCCCGTGGCTAAAAAGTTTGCCAATTCCTGAGCTAAAACATAGCAGTAATAGATTACAATGGTATAGTTTTAAATGAATAAGAGACTGTTCAGTCTAATAAAACACCCCCAGTATCACAATCTTGCTTATAGTGCAATTTATTTATAACTCCTCAGCCCATGCCATTATCTTCTTTGCAAAGTCTGAAAGTGATATTAATGGTGCTACTGCAAGCAGAACTTATGTTAAAGGAGAAATAGAGTAGAGTCAAATAGGTTTTCTAAGTGTCTTAGTAAATAGTATGCACAATTTTTGTCAGCTCTTCCATTTACTCTGCTAAATTAGTTTTAGATCTGATCTTTTTCATTCACACAGCATCCTTTTGATTTGTTCTCAAAACACCCTGTACTACTTTGGTCCTCCAGTTTCTCAGACTTAAATGATTTCTCCCTTATGGCTCTGATCTTGCATTTTGAGCTGCTCCAGACCTTATCCAATATTTCCAGTGATGTTACAATAATCCTCCTTCTTTGTCATTCTGGGAGTTGGGGGTAGAAGAACATCTGATAGCTAGGTTAGCCTGCTAATTGATTTCTACTGAGACACTAGCAGCAAGCTTTGTTACATGCTATAAGTTGGAACGATGATAGTATAATATAGCACTTTTTCACATATCTAGCACATTCCTCAGATAATTCTTGTGGATTTTCTCTGCACGTGTTCCGGTTTGAATTAATCTTGCTTAACCATGGGAGACCAGAGCTGCACATGGTATTTCAGAGGATGTCTTACCAGTGACGTGAATAATGGTACTATCATTTTTTGGTGGGATGGTCTCATTAGAGTTGCATAGATAGTTCCATTAGTGTGTTCAATTTTATATACAGTATTATCTATTTAATTATTATAAGGCATCTGGAATGAATTAGATGCTAATAAAATAAAAGTATGCACACTCACTATATCTTTCTTTCTGGTAGTATCCAAAAGTACAATGGTCAAGAATATTCTCCCACTCTACTCAGGTCACTTTTACATCAGCAAAATATATTGAAAGGCAAAATACAAATCCCAGAAAGCAGAAAAATACTGGACTTTTGGAAATCAACTCTCTTAACAATGATTTAAAATGGTGGGTTACTTACCAGTAAGCAGCCTTCTTCAAGATGGGGTGCTCAGATTCATTCAGAAATAGGTGTCTCTGTGCTGGAGTGCCTGATTGATCGGAACTTTTTGCCCTAGCCTGTCAGAAGAGGGCAGGCAGCCACTGCCCCCCATGCCATCCCGTTGCTATATATGTGGCTGCCACCCAACCCCCTCCCCAATTCCTAGGAGTCGCCAACTCCAGATGTGGGTATGGGGGGGGTGGGATCTGAATGGATCTGAGCAGCCCGTCTTGAAGAAGGACAGTTACTGGCAAGTAACCCACCATTCTTCTTCGAGCGCTGCTCGGATACATTCAGAAATAGGTGACTGCTAGCCGTACTGAGGGATGGTGGGTGGAGTTGGCTCTTCTGCCTTCAGCACAGCATATCTTCAACTTGGGTAGTTGTCCAATGAGCAAGGTCCTCAAGGGGTCTAAGGAATCGACCTAAGGACCATCATCCAGGCAAGGGTAACCTGGGATTGCAGGACCTAACCCAATGGCGAGAAGTAGGCCCAGTTTGTCCAAGTGCCAATTGTCGTGCTTGTGCAAGAGGGCCAGAGGTCACCTTATGCATAAACATGATACCAATGCATTGTGGCTATACCCAAGGAATGTGACTCTAACTGCTCTGCCTAGGAGTGTATTGGCAGTTAACGTACCTCCTATAGGGAAATTCAGAAGACCATAGGGTTGTCAGGCTGGGAGTGGTGGGTACCGACACTGCAATAATTGGTGGAGGGGAGGTAGACCATGTTTCCCTCAGTCGGGCACTGTAAGGCACTTGCAGCCCATGAGCCCAATGGGAACATGAATCTGGTGCACTTGGTGCCTGTAGAAGGGATGGGCTGCCAGAGGCAGGTAGGAACTAGGAGAGTTACTTTATCCTAGATAGAAAGGGGAAAGTGCGAACAGCCAGTGGCGGTAGCTGATGACCTGATACAACACATTTGGGTATGAAGCACCCGGATCAGCATGGGGAAGGTGCCTGACCCACCCAATATTCCTATACAAGGCAGACCAGGGGAGGAACTTCCTGTGAGCCTGATGAATATATCCCAGGCCTATGTGAGTATACTGATGATGCTGTGGCAGTCCTGTTGAAGAGGACTGTCAGTATTGATAACCTTGTGAAGACACAAGGAAGTGGTATTATCATTATCCCCCCCCCTTATTTTTTTCAAATTCAGTGGGTGGTGAATCGCTGAAGGAGTATAGGGGCAATGAGCTGATTGCAGTGAAGCGATGCCCAAGAGTAGACTCATAAGTACGATAATCCCGGGTGCCAGATCTCTGTGGCCTACGGGACTATGCTCATATTGGCTTACTTGACCTTGTACCACCGGAAAGAGTGCAACCGGTATGGCACCAGCCTAAGGCCGGGCGATGCACAGAGGTGTGTGTCAGGATTGGGCTCCTGAAGGAAGGGCCCCAGGGAGAAAATGGGATATACGGGCAGAGGGAGCCGCGTCCTCCGCAGGAGCGGAGTGAAGGTCCACCACTCCAAAGGTGCACATCCAGCCGTCTCCTTTAAGAGACTTCCAATTTATCTGAAGCATCTACTACCAGTGCACTACTGTTGTCATTAGACTTAGCCTGAGAGTGAGTTCTATCAGGGGACGGCTAGCTCCTGAATTCCCGGTGGCTGGTCCGAATCTCAGGACAGGCATAATATGAGGTCTATCCAGTGAAAAAGACCCCAGTAGTCGCCTAAGATGGAAGCATAAAACCAAGTAGTGACTACTAGGGCTAGAGAACCCTCGGAGCATGATGAGGAAAAGGGAGTTGTATCCACGGGTCACCCGAAAAAGGTGGTCCTGGAGCCAGACTGGGATGACCACTGCGCTATGGCCATCCCCAGGGAAGGAGCTATGAGAGGGGCCCTGCTGAGTAGAGGAGGCAATGACTGGGACCAGACTAGTACACTGCCTGTGGGAGTGGTCTGTGGACCATACCAGTGGAGCCCAGCCAGGGGTGCCTTTCACAGGTCTTGTACCCTTGACTCTGAGGATAAAGACATCTTGCCTACCCACTAAACTGACTGAGCAGCTTTGACTGCGAGTTTGGAGAGGAAGGCAGAGGGACGAGTGTGTTCAGCTCTGACCAAGTGACAAAGGGGTGGGAGAGGAACATCGATATTATTATGTCATCTCCTCTGATGGCCGTGACCCGAGAGCCCCCTGATTTGAGTGGGAGGGAATGGGCATATTAGAGATGGGGAGAAAGAGGAGGAGAAGGTAATACTGTATACCTTGTCAAAAAGAACCCCATGTATGGATGTTTGGGCTTCATGGTGCATTCCGGGTAGCTGTGAATGACAGGCCCGGAGAGGGAAAAGAAGCCATTGTTTGTTAGGGTAGGCAGAAAATGAGGTGGAAGCCCAGTTGATGCGACCCCCTCAGCAAGTCATTTACCACGCTTTGAACCAGCTGGTAGTAGCAAGTGTAGGGGTTTCATTGCTGGCATGGAGGCTGCGAGCAAGTTATCAAAGGTCTGCATCCCTAGACAGGCTCCTCCCTGCATGTCTGGTACTTGACAAGCGGAAGTGATATGCCTCCTCTATGGGTTCAGGAAGGGGTTGACATATCCTGAACTGGAGGCACATACCTTAGGACCCTGGATTGGGTTGATCAGACGTGAGATGTGTTTAATCTAATCCTGACAATCGGAAAGGGTTGGTTAGGGTGGCACATGAGAAGGGTGGGGAGGTTCCCCCCCCCCACTTTTGGGGCAGGCAAGTGGATGCCTTCTATGAGAAGGAAACAAGGGTCAACAAGGGGGCCTCCGACCACCTGATTGTGGGGTGGAATGGTAGGGATTTGGCCACAGGGAAGCGTGCGGGAGTGACGCTTCCCAGTATGGAAATAGTCACAGCAAATGGGAGGGCCCAGTGTAGTTCAGAGAGAGGATCGATGGGTGATACACTTTTCGATGTTTGGAGTGTATTCCATGAACCCTTATGTGTCCTGAAAGGTAAAGGAGCTGCTGTCCAAGAGAGTGGGGGGCATGGAGTACGGGGTGTGATAGCTCCCTGGAAGCAAAAACTGTTCTCTAAGGGATGCCCCTAGGATTCTGACCACAGATCCTCATTGTGATCGCTATGGTAATCAAGGAGGCTTGGGTAATGGGAGCGTAAAGCCCCCTCAGGTTTTTGACATATTAGGGTAAACAGCGGGAGTATGGATATGTGTCCAACCTTAATCCTACTCAAAAGAAGAAAGGCTACTTAACCTCCGAACCATCTGCCCTCACCCAGGGGGAGAAGGAGAGGGCTGTCTGACAGCTCAGAGGAATGGTACCGAGGCAGAGGGCACTCCATGGCAGAGTTTGGATGGTTGACAGCATGCCTGTGATCATAAACAATAGTGCTGATTGGCTGGTCGAGGTCCATCCCTGGAGTTGCACGGGGGAGAGCCTTGCCGGGAAGGTCCCCCAGGTGGTTTTTGAACTGAAGTTGTGGTGGTGAGGATTAAGTTCTCACCAGTAACTAATGAGAAGAGGGTGGGTGTGGAGGGTCAGTCTACTATGGGGCCCTCTGGAGCCATAGGACATGGAAGAGGCCTCATTGGGAGAAGGCTGAGATATTTTAACTCCCCCTGGGGGTCATGAGCAGTCCCCAAGACGGCCGAGGTCTCTTGTGGAAACAGGGTGTTGCCCCTGAAGGGGAGATCGAGGGCCACCTGCTGAGAGGCTGGGGGAACTCTGGCTTCCTGTAGCCAAGCTGTGCAGCACAGGAATACCGCTGAGGCCATGGTGCGGGCCACCGTATCCACCGCATCCCAGGCTGACAAGCGGAGGTCCTGGGAGGCTATTTTACCTTCCTCCAAGAAGGCATCGTACTCTTCCCTGGCCTCTGGTGGCCTCTAGATGTCTGAATTTGTTTATTGACTCCCACATGTCCAACATGTACCTGCTTGTTAGGGCCCGATTGTTTGCGACCCGCAACTGGAAGGTCAAGGAAGAGTATATTTTCTGTCCCAGTAACTCTAACTCCCTTGTGTCCCTCAATGTTGGGAGGGGATCATGGCGAGTCTGTCCTGGCCCTAAGGCCACCTCCACCACAGCACGAGGTGGTGGGTGAGTTAGGAGAACTCTGACCCTGGGACCCTGTACTTGAGACCCGCTGTATTTGAGACTGGGGGGATGGAAACTGGGTTTTGCCAGCTGGAGGAGACCAGGTCCCAGATGCTAGGGTGGAGGGGAACTGTGACCGGTTCCACCAAGGAGAACACCTGGCCGAATAAAGCATTGGAGGGTGTCTCGGAGGATTGGACCTCCATCTCCATGTGGGCTGAGACATGGCACAGGAGATCAAAATGTGCCAACAAATCACCCGTTTAAGAGGATGGTACCAGGTTTAAGGCTCTCCCCACTGCCGGGGTGGTACTGGCGCGGTCGCAGAGGCCTCCTGCGGAGAACATTCATGAGGGTGGTAGCGGAAGGGTGATGGCACCGACACCTGGTGCCGAGGCTGTTTAGAGTCTTCTGAAGCCCCTTCCCCCAGGCTGGAACAGGGGGAAGCATCTCAAGACCCACAGGGCAGTACTGGAGATGACAGGATGATATGTTGCCAAGGGGACAGCTCCACAGCACCGGGACACAAGGGGGTGAAGGACTCTGGAGCTTCGGGGCCCGGGGCCGGTGGCAGGGAAGGAGAGCGGTGCCATTTGTGCTGCACCCAGGCCCTTGACATGAAGGCTGGCTTCCCCCTTCTAACCAGCGCTGGGGAGGGAGGTTTAGGCAGCAGGAGGAGTGCCCTGGCAGCCTCCACTGCCTCCAGAGTCGTCGGGATCGGCACCGACCCTGACCAGTCCCGGGGGGAGCCCCATGTCTAAGACACAGGTCTATGTCGGTGCCGCGGTACCAGGGTCAGATATGACCAGTCCTAGGAAGAGCCCCCTGTTGGAGATGCAGGGCTGTGTTGGCGCCACAGTACCGAGGTCAGTACCGAGCTTGTCCTGCTGCCCCTGTTGGCACAGTGCTGGGCGGGTTCCAGTGCCGAACTGGCACACGGTGCCGCAGGAGGTCCCAAAGCCTCGGGAGAAGAGTGCTGAGCCTGCTCGGAGGCCAGGGCACGGCACCTTTGCTCCCTGTCCTTGATTGCCCTTGGCTTGAAGGACAGACAGACAGAGCACGCAGTGACCATGTGACTTTTGCCCAGGCACCAGAGGCACTTCTTGTGGGGATCGTCCCATGGGAAGGCCTTGCCGCATTTGGCACAGGGATTGAACCCCGGCATGGCAGATGATGGAGGAGTGCGAAGTTCCGGCCCAAGAGGGGAGAACTTCTTCGGTGGAACTAAGTCGACAAATAAGTGCTCCCAGTCGGGTGGAAAACTCATAAAGCGACCGAAGGACAGGCTGCTTGTGAAGTGCAAGGAGCGGGCAGTTCCACAACCGATGCAGAGGTCGAAGAAATGAAAGTGGGGAGGGGTCAGGTGGCGGTCACATACATAACCATGGGGGGGGGCAGTGGCTGCCTGTCCTCTTCTGACAGGCTAGGGCAAAAAGTTCTGACCAATCAGGCCTTCGGCAAGGAGACATCTATTTCTGAATGTATCCGAACAGTGCTCGAAGAAGAACTAAAAGAAATTAATCGGTACCACTGTCTTTTGTGTCGCCTCTGGAGTGCTGGAAATCCCTTAAGGCTACCCAGGGATTAAAGTAAGGGGGAATGCACCAGAACGCTGTTCTGGGGCCCACCATTTTTAGGAGCAAGTATTCTGGGGTTCCTAAAAATAGAACAATGGGGCAGAATGCTGTTTTCCAGCATGTTCCCTCTGTCCTTACTACCCCTGCACAGTTTAAACCGCTCCCAGCCTGGGGGAAGCTCCCTGCTGGGCAGAAGACACAGTCTTCTGACCAGGTGGCAGCCGCAGCTGCCATGTACTGCTGGCAGATGTATCTCCCACCTGGCTAGAAGACACAGTCTTCTGGTCAGCAGCAGGGAGCTTACCCCCAGGCTGGGAGTTTTTAAAAACTCCCACCCTGAGCAGGGTCTGAGCATACTCAGGGTGGGAGGAGCAGCCTGTGGTGTGGCTGGTTTGCTCGGGTGGCCAGGTAAAGAGGTCCGGGGGGGGGGGGGATTGGGGACAGTCAGGCAGCCAGTGGGGAAAGGGTGGGGGGGAAGAAGGGGTTGGGCCAACTTGGGGGGAGGACCAGGAGAGCAGGTGGGTGTGTTAGGGTGGGAAGAAGAGGTCGGGCTGGGGAGGTGTGGAGTGGGTTGGGGGCTTGAAGGGATGGAGTGAAGATGGGGAGGTGGGGGTTTAGGAGCGCTAGGGTGGAGACTTAGGGGGAGGCGAGCTTAGGGAATGGGGATGGAAGCTGAGGAGGATATGGCGAAGAGGTGTTTGATGTGGGCACTAGTAGACAAGGTTGGGGTGATGTGGATTTGAGGCTGTGCTTCAAGTCTGAGGAAAGAGCTGGTACAGCTGAAAAATGCCTACCTGGGTGGGGGTCCAGACAATACAGAAAGGGGGGCCGGAGATTAGGAGGGTTCTGGGGCCTGTAAAATTATACTTTAACCACTGAGGCTACCTGAGGGGAGCACTGATGGCATGTTCATTTTATTTCAACAAATGAGGGAGAAAATGCCCCTGAGGCAGGCAACATAATTCCTCAGATCAAAAAGATGGAAGAATTCCAGGGGAGAGGGGATAAGATCTCTCTCACTCACTCACTCACACACATACACGCATGCACACTCTGTAAGCTTAAAACAAAATACCAGTTGGCAATTACAAAGCTATGGAATAATAAGAACAGCAAATGATTCATTTGGGAAGTAAAAAAGGGGCAGATAGAAGATTCCAGTGTAGATGAAAACACCAAGTGGAGACTTAATTTCATATGCCACCTGCATTTAAAAAAAAAAAAAATCATTCACAAAAGTCAGTCCAATGCCCGTGGACTTAGGGAAGGTGGAGAGGTAATGGACCATCCTAAAATAGTCAGCCAAAATAACATTGCATCTTTCATGGCTAAAGGAACAGAGAACACTGAATAAGTGGATGGCAAAATATGCAGGGTATAGGAACATTACAAATTCTTCAGTTACAAGAGAAGTAGACCAAAAAGCATGTCATCAGTACTGAAGTACTAGCTCAGAGACGGGCATATGCTTCCTGATGGAGGAATTGAAAGAAGTAAAAAAACTGGCTTAAAATAAATTAGGAGACTTATCAGATGTAACACTATAATGATACAGTAGACTGGGAATAGTATGCTGGAGTAGTTGAGAGAAAAGCTAAATACATGAATTCCTCAAAAATATGCAAAAAGGTACTTATTTGTAAGATAATATTATCCAGGTTTAGAGAGCTTATATAGATCTGTGAGAGGCAATTCAGACAAACAAAGATTTACAACTGTTACAAAAACTAATTCCTAGAATCATTATTGGTACTGCCATGTATTTTGTTTCACATGATGTGTGCAATCACAGAAATATCCAGGTAGGGATGTTCTAACTAATCACAGAAGGAAAAAAAACATAATTTATTTCCATCAAATGTGAGAGAAATAAGGAGATGCTGACCAAAGAGGTTTACCAAGAAAAAGAATACCAGACTCTGTTAATTATCCTTCATATAGTCTCTCTTAATTACAGTTTAAGGGCTTAATTCTGTCGTCTGTTATGTACAAGCATATTATTATTGCTGAGCCGAGTTGAGTGGTTAGCCAAATTTTGTGAAATCTTAAGGTTGTTTCTGTTAGGATGAAACAATAGTGATTTGAACCTGGTACTTTCTTGGTATGATCATGGTCATTTACAAAAAATGTACACAAAGTCCTGTTTCTTTGAACACAGTAGAAAAAAACAAGCAGTTTCTTGGTCGCAAATCCTCATTTCTGTGACACCAATGAGTTCTATTTGCAAGAAGCTCTGTCCCTCTGCTTCCTCTTGGGTGCAAACTCACCTTTTCTCCCATTGGCTTTCTGTCCTCAGCATGCACCATCGGCAGAAGTGATCTCATAGCTTTTTTTTGTTTTGTTTTGTGTTTTGTTTTGCAGCCCAGGAAATAAACCCTTCAGTTCACCAGTGGAATATGAAATGGGCAGTCAGTGGCACATGTCCCCAGGTGCCAGTCTGGGGGACACTAGGTGGGCCCTCACCAAAACCTTCTTCGGTGAGCTTCTGTGCACTGCTTGACAGTCAGTGCTCCACCCTCCTAGACTGAGCAACTGGGGAGGGAAGGCAGCAGAGGATAAGGGCTGTCCTGGATTTCTTGAAGCTGGCTGTTTGGTGGGGGGAGGGGGACGGGGACAGGGGACTTCTGCAGAGGTTGAAGCTGAAAAGCTGCCTCCAGCCCTGAAGAAGCTGGGGAGGGCAAGGCTGGAAGCTGTGACCCCCCCCCCCCAGCTTCCTACAGCTGCACATAGGGGACACCAGCCTAGCCACAGCCAGGGCTTCCAAGTTCCCTGGCTGAGATGGGAGAGTCACTCAAGGTAAGGTAGGGTGGGAGCCAGGGGAACTTCAGGCTCTGGAGGGCAAAGGGATGAGGCTGAAAAAGCTGCCTCCAGCCCTAAAGAAGCTGGGGAGGAGGGGCGGGACTGGTGGCTGTGACCCCCCCCCCCACCCCCCCCCCCCCACTCAAGCTGCCCTGCTACTACTTGTGGCATGCAATGGGAATGGCCACTGCTTCCTACAAGGGAAGAGAGATAAAAACCCAGTCTCTGTTTCTCCAAGCTTCCCAGCCCTTTGTTACATTCTCCTGAGCATTACCCTTCCCCCGTCACCCTTTCCACTGGGCTGGGAAAGCTGTGACCATCTTGAACACATCAACATGAACACTGGGCAAGTGTCTTCGTGAACCTTCCCACCCACTGAGTCCCATAGAGCAGCCCCAGTCTCCCGAAGCCAGATAATTATCTTTTGTCTTCTCTAGGGGATCAGCCTGACTTTCAGCAAAGCCAAACTGATGCTGATTCAAGATTTTTAAATCACATCTGATGGGGAGGTCAAGGGGAAGGGGATGGAGGTTGCCTTGTAATGGATGATCATGAGGCACTAGGCCAGAGGTCGGCAACCCAAAAGAGCAGAAGAGCCATTTCCACCCACCCTCCCACCACATCTGCATGAGCCTGAGCCGGCCCAGCAGCTGCACCGTGGCCCCTAGTGCTGGCAGGGTGTGTGTGGGCAGTGCTTGCTCCCTCCATCACTCCCTCCACTGGCAGCGCAGAGCAGCGCTGCCCTGCCTACCCACAGCTGGCTGTCCCTCCCAAGAGCGGCTGGCGGAGAGCTGCAGCTTGCGGAGTCAGGGACCTGGAATGGGCCCTCCGTGGAGTTAAGGCTGCTTCGACCTGGCCACTCCAGGGCTGAACGGGCCCAATCTGGAGCCTGGGGGTGAGGCAGCCTCTGTTCAGGTGTGGAGTGGCCGGGTTGAAGCAGCCTGAACTCTGCGGAGGGCCCATTCCAGGGCTCTACCTCTGCAAGCTGCAGCTCTCCACTGGCTGCTCTTGGGAGGGGCAGCCGGCTGGGGGTAGGTGGGGCTGTGCTGCTGCACCCTGCCAGTGGAGGGAGGGATGGCAGGAGCATGCGCCCTGTCAGCACTAGGGGTCGTGGAGTGGCTGCTGGGCTGCTTCCGGCTCATGCAGTTGTGGTTGGAGGGTGGGGGCTACCCTGCTACCCCTGATATGATCACAATGCTGGGGCCAGCTGAGAGTCCCTGGAGCACACCTGGCTCCCTGGAGGAGATTGCCAGGGAGCCACAGGTGGCTCACTAAGCCTGTGTTGCTGATCTCTGCACTAGGTTATGGGGCTGGAGCAGTAAGTAGGTCTGTGTGGAGGGGGAGGTGCTCTCCAGTCCAGCCTGCCTTGGCCCTTCTTGAAGATGGGGGGCACAGGAGGGCTGAGGCTGCCCCATCAGAGCCAGCACCAGGGGAATGGCAGGACCTGTGCACCAGGTAAGAGTTAGGAGGGCAGTGGAGCCAAGCCTGCATTTGCATTCCCCAAGTCTCCCTCCCCATCCCTCCACCATCTGGCTCCACAGGCAGGGCCAGATTAATGCAGGGGCTATAGGGGCTGAAGTTCTGGGCCCTGGCCTAAGGGGGACCCCTGGGCTGTAGTCCCTAAAGCCCCTGCCTGATTCCCCACTCAGCACTGACAGGGCTTGGGGCAGCACAGGGAGGGGCCCCTGCCAGTGTTGGGGGGGTGAGTGTGGGGCATCCTATGGCCCCAGGACCCCACAGCAACAGCCCACGTGCAGGCCACCATGGTGGGGCGTCAGGGCTTCAGGCCATATGTGGGGGCCCATGGTGGCAGGGAGCTCAGGGTCCTCAGGCTGCTTACTCTGACTCTGTTGACAGTGCAGCTGTAAGGTGGCTCCAGGACACCACCTCCTCTGTGCAGGGGCGTGTGAGGTTTGGGGGGGCAAATGTAGGCTTGACCCCCCCCCCCGGGCACTGGATACTCTTGGTATGCCAGTGCAGCCCACTTAACTTTGTTCTGACCAGGCATATTGCTTCTGACTAGGATGGTAGTTTCCTTGCTCCCAGATATTTTACTACATAAAAGGACTTGAATGTGTCTTCTGTCAAGCCTGAAAAAATGGTTGGCACACCCATTGCTTTAATAAGAGCTGCACTTCTAAAACTAACCCGATGGCAACCATTAGCAACTTTTAGCATGACGTTCTCAAAACTGGCATAATCTATGTGTTTGGGGAACTGATCCTCAGTCACTGCATAAAACCTCGTACAGGCTCTAGGACATTGCTGACTTTTCCAGAAGGCTTATTAGAAAGATGAGGCTTATCTAATTTTCCTGCGCTTAAAAATCTGAAAATGGGGTTGCTTTGATCAAAACTGGAAGGTTTTAGCCCTGCACGTGAACTCTTTATACACTATAAAATGAGCAGTTCAAGAATAAATTTTTGGGTGTAATTTATTCTTTATCTTTTTCTGGAACAAACAAGTCACAAAGACCTCTTTAAATGTGTTTTACATGGTAAGGTATCTTTCTGCATGTCCTTTTACATAACTTTCAGCTAAAGCAGAGTCTGTAGATTCCCAGAATTCGGGGACATTATGTGTATTTTTGACACTCCCTAGAGGTCTTTGTATCCATAAACCAATGAGCATACAACATTCATCATTATACTTTAAGCAAGCCTGTTTCATTTGTGATAGATACTTTTTGTATAATCTCTGCTTATTAAGATACAGAAGAACAATTCAGTATAGCTTATTAATACAATGCATTTTCTGCTATTTAACTGCTTTGCAATACATATGTGGCAGAACAAAGAATGGATGTTGCTCATACAAAATGGAAGAAATACTGAAAAGTATTGCAGGGTAAATTGTATCATGAGGATACATGAATTTTTCTCTTTTAATGGTCAGGAATAGGATATGAGAATCAAGGATGAATTATTACACACCCCAGCCCCCTCCATTTTATAAACCTGCCTAATTTCCTTGCGATACATGCATTGCCTAAACTGTTTTGTCCAAAGATTTCTTTTATGTGTCATCAACACATTTCTTTGTGCTGTCTTGCTAAAAAAATAGATAGATCTAGATCAGGGGTGACCAGACTTATGGAACTCAAGAGCCACACAAGTTGATTATTAAACTTTCAAGAGCCGTACTGAGTTATATAGCCATATACTTTTACCTACTAAATTGATTTGCTGATGATGTTCTGCGAGCCACGCTTTTTCATTCAAGAGCCACACGCGGCTCCCGAACCGCAGTTTGGCCACGCCTGATCTAGATGATGAGGCCATGGTCAGATTCAGGAGTGGTGATACAACAGGGTATATGTTATACTGACAAGGAATATATTAAACCGACATATGCAGTAAGTATGTACACACAAGCTTCTTATTTCGAAACAACAGAGGTTATTTTGAAATCAGAAGCGGCATGTCCACACGACGCACTGTTATTTTGAAACCATTAAACCTCACATCTAATCAAAATAGCCGTTGTTTCAAAACTGTTGTTTCGAAACAATGGCTTTCAGACACATTGTTTCTAAACAACACCATTGTTTCGAAACAACGTGTCCAAACGGCTTTGTTTCGAAATAACCATTTCAAAACAATGGCTATTTCAAAAGCAGGCTTTCCCTTAATTCGAATTAACAAACTGTTAATTTGAATTAATTTATTTTGAAATAAGGACTTTATTTTGAAATAACTCATTTCAAAATGGGTTATTTTGAAATAATGATGTATGTGTGTGGACATAGCCTAACAATTAAGATTAACTAAAACCTAGAATGCCTCCCTCTGAAGGACTCACAACAAACTGACACACTGCCTGCCTAGTGCTACAGCAAATCAAATAGGTGCACGTTCCTAAAATTCTTTTGGCAGTCTTGACTCCCTGTCTTGCCAGTTGTGCCCTCAGAGAATGAGAGGGCTGGAAGGGACTTTGTGAGTTCATTTAGTCCAACCCCCTGCTAAAAGTAGGGCCACTCTCACTAAATCATCCCAGCTAGGGTATTGTCTAACCGGACCTTAAATATCTCCAAAGATGGAAATTTTACCACGTCCCTAGGCAACCCATTCCAATGCTTCACTAACCTCCTAGTGAGAAAGTTTTTCCTAATATCCAGCCTTGACTTCCCCAGCTGCAACTTGAAACCATTGCTCCTTGTTCTGTCCTCTGTTACTACTGAGAACAGCTGAACTCCCTCCTCTTTGGAGCACCCCTTCAAGTAGCTGAAGATTGCTATCAGATCCCCCCTCAGTCTTCTCTTCTGCAAGCTAAATAAGCCTAGTTCCTTCAGTCTTTCCTCATAAGTCATGTGCCCCAATCTCCTAATCATTTTTGTTGCCCTCTTCTGGACTCTTTCTAATTTGTCCACATCTTTTTTGTAGTGGGGAGCCCAAAACTGGACACAGTAGTCCAGATGTGGCCTCACCAGTGCCGAATACAGGGGAATAATCACATCCCTCCATCTGCTGGCAGTGCTCCTACTGATGCAGTCCAATATGCTATTAGCATTTTTGGCAAGAAGAGCATACTGTTGACTCATATGCAGCTTCCCCTCCACCATAACTCCAAGGTCCTTTTCTACAGTACTGCTGCTTAGCCAGTTGGTCCCCAGCCTGTAGCAGTGCATGGGGTTTTTTCCATCCTAAGTGCAGGACTTTGCACTTGTCCTTGTTGAACCGTATGAGATTTCTATTGGCCCACTGCTCCAATTTGTCTAAGTCTCCCTGAATCCTGTCGCTGTCCTCCAGCATGTCTACCATTTCCCCCAGCTTGGTGTCATCCGCAAACTTACTGAGCATGCAGTCTATCCCATCATCAAGATTGTTAATGAAAATGTTGAACAGAATGGACCCCAGAACTGACCCCTGGGGCACTCCATTCGTTACTTGCTGCCAACTAGACATTGAGCCATTGAATCCTACCCTCTGAGTCCATTGATATAGCCAGTTTTCTATCCAGCTTATGGTCCAACCCATACTTCCCTAACTATCCAACAAGAATGCTGTAGGAAACTGTATCAAAAGCCTTGCTAAAGTCAAGGTATATAACATCAACAGCTATTCCTGCGTCCACAAAGCTAGTCATCTTATAATAGAAGGCGATCAGGCTGCTGAGGTATGATTTGCCCTTAGTGAATCCATGCTGACTGCTCCTGATCACTCTATTTTCCTCCAAGGGTTTCAGGATGGATTCTTTGAGGACCTGCTCCATGATTTTTCCAGGGATTGAGGTGAGGCTGACTGGTCTGCAGTTCTCCAGATCCTCCTTTTTCCCTTTCTTGAAGATAGGTACTATATTAGCCTTCTTCCAATCGTCTGGGACCCCCCCCCCATCTGCCATGAGTTTTCAAAGATAATGGCCAGTGGCTCTTTAATCACACTGGCCAACTCCCTCAGCACCCTGGGATGCAGTTCATCAGGCCCCATAGACTTGTGCCCTTTTAACTTCTTTAAGGAGTCCTGAACCTGACCTTCCATCACCGTGGGCCACTCTCCTCTCCATTCTGCATTACCCAGTGTAGTAGCCTGGGAGCTGACCCTGCCTGTGAAGACCCAAAGTAAAAAAAGCATTGAGTACTTCAGCCTTTTCCACATCATCCACCATGAGGATACCTGTCCCATTCAGTAAGAGACCTACATCATCCCTGATCCTCTTCTTGTTTCTGATATACTTGTAGAACCCCTTCTTGTTATCCTTCAAATCCCTTGCTATTTTCAACTCCAATTGCCCTTTGGCCTTTCTGATTTTATCCCTGCAGTCCTGAGCAACATCTTCTTATGCCTCCCTCGTCATCTGTCCAAGCTTTCACTTCTTATAACCTTCCTTTTTATGTTTCGGATCACCACAGAGTTCTCTGCTAAGTCATGCTGGATGCCTTCCACACTTACTGTTCTTTCTGCATGTTGGTATGGTATTTTCCTGTGCTCCTACCACGGTTTCTTTAAAAAACAGCCAGCTCTCTTGGACACCTTTCCCCTTCAGATCAGCCTCCCAGGGAATCCTGCCCATCATTTCCCTGAGGGAGCCAAAATCTGCGTTTCTGAAGTCCAGGGTTTGCATTTTGCTTCTTTCCTTTCTTCATTTGATCAGGATACTGAACTCTACCATCTCATGGTCACTGCTGCCCAGGTTGCCATTCACTCCTACTTCCCCAATCAATTCTTCTCTGTTTGTGAGCAGCAGGTTGAGAGGTAGCTCCTGGTTGGTTCCTCCAGCATTTGTACCAGGAAGTTGTCTTCAACGATCTCCAAACCTTCCTGGATTGCCTGTACACTGCTGTATTGCCCTCTCAGCAGATGTCAGGGTAAGTGAAATCCCCCATGAGAACCAGGGCCTGTGATCTGGAAACTTCTGCTAGTTGTCCATAAGATGCCTCATCCATCTCCTCTTTCTGGTCTGGAGGTCTGTAGCAGACACCCACTGCGACATTCTTCTTGTTGTCCTCCCCTCTAAACTTAATCCATAGACTTTCAACTGGTTTGTTTTCATGTTCATAGTGGAGCTCCGAGCAGTCATATAGCTCTTTTACATATAGTGCTACACCTCCGCCTCTTCTTCCCTGCCTGTCCTTCCTGAACAATTTATACCCATCCATGGCTGCAATCTAGTCATGCAAGCTAGCCCACCACGTCTCTGTTATTCCAGTTATTTCATAGTTCCCTGTCTGTGCCAGTACTATCAATGCTTCCTGCTTGTTTCCGAGGCTCCTCGCATTTGTGTACAGGCACCTAAAATACCAGGCTAACTGCCCTACTTTCCTTTGTTGATTATCTCCTGTTGCATCTTCCTCCTTGCATTTTCTCCCAGTGTTCTCTTTCCCCACTCACCTCAGGTATTAGGCTTTATTAGGACACTTAAGACAATTATTTGATTCCCCCACCCCTAGTTCCGAATACCCTCTCTATCATTCCTGCTGTTACAGTCCCCACACACTTCAAGTTCCATCTCTTCCCCCATGTCTCCCTCATTGTGACTCACCTGTGGGCATTAGCCACCTTCCCCCTTCAAACCTAGTTTAAAGCCCCCCTCACTAGGTTAGCCAGTCAATGTCCGAATATGCTCTTCCCTTTCCTTGACAGGTGAAGTCCATCTGTGCCAAGCAGTCCTTGTTCCTGGAATGGTAATCCATGGTCAAGGAAGCCAAAGCCCTCCTGACAGCACCATCTTCGCAGCCAGGTATTCACCTCCAGGATGTATCTGTCTCTGCTTAGGCCCCTACCCTTGACCAGAAGGAATGAGGAGAACACCACCTGTGCACCAAATTCCTTCACCCGCACTCCTAGAGTCCTGTAGTCACCTTTGATCTGCTGAGGATCACCTCTTGCAGTATCATTATTTCCACATTGATGAGAAGCATGGGGTAGTAGTCAGAGGGGTGGGTGATTCTTGACAATCCATCTGTAACATCTTGGATATGGGTCCCTGGCAGGCAGCACACCTCCTGAGAGGCCTTGTCAGGGTGACAGATGGGTGCTTCCATCCCCCTCAGAAGTGAGTTTCAAACCACCACAACCCTACATTTCCTCCTGGGTATGGTGGATGTGATTCTCCCCGCCTCAGGAGTGCATGGCTTCTCCTATTCCACCTCATCCTTTGTCGCTAGTGCTGCATAACGGTTTTCTACCACGGCCAAGCGTGTGATAGGAGCAGGGGTGGAGCACTGTTGGCCACCAGAAATAAGCAGCTGCCAGTGTTCTCACTGTGCCAGAGCCTTCTCATCTTTCTCTGGTGGTGTGGCAGTAGTCCTCTGCACCTAGATAGATTCCTCAGCCTTGGATGTCTCCTCATGGCCACTATCAAGGAATTTCTCAAGGCCATGGATACTCCTGAGCCTAGACACCTCCTCCTGTGACTCTCCCACCTACCTCCTGAGAGACTCCACCAGAAGACAGCTGTCACACTGAATGATCTTCCCAGCCGTATTGTCCGCTGGAGGGAAATGCAGGCCACAGTCCTTGCAAGTTCACACCAGGATCTGGGTAGTGATATCCATGGTCAGAATTTCTGTCTGGCTACAGGCACAGGAGGAGGAGACAGAAGGGGTGCTGGCACAAGCAATACAGCTCCTCTTCACTATAGTGGCTTCACCAACTCCTTCCCATAACCTCCCTCTCAAATTCCCCTGTTTGCATCATCATCAGTGCCTCCTCAGCAATCTTGGATGTCAGACTTTATGGGGCTGTGGACCTCTTTTCACACTGGGTGACGGAATCATAGATTCCAACTACTTGGATCTGGTCTTAATTAATCCCTGCATATCTGTCACTGAGGTGTTTTCCGTGGTTGGCATCTAAACTGGGATTCAGTGGTGATGGCAGTGCAGAATAAGGAGCCAATGACTGGAAGATGAAGTTAGACCAATTCAGTTTGGAAATACAAATTTATGCCTTGATAATGAGAGTAATTAACCAGCAGCACAGTTTACCAAATGTAGCAGTGGATTCTATGTTATTGACAACTTTTAAATGAAGATTGTATGTTTTTTCTAAAGCTATGCAGTCTAGGAATTATTTTCCTGTGTTATACAGGAAGCCAGACTAGATGATGACAGTGGTCCCTTCTGGCCTTCGAATCTATGCCTCTACCACCCAATTATATTAGAGGGAGTTCTGAGGTGTGTAGTCCCAGATACAGCTGAGGCAGAGTCTGGAATAAACTGATCAGTATCCATACATTTTAATTCAATTACAGCAGCTAATGAAGTTAGAATCACCTACATTAAGGATGATGCTCCTGCTTTTCGATGTCTAACCTGGATTTGCTTTGATCATATTACAGGATCAGTGTTGTTGATGTTGTGTTTTAGGGGAAATTATAATCCAATAATGAGCAACAGCATATCCAGAGCTGTGTAAGGAATCTTTATTGAAAGCGAACTGAGAGAGAGAGAACCCAACAGACAGGTTTCCCTGGCACCTAAACGACCCTCTCATTTATCACTATGACAACCCCAATGACCCTAGGTAGTCCAAAACACCACTTATTCCTCCACCTCTAATGAAAAAGCCCCCCACAAAAGAATAAAACTCCCCCCCTGAAAGAATAAGAACTAAACTAGGAGATGAGGAGAGACTGCACCATCTCTGGCGAACCCCCAGGGAATTATTCTGCCCCATGAAGAGGGGGTCACCACTAGCTAAAGATCCAACCAATTAGGAGGCCTTCTGTCTCGAGGTGGATTATGGTGAACTTCTGGTGTGCCCACTCTAGAAGGTGGTATTGGTGGTGGTGTGACCATAGGTACCAGGGAAGTAGCCGGAACCAGAGAGGATGTTGCGTCCAGTTGGTCCAGGGAGGCCGAAGGCATTGAAGAGGTGGCTGGAGGAGGAGAGACAGAAACAGTTGTTTCATGCTCTGATGTATCATCAGTAAGGGTGAAGTCAGGTATGTCCGCTGGAGATGCATCTTCCAGATGGGTATGATGGAGAAGCAACTGATCTACATGTCATCACCAAACTAGGCCACTCACTGTCTGGACAGAGTAGGAAACAGGTCCTGTCTGGGCAATGACTTGCTGGAACCCATTTAGCTCCTGAAGCATAGTTTCAAGCGAGAACCGGCTGTCCAATACTGAAGGTGTGGTCCTTTGTTCTTGGTGAATGTCTGCTGACCTGGCCCTGCTGCTGGCATTGAACCACTTGCTGTGTGTCTCGTGGTTTCAACAAATCAAAGCAAAAGTGCAGCTGCCGTCACATCATAAGAAAAGCTGGAGATGCCTTAGTCATAGCTGCGGAGTGTTTCTGTAGGACAACAATGTCCAGACGCTTCTGAAGAGGTGAACATCCCTGTGCAGATTTTAGAGCTTGTTTCATAGTCTGTACGAACCTTTCAGCAAGTCCATTGGTGGAAGGATGATACAGTGCTGACCTGATGTGATGTATTCCATTGACCTTCATAAAAGTTTCAAAATCCTGAGAAATGAATTGCGGTCCATTGTCACTCACCAGCTGTTCTGGAAGACCGTAACGACTAAAAAAGCCACGCAGGGTCTGAATAGTGGCTTTCGTGGTAGTGGACTGCATTACAGAGACTTCTGGCCATTTTGAATGGGCATCCATCACAATTAAAAACATACATCCTTCAGATGGGCCAGCAAAATCAACATGGATACGTTGCCATGGCCTTTCGGGCCAATCCCACGGGTGAAGAGGTGCCAACTGAGGTGCGTTCGAGACACTCTGGCATGAGGCACAAGCTCTAGCCGGTTCTTTGATGGCCCTGTCCAAGCCAGGCCACCAGAAATAGCTCTGTGCAGTTTCTTTCATGTGCACTATGCTGCAGTGACTTGAATGGAGCTGTTCCAACAAATGTGGTCTTAATGAAGGTGGGATAATGACACGCATACCCCACAACAAACACACAGATTGGGTCGATAACTCTGTACTCTTAGACATGTAGGGGCGGAGGTCAGGAAAGACCCGAGAGTCAGGTAAGAATGTTCCATGCATCACGAAATCCATAACTTGCGAGAGTACTGGGTCAAGCTGTGTTGCCTTCTTCACCTGAGTAGTCAAGACAGGTGTGTTTTCCACCTGTTCAAAGTAAAAGATTACTTCCTGACCCTGATCTTGATGGTGTGCCAGTAACGGTAGCCTTGAAGGACCATCAGCATTGCAATGCAAAGAGGATTGCCTATACTTGATTTCATATGTGTATCCAGAAAGTATCAATGCCCATCGTTGCATCCGACTAGCAGCCAAATGTGGGATGCCTGTGTGTGGCCCCAAAATTGATATCAGGGGTCGATGGTCAGTGAGAAGTGTGAACTTCTTTTCCCACAGGTACTGGTGAAATTTCCGAATGCCAAAAACAATGCCCAGTGCTTCACGTTCAGTTTGGGCATTGTTAGTTTCTGCCTTGGTCAGGGAGTGTGTAGCAAAAGCAATAGGCCTCTCTTCACCAGAAGGCATAATATATGACAATACAGCCCCAACTCCATAAGGGGAGGCATCGCAAGCCAACTGTAGGGGCAAAGATGTATCAATATGTGTCAGAACCCTAGAGTTTACTAGTGAGCGTTTAGCTTTGTTAAATGCAACATCACAGGCTTCAGTCCAGTTCTAGGCCTTTTTCAGCCCAAGAGGCCTCATGTAGGGGTTTCAGGAGTGTCGCTAATTGTGGAATAAATTTGCCATAATAGTTCAATAAAAAAGAGTGAAGTTGGCTTACGTTCTGAGGTAGTGGAGCATCCACGATAGCCTTAACCTTGGCTGGAGACTTATGGAGACCATCAGCATCAATTATATGTCCTAAATATTCAACTGAGGGCTGGAAAAACTTACATTTGTCTCTATGAACACGTAGACCATACTCTTCCAGTCTTTGCAGAGTAGCTTCCAAGTTCATAAGGTGTTCCTCCTCATTTTTGCGAGTGACCAGGATGTCATCCAGATAGCACTGTACTCCTGAGAAACCACTCAAAATCTGATCCATTGCTCTTTGGAACAAAGCTGTGGCCAAAGTAATGCTGAAAGGTAAACGACAGTATCTGTACAACCCCTTATATGTTACGATTGTCAACGACTCTTGAGATTCTTCTTCAACATGCATCTGTAAGTACGCTTAACTCAAATAAATCTTGCTAAATTTTTGTCCTCCAGCCAAACCTGCAAAGATGTCCTCAATGCGAGGAAGAGGATATTGTTCTGCATGTAACACTGGGTTGACAGGGACCTTGAAATCTCCACAAATCCGAATGGAGCCATCCTTCTTCACTATTGGGACAATGGGTGTCGCCCACTAGCTGTGAGTAACTGGCACTAAGACTGCCTCCTTGACTAACCACTCCAAGTTTTCTTCCACCTTGGGTCTGATGGCAAATGGCACCATCCTGGCCTTCAAACATTTTGGCTGGCAATCAGGCTTTATATTTAACTTCACAGTGATTCCCTTCATGTTGTCTAAGTCATCACCGAAAACAACAGCAAGTTTCATTAGTACTGCTGCTAGATTCATTTCTTCTTTAGTCAGTTGATGCACTTGTGACCAATCGAGTTGGATTTTCCTGATCCAAGATCTTCCCATTAGGGCTGGGTAATTCCCCTTCACCACAAACAGTGGTAGCTTTGTGGTCTGTCCATTGAGTTCTACTTTCACATCACGAGTACCCAACAGGGGAACAGTCTCCCCAATATATGTCTTCAAAACAACTACTGTCGGCTTAAGTGGCAGATGTCTAAAGTCCTTCTCATACACAATGTTAGAAACTAATGAAACTGCTGCGCCAGTGTCCAGTTCCATGCGTACAGGTTTGAATTCCAACATAGGTGTCACCTAGAATTTATGTGGACCATCTGTTATAGACAAAACATGGAGGGAATATTCATCTTCTGATTGGGTGTCACTATGATCTGTATTCTGCTCGACTGCATGCAGAATTTCCCTCTTAGTCTGCCAAACAAATGGCCTGTTTTTCTCAGGTCTGCCTTTTCTGTTTGGCTCACCCTTCCTTTGTTTGCAGGCACTTTCAATGTGCGCTCTCTTACCACATTGTCGACAAAGTAGGTCCTTACACCAGCACTCTGATGCGAGGTGACCCTGCTTCCCACACCAGTAACATTCCTATCTCCCTGGTGCCCTGTGGGCAGGTTGTAGGGATACTTTACGTACGCTGACCCTGATCTGTTGTATGTCTTGGGTGATGCGTTCCACGGAGACTGCAATTTCCACAGCCTTCTGCAAGGTGAATTCACCTTCAGTCAATAGGCATTTCTGTGTTGATTCACTGTGCAGGTCACACACCAGCCTGTCACGAAGCATTTCCTCTAACATGTTCCTGAAGTCACAGCATGCTGCCAGCTTCTGCAGAGCTGCTACAAACTGTACAACTGATTCACCTTCACCTTGGTTCCTTTGGTAGAACCTATACCTCTCTGCAATCACTAGTGGCTTTGGGGAAAAATGTGCTCCCAGAACTTCGACTAGGTCCCCATAAGTTTTCTGCTCTGGCTTCTCCAGATAAAGCAAATCACATAGCAAATTATAAGTCTTAACTCCAATGACTGTTAGAAAAACTGGTACCTTCTTCTCATTAGTAATCTTGTTTGCTATTACAAAATTTTGAAATTCGGGCTGTATATGTCTGCCACGAATCTGCCAAATGATCAAATGATTCAAGGGTTCTAGTAAGTAAAGCCATGATGCCCTCTTGAGGTTGTTGTTTGTCTCTTCACTTAACAGCAGGCAGATCAGCTTTCAGAATAGCCAGTCAGCCTTATCTCTTCTTTGTACTTAACAACAGGC
Source organism: Podocnemis expansa (assembly GCA_007922195.1). Classification (NCBI taxonomy): domain Eukaryota; kingdom Metazoa; phylum Chordata; order Testudines; family Podocnemididae; genus Podocnemis; species Podocnemis expansa. The sequence goes on from ML681990.1 coordinate 40,477,670, forward strand.
AGATCAGCTTTTAGAATAGCCGACTAGCCCTGAGGCCAGAGGTCTCAAACACACAGCCCATGGGCCATGTGTTTGACCCTAAGGGTATTTCCTGCGGCCATCAACAACACTGTTGTTACCAATATTTGCAATATAGTTGTATGAAAAGATTTCCATGATGCGGCTGTTGGGCTAATGTACTAGTCCTTATGCGGCCCTCTACTAGTCTTCATGCGGCCCTCAGGGTGATTTGAGTTTGAGACCCCTGCCTTTAGGCAAATGGATAAACTTTCACAGCTGCAACCCCTGCAAGCAGTAAATAAAGTTTTGCTTCTTACATTGCATTCTGGTTTTCCACAGTTGCCAGGATTGTTGAGGATAGCCAACTCCATCACACATCCCCATCCTCTGTCACCAGATGTAGAGTTTTAGGGGAAATTATAATCCAGTAATGAGCGACAGCATATTCAGAACTGTGTAAGGAGTCTTTATTGAAAGTGAACTGAGGGAGAGAGAACCTGACAGACAGGTTTCCCTAGCACCTAAATGACCCTCCCATTTATCACTATGACAACCCCAATGACCCTAAAATTAGAGCTAACTGAGAGACCTATCTTGTGTGTGAGACCCACATTTGAGTATGATAAGAAGAATGCTTATCCAGTTATATGGTGGCATTCTTATGTGGACTGGGGCAAGAGTCAGGTGCCTAGGTGACCCTTCAGCCTTGGCCTGCCCCTGATGATTAACTTTCAAAACTGAATATTGTGTATTCATATGAATACAGATTCTGCTTTTATAATTGGATTTATAGTTTCAGATTTATTTTACATGAAAAAGGAGAATATTATGATAAAGACTGTACATTCTCAAGTTCCTGCAGGTCAATGTTTTGTGCAATTTCATGTTCTACTGACAAGACTGCTTGTCCACCAAGTCTTTCCTGAATCACTGAGGAGGAAATATATGTTTAATCAACTTTAGGAAAAGGTTTGCTGATCACTGACCACCAAAACAGGGAGGGTCAAGAGGATGCGGAGAGCAAAAAATTTGTTAGCAACACTATTTCTCAACTTATTTTTGCATATAATGTTCACTACATCTCATAGTGATGAAACTTTGGAACTCATCTTGCAATGGTTCACAATTCATTGTGTAAAGCTGAAGCAGCAATATCTCAGAGTCTCCATGTTTTAAAGCTTGCTCTAGCTTCAAGCAACATCCCATGATTTCCTTTGCTGTTTGATTCTGAACAGCATAAAGAAAGTCAAACACCGAACTAATTTGATGCATCTATGTGAATCTTTTCTCAGCTGATTGTACTGCTTGTATCAAGACTACAACATCAAAGTTCACTTTGAATTTTACCCTGAGGCACTGAATCGGTTCATCATCTGCTTCATATGTTAACTGCTTCCTCTTTGTCCTAATATGGATTAGTTCTGGTTCAAAGTGTAATATTAGCTACAAATCTTCAGCAAATTCACATGCATCTCCCAGTATTTTCTCAAACTCTGCATCACTCCTGCAGTCTACAAAAAACTTCTTGGTTTCTATCAGTTGATTGATGGCATCTTGTATGTCAAATTCCTTTGTTTGAAAATGTTTGCTAGTCATATTGATCTCAAAGGCTATGTCTATAGTAGCCAATTAGTCCATGTCTACATGAGGCTTTGCCTACTTCAAAATCAGAAATTTCCTAATTCAAACTAAGCAAAGCTGAGTCCGAACTAATAAGTTCTGTTGGTTAGTCCGGACAAAGCACTTAGTTTGAACTTTAAGTTCAAACTAGTGCAATGTAGACATGGACTAATGGCTTAGTTTGAACTAAAAAATTTTGAACTAAGCCATTAGTTCGAACTAGCTGCGCTTTCTTGTTCGAACTAAAAAGTTAGTTGAAACTAAAAAGCCATGATTAGTCCGAACCAGCCCGAGGCTAGTTTGGACTAACCTCGGACTTTTTTAGTTTGAACTAGCAAGTCTGAACTAGAAAAAGCAGATGCAGACATAGCCAAAGAGGATGTCATACCACATGAGACACTAAGAACATGAAACTATAGATGGCTTTTGCAAGAGTTTTTGCATCTACCCATGAGATATAATGCCTCTGACGGTAGTTTTCTATCTGCCATGATGCCATGTCAACTGAAACAGAAGAAGGAATATAATATGAAATTTTGGGAAAGACTTCAATGTAAACACATGGAAATCTATATCTATGTCATGTGGCAAAGTTTCCCATTGGCTTTGTGAGATAACAGCCACTTCCCTCCAGTGAAACAGGCCTGGGTAAATTCACCCAACTTTGAGCGAGTCTTTTTCTACTCCCACTTTCTATGTCACTTCACCACAATATTCCAGACAGCTGTGGTCCAGCTGGTGTAGCACCCCTCTGTCACATGGAGCGAGTGAGTTGGTAGGCTTGTGAGGCCCAGGCCGCAGGCTACCTGTTTATATGGTTTCTTCACTTGGACTGCAGTTGGGGTGGTGTGGTGCTTAAACCAGTGTATCCTCAGCCCTCCTCTCAGGCTGGTGTCTGAGTTTGCTCCATTGTTTTCCCTCCTGGAAAAGGAACACTACCTTCAGGGTTTGGGAGAATCTTTCTCCCCCCTCCTGCAAGCCTCTGGTAACTTGGGTCTTTCTGTTCCCCCCTAGCTTGTATCACAGGTGGAGCTTTTATCAGGGCTGGAGCAGCCTTTGCCTAGCCTCGGCTGTTTCTAATCAGGCTGCAGTCAGCTTCCCCAGCCAGCAGGAGAAAGGGCTTTTACCATTTTAGGGCTGACATATCTGCCCTCAACTACTCTTTTGTAGCCCTCTGGCTTGAGTTTATCACAGACAGTATATGTGGATATATATCACTAAATCTAGACCTTTCATTCCAAGTCTGTTTGTTTACTTATGTAGTTTCATGAATAGTTCATTCAGTTTTTTGCTGCCCTCTCCCCCAAACCCCTAAATGTTGCCACCCCCGGTTACTGCCTAGTTTGCTTAGTAGTTGCACTAGCCCTGGCTGAGAGGGTTTCTCTGTGCGGTAGAGTTGGAGTTACCAAAACTGATCGCACTTGGGATGTTCAGTGATTATGCAAAGAGGGATTCTTTGGGATTAGCTCAAAATTTCATTGGCTGCTATGATTGTCACAGCTGAGTTTTGGCTCAAGAGAAACTGGTTTGCTGCAGTCTTGCATTAGGACTAAGACTGGTGTTTGGTTTGGGGTCAAGGTCAAGACACACTTTTTCCTTTGGAACCTTTTAACACTGTTTCCTCAGATGTTAATGAAACCTATATGTTTCCAGAGGGCTTTAAGTGAAGAAACAGCTTGGCTGATGGACCGATTTATCAGTTGTCTGCTAGGACTTCATAATAATCATCAGCCTCTTTTATGATACAGTGGCCCTTAAACACCTTCTACCATGGCTTCATTCTCACAGATCACCAGGGTTTTACAGATGTTCTGTGACGGACAAAACAAAAGGAGGGTGATTTGAGTACTGGTGGCACAGGTATCTCGCTGACTTTGATGAACTGCAGCATAAAGATATTTGGAAGTCACATGCCACAGGTACAGAGGAGGGTTCTAACCTAGTTCTCACATCCACCATAGTATCAAAAAAGATTCTGAACATGTGAACTGTTCTGAGTGGGAGAAGCTTCCTTAAACTGGGTTACCTTTGCTTGGTTAGGTTTTCTTTCACCATCAGGCATTTTCATGTTACTTTGCCTAAAAAATTTCTCTGATTCAGCCATAGCTGTCAGTCTCTGTGGTGAAACAGCAGCTTAAGGGAATGAATGCTCTCCTCATAGTCTAAATGTGTCCCCTACCAGGAAGGAGTCCACATGGACAAGACTGGTGATTGGCAGGCCTTCCTGCCAATGGAAGAAGTAGGGTTTCTAACTGTTGCAAAAAGTGTCCCTGGAGTTCTAGCTGGAGGATCTGCAATCTCCTTCAGCAGCTGCTATTGCTGTGCTGATTGGGCCTGCTGCTGGGCCTCTCACTGCTGCAACATCTGCTGCTGGAACTGCTGTTGCTGGCCAGTCTGCTCCTGTTGCCTTTCTGTCATTCACTGACACCAGCGCTCACAGTGCTTCTTGACAGATACCCTGTCCAAGGGCTGGTCCAGAACCTATTTGTTTCAAGGGCTTATATGAGGTATAGGACATCATGCCTGCATTCTCCACCACTTGTAATTGGGCCTGACTGGCCTGAGCTTGGCTGTCATCTCACTGTGTCTCCTGCCCTTGGGTTCCCTCCAGAACCCTGACTTCTGGGCAAGCTTACTGTTCCTTGCAGGAGCTGGACTTACTCTCAGGGTCTCTTCTGCCTAATTATCTCTAGTCTCTGACACTGCTCTTCAGGTCCACTTATAGGGCACTGATGGAGAGTAGTCATCCAGAGCTCTTCCCAGGCCTGCGATATCTGTCTGCCCTAAACTGGAGGAAGGAGTGGTAGACGCTGCCTTTGGCTGGGCTCCCCAGTTACTGGGATCCCTAGCAGCCTCTTTCCTTGGGCAAAATTTCCCTCTGCTTGCTCTGTGCCCAGCTTCACCTTTTTAACCTCTTTTTCTTCTGGCAGAGCGTGCTCAGCTGTTTCACCTTCTTGATCCTGTCTGTGCAGGGATGCTAGGGGGATAGGTGTGTCCCATCCCAAAGAGTCCTGCTTATCTTTTGATACTGACATGTATTTGTAAGGTTTTATTATAAACCTAGATAAGAGTTTTCCATTCAAAAAAAGCTCTGTATGTCTTGGCACTTAAATTCACATATATTATATCATAAGAATCTGGCCTACTTCACCTTCCTTTACAACAATCAGCAGCCTTCAACTGATAAACACATTGCAAAGCTTTTATGAGGACTCTTGTACATAAACATAGACTTTCCCTTTGATCTGCATTTACTTTAATTGTTTCATGGAAAAAGACATTAGAATATTTAACTAATTATGCTGTTTGAAAGATCCTTTTTTCAGCTAAGTTAGTCTGGAGGGCTGACTGGGGAGCACATGGCATGTCTAATAGATAACACAGCATGGGTGAAAAGGAGGCACAAACCAGGAAATCCTTGGACTTTTTTCTTTTTAATGTTTAGTTGACTTAATTATATCTCTACATTATTACAGTCTGTTATTTACTATAAGATAACAGGGTGGCTTAAGTCACAAAACTGCAAACGCTGTAAAGGCAGTGATCATTTATTTTAATGACTGTGCCCTCTACCCAATTAATGTCTTGGTCAGAAACGTATAATAAAACAGTTTAGTTCAGGCATCAGCAATCAAGGGTGTTTTCTTAAACATGCCTTTCAGTTCTCTAAATGATAGAACAGTTATTAAATGTTAGGTGCCATGACTACTGGGAGTGTCTTTGGCTTGATGGTTGGCAGTTCCCTCAAAGCAGGAAGAGATTGGTGTAAATGTTCTTTCACTTTATAACTGAAGAGAAGTAATTCTCACAAATAGTAACACAAACACATATTGGTGGCCACATGCCCTTGGCCCTTCTTCATTTAGGTTGGATGTAAAGGCCCTGATTCATCACTCTGTTATACCAGTGTAAGCATATATGGAGTGATTTTAATGGAATTACATATTGAAAAAATTGGTGTAAGAGTGAATCAGGCCACAATAGCAAATCAGGCTGAGTTCTGTTTCATGCAACACTTCAATATAGCATCCCAGATTTACATCAATTGAAAACCTCATCTTGTGCCTCTGAAAACAGTGAAGGGCTCTGTCTAGAACATCACTAATTTGCATAAAAACGCTCACAGCCAAAGTAAGATTTGTTGTAACATTACTCTGTGAGAGCATGACTCCTCTCATTTCAAGACTCCCCAGGCTGCAGATGAAATTGGTTTGCCCAGCTATCCCCTAGGAAAACAATAGCACTGCCATGAACCATTAGTCAAGCCACACAGAGCTTTTAGAGGACTCAGTATTTATGTATTTATTTATTTTTTTGGAGACAGATTCTGCAATCCATATTTATGGTGAGCACTCCTGCCTTGCTTTTATTGAAATGTCTCTGACTTCATAGGAATCATATGCACACAGCTGGTCTTGAAGTCTTACCAAGGGGTAAAACACAGTATACTTGAACTCAGTTTAAAAAAAAAAAAGTAAATATATATCATTTATAATGCAACTGCTCTTCCTGCTCCTTCCTACAAGACTTTTGTTTTTCTTGGTGAAGTCAGAGAGTTAAAACTAGTAACTTCATTTTCTCCATCCCAAGAGAACTGAGTGGTGTTTGAGGTGTTACATGTTGAAAGATCTCATTAATGATGCAGACGCTTGCTGTCACTGGCTCATAAAAAGCACATCAGTGTGTCGGTCTGAGGGAAATTACTTTTCTTTTATTTCTTTACCAAAAGTCCTATGGAATACTGATCAAGTTGGGGGGAGTGATTTAAATCTCACTCAACTGTCTTCTGGAGGGCGAACAGCTCCCAGCAGAGATTTGTTGCTGAACAGCAGTGCTCACAGTTCAGGTATCAAGGCATTCAGGGTATCCTCTGACCCATGGATTGTAGAACTGGAATTCCTCTTTGAAGAGTGAGACCATTTTAATTATAACCGCTAAAGGGTTATGGTGTGTGCATGTCAGGTTATGCCACACATGACTGTTTTAGTGTTATGGAATCTCTTGTGGTAGTAACCCTAGCCTAGTGGTGGGGTGTAATAGCAATGAAAAAAAATAAAGGCAATGCAGGAAACTCAAGTGCTAATGACTCTTGAGTGCTAAAAGTGAACTTGTCATCAGTGATCTTGTTGTGAATCTGTTTAAACTAATTCTGAGGCTTGTCATGTTGTAGTATCCCTATGGGCAAGAAATAGTGATTTTTACAAGGGTAAGTCTGTGAATGGTGAACAGAGATAGCAGTTTTTTTTATCAACCTCATGGGGGTATGTAAAGTTAAATTTATTAGTTCAGAAAGTGCTTTGAGATCACTGCCTGGAAGGCAGAACAGAATCCTGAGTGCTTAAGTTTATTTCCTTGCTACCCATGCACAATTCTGACTTTAGACCGACACATTGTTAGCTAATGCATGAGAATTACACTGAACAAAACAGTAGTAAATACCTACTGCCTGTGTAGTACTGTCCTTCTGTGAGGAACATTATAGCTGAGAGAGAGGCTGAGATTAGCCTACTCTGACACGTAATTTTAAAAAGTTTACTAAGATCATCCAGCATGGTCATGAATCAGTAGACTGTGGCATTCACCTTCTCCACTTCTTGGACATGTAAGCATTCGTATTATTTCAGTCTGCTGGCATTATTACAGTCCATATTTTTAGCAGATTAATTTGTGCTTGTCTGCAGTGAAGTGATGGAAAATATTTAAAGAGTTTCTAGTGCACATGTATTGGAAAACAGGCATAGAGAGTACCTCTCTTTTCAGGACCTGGAATTGCCTCATTGGTGGAATAGCAGAGTCTTTTTGTGGGAGGAAAAGAGGAAGGATCTGAACCAAGAAATACTGATACTAGTTGGGACCAAAATAAAAACCTGGATCCAAAGTTTCATGATTGGGCTTTCTGTCTCCTAACCTGATGGTATGAACAAGAGTTGCCCCCTACACCTGAACCCTGGGGGAAGATCAGACCAGGGATGAATGCAAATTCTGGACCCAGGGCCAGCCCAACCATATATGCTAACTAGTTGGTTGCTTAGATTGCCAGGCTTTAAGGGGTGCCAAATTAGAGGGAAGTGAATTTTTTCTCTATTTCAAAAATATATAATAATATGTTCATTTTAGACTTTCTAATTTTTCTCTGTATTGAATGGGGGTAGGTGGGCAATAAAGTCATAGTTTGCCTAAGCTGCCAAAAACCCTTGGGCCAGCCATGTCTGGAGCTAGGCCATCTTTAATAAATATACATTAACCTTATCTATTAAAAAAACAAGGAGTCCTGTGGCACTTAGAGACTAACAAATTTCATTATTGCATGAGCTTTTGTGGGAGAAATTTGTTAGTCTTTAAGAGCCACAGGACTCCTTGTTTGTTTTACTGAACTAGACTAACATGGCTACACTCTCTGAGTTAATGATGGATGTCTAATCTGAAAGCAATTTCTTTTTTCCCTTTACAATTTGCCTCATGTCATAACTTTACCTGGAACCTAATAAAGAACCATAGGTCATTTATGAGAGACATCTTCCTCTAGATGAACACCTATCTTAATACTTCAAGTTATGTTAGGCCAGGGGTCTCAAACTCAAATCACCATGAGGGCCACATGTGGACTCGTAGAGGGCTGCATGAGGACTAGTATGGTAGCCTGAGGGTCTCACCACCAAAACCTTTCTATACAACAATATTTCAAATATCAGTAACAGTCATGTTATTGCAGCCCACAGGAAATAGCTTTAGGGGCTGCATGTGGCCCGTGGGCTGCGTATTTGAGACCCCTGTGTTAGGGTGACTTACTGACAGCACAGTTCTAATTCATCTAAACCAAGGGGTCTATTTAAAAGATTGATGCCATTCATTTCTAGATGTAGAAAGTGACCATCTGAAATAATTTTGATTAGTGGGATAATGGATGTACCAAACACTTCGTTAATCTGCGGAAGAGGGAGGATTATGAAGATGGAGAGTTAAATAGAACGGAATCATAGGGTTGGAAGGGACCTCATGAGATCATCAAGTCCAACCCCCTGGGACTTGAACCCAGGACCTTTGGCCTATTAAGTAGAAGGGCTAGCCACTACACTGTTCTTGACTAGAACTCACATAATGGGGAAATGTTCTGAAATTCAACAGTTAACACAAAGTGATACAAGAATCAGTGTTAAAGTTGTGGGTCCAAGTACTGACACTTTAGATAATCACACCAATTTGTCTGGTTGGTAAGGGGATAGCTACACAAGTGGTTCTCACCTTTTGTGGGTTTTGACATGCTTGGTGGCGTGTGTCACTCTACAGGAAACACCAACCCATGCCCTGACAAGATGAATCCATCCTCACCCCAGCTCTCTGTGACACACTTACTGTTGAGTGGTAACATAGTTATGTGTCCCAGTAGAGTGGTTGAGAACTGCTGATCTGCACAACTCTGGGCAGCAAACTTCCTAGCCTGGTTTGAAATATTTAAACTTGAGGGGTTCATGCTAGCACTCTAAAAATAGCTATTAGACAGTACTTTGAAGTTGTACCTCAGGCTCTACCTGTAAACTTCAGCGCTGCCACCAAAAACCACAACTTCAAAGTGTGGTCTACGTGGATATTTTTAGAGAGCTAGTGTGAGCCCTAGAAGCATGAGTCTATTGGCCCAGCTGGGGAACTCAGTGCTGTAGGATGTGCAGACATACCAAAAAAGGTATAGTTAACTTTTGGAAAATATTCCAGTATTTTTTACCCAGACCTTAAATCTATTAACCAAACTTTCAATACTTTCTTCTATCAGTTCGCTACTCATAATGAATTTGTGTCCAACTTAACTGGATTTTCTCTATTAATCCAGTTTTCTCTTCTTTCTTTATTGTGCAATGAAACAGTGATGACATGCTAATTTCAATAATTTTCTTGACAAGTTGAAGTTAAGTTATAATAATATTTCTGACTTTATTACAGGAACAAACAGAAAAAGAAAGTGGAAGCTTGGCTCCAAATATGAACTCTGTGATAAAGATCCCATAACAGTTTTCACAAGACCAGGAGTGCCTCTTAACTGAACTCCACCAAATTAAATTCCCTTTGATTTTAGCTGGATGCAGTTGTCTTTCTATCATCCTTATATTATGCTGTAATGTGACGGTTGCAATTATGTGGCTGTCACATCCCTCCTCAGACCTGGTGCTGTGAGGTTTCAAAATTGGTGTCAGTTTCTTTACAAGCCAGATTTCCAACACTCACAAATGAGACTTGATTTTCCAAGGCTCTTTGCTTCCTGATAAGTATCTAGAAAGGGCCAATTTTCAAAAGTGCTTTGTATGCACCTCCCATTGAATGCTTCTAGCCAGATTTTCAAAAGTACTTGATACCAAAATCTGCCCATTTATTTTTGTGCCTACAAAAGAAGGCAGCTCTTTTGAAAATAAGGGCCTGATTGGGAGTATGGAGCTCTTTGGACAACCTGTCTCTATAGATTTTTACTCCATAGGGCCCAAAAGGTGAAGCTTTTTGGGCACACTCCTTATCATGCAAGTAGTCCCACTGGTTTCAGATCAACTCCATAGGAGTAGCAGAAGCATTCACATATTTTTCAACTGTATGATAATTTAATAATTAGAAGCTGTGTGTAAATGGAACAAAATTAAAAGAATTTAAGAACTAGTATTAATAAGAGCAGGGTATTGAGTTACATTGTCTGGTCCAGATGAGCAATGTGTAGAATAAGACTGGGACAGGAGGAGTCAAAGGTGGTTTTAAACAATCTTTGTGTGGTTGCTGGATCCTGGGGTGGATCCATCCAGCACAAATGAAACCATCAGAGTGAATTATATCACAGTAGGGAATGTATTAAAGAACGTGTATAATCTCGTTGTTCTCTGTCAGCTGAATTCCAGCTGAGGAACAGAGCCGGCGCAACACGGTAAGCCCAGTAAGCATTGCAGGGGGGCACCGATGCTTGATGGAAGCCAGAATGGGGAGTGTACTGTTGTGGCATGCTCTGACATCATTTGTCTGCACTGGCGACTGCTGTGCTTGCAGGGGGGGCACCAGAAATGGTAGCGCTGTTCCTGCTGAGGAATTAAATTCAGAGTCACACAAGGAATGGAAATTTGCAAGTATGTGACTATGATTATAAGAACAATTGACAGTGGGAGAGAAGAAAGGAGGCAAAAAAAAACAAAGTTCCAGACATGCTGGGCTCAATTCATTCTTGGTAACTCCATTAACTTGATTGGATTTATGCTAGAGCTGAATTTGGTCTACTTTAGTTCACTTTAATTGGGTACCAAGTAGATGTATTGCCTATGTATTCAAGATGATCTTGGTAATGGCTGCAGTTGTTTCTGCCTTTCTAACAGGAAACATGCTAGAGAACAGTGGTATCAAGAAATATGTGGGGAACGAAATGTGAGAGGAAAACACCAAAGTGGTCACTTATCTGTTTTAGTAGGTCAACAATTTTTATTCTCTGCCTGCTTTTCAGTGAGGGAGGGGCCTCAAAATTTTCATTTGGTTTCCAGTTACCATTTGTAAGATAATCAGCAAGTGTTGGTTACTCATACAAGTCAGGACTTAATTCCTGTTGTAGTTTGGGTTTTAGGTGTATGTGTGTGAAAAATGTCATCATTGTTCCACACTCTCAAGCGAAAAGTCCCCTTATCTAGTACATTATAGCTATCAGTTCAAGATCAGTGATGTTAATTTCAGTCTTTTTTTGTCTGACCTAGGAGTTTCTCTCTTCTTATTAGACTGACACAAAAGCTAAGTGAAGTTCACAGACGTTTTGCTTGGAAGAAGGACGTTTTATTTTTATTTATTTTGGGAAAAATAATATGTTCTGTTCCCAAGGATGGCATCTCTTTTCTGATGGGCCAATAAGATATGAAAAATGTGCAGTGTGAACGAAGTAGATCTTGAGACAAGTAGCAAATTACTGACAGAAACTGTCACATGTACAAGTATACCTTTGCACACAATGTATAATAAGCTGCTTAAGAGCAGGAGGTGGAAGACTTAAATTCAGATGACAAAGTGAAATGTGTGGCTATAACGTTACTTATATAATGCATCAAGTGGAAGAGTTTTTCTTTTCTGAGAGCTTTTAAAACTGCATATTTTCTGTGTGATTACAATAATGGATCATAGTAATGTACATACTTGCTGGTTATTGTGAAACTGTCAATCTGCTTAGTTATCCACTCTGGTAAGAAATTATGAAGAGAGATCTGTTTATGGGTAGGCTAATGTCAATGTAAGCAACATGGTTATCAATAGTAAAGAAGAATTTTCATACAACAACATTAGTTTATAGCCATTTCATTTAAACCAAGCACTTCTACTGGGGAAAAAAGGTTTGCTGCCAAATGAAACCTTTTTAGAACCTGAATATACATAATGTACTGATAAATGCAGATAATGCCTCCATCAGTAGGTGGCACCACCCTACTTTTAAGAAAGTATTAATCTCTGATCACATTTGTACTCATTGTTGCTGATCTGGGAAGAAGGAGTTCCTCTTAGGGTTGTGTATTGCAATGACTCACAGGGTTATCAAGAAATGACTGTTAGAAAAGGAAGTAATATTGATTAATCATAGTTGTATAATAAAGCAAAATATTGTAAATTAAGAACCATAAATGTCCAAAAAGGAAGGAAAGAAACCCTCCTCTTTCAGCAAGTCATTCATAATGTGTACTTTTAAATGATATGGCAGAAATATCTTCTTCAGTTATGTTAGCAGAATCAGAGACATTTTTGGAGTAGGAATTCAATATATTCTCATCACGTAAACCTCAAACTTTGAGAATCTAAACATGATTCTTCTAATAATGAAAGTAAAATGTTATAAATATTGAACAGAGAACTAACGTATTCAGTGATGAGGAAAAACTGGGCTGTATATATACGATCAGTTTCTGGCATGGATAGTTAGATCTTGGATTAGCTTCATAAACATTTCATGTTTTGTAGTCTTCTACAGTTCTCTTGAAAGGTGCAGAATGTGTCCAAGTGACAGTACATGCATTGTGTCCTGTGGCCCTAAAACCATCTTTGCCGTTAAGTGCAAATTCCTCAGCCTACCTCTTCTCTAGGAATAAAGGTTTAAAAGAACTCTGAAGATCCTAGGGCAGCTCTTTGTCAGGCCAAATTCTTATTAAGGACACTGAGGGGATGTTTGCACTGCAATATAAGCCCTGAGTTAGAACTCAAGTTAGCAGACCCTGCATTGTTAACTTAGATCTTGAGCATCTACACTCATCTGTAACCCTAGTTTAGGAATTATTGAACCCTGGGTCCCAAAGAGGGCTAGACTAGAAAATCTACACTGCATTATATGGGCCTGAGTCTATCTACCCACATCCTAGACATCCTAATGCCCTCCCAATATGTGGCCACTCTAGCCATCTGTTCATGGTGAAATGTGGGAAAACCTGACTGTCCACCAAACTTGACTGACCAGAGGGCAAAGAAAGTTGACCTTGGGCTTGAGGAATACTTTTAGCAGATTCCTAGAGCACAAGTCCAGTGACGTTCTGTCTATCCTGTAGAGGAACAGGGCTTGAACCCTGGGTCCCCACTTGACTCAGGCTTGGACCCTCCAATTCTGTGGCCTTCTGGGATCCTGCATCTGAACCCTAGGCTTGCATAATTTGTGTATAGCTAGATATGGGATTAGCTTGATCTTGAGTTTGAACCCTTGTCTTAAATTGCAGTGTAGACATACTCTTGGAGTCTTTCTTGAACAAGGACTTCAAAGTTAGGATAAAGAGGTGCCACTGGGACGATGAAATCCTATTGAACAACTACTAATGAAACTTTGAAAAATACAATATCAAACTAGGCATGATGAGACAATCTTGAAAACTCCTTTTTTGTGCCGGTTATGGTTTTAAGTGCCAGTTGCACTCTCAGAGTATGCTTGGGGGGGGGGGGGGGGAGAGAAGGACAGGGGGACTATGATTGTATATAATTTTTCCCCATAAAACAATTGGTTATAGATCACCCTTTTTTCATTCTTTTAAGAACATAAGAATGGCCATTCTGGGTCAGACCAATAGCTTATCTAGCCCACTATCCTGTCTTCTGATTGTGGCCAATACATGAGTTCCAGAGAGAGTGAGAAGAAAATGCAGTCATTGAGTGATCCATCCTGCTGTCCATGCCTAGCTTCTGGCAATCAGAGGCTAGGGACACCCAGAGCATGAGTAGCATCTTTGCCAATCTTGGCTAACAACCATTGATGGTCCTCCATGAACTCAACTAATTCTTGTTTGAACCTAGTTGTTCGTTTGGCTTTCAGAACATCCCCTGGTAATAGTTTTCACAAGTTGATTGTGTGTTGTGTGAAGAAGTACTTCCTTTTTGTTTGTTTTCAACTGGCTGCCTATTAATTTCAGTGGGTGATTTCTGTTTCATGTGTTATGTGAGGGAGTAAATAACACTTTCCTATTCAGTTTCTCCACACCATTCATGATTTTATTGACCTCTGTCATATCCACCTTAGTCCTCTTTTCCAAGATGAATTATCCCAGTCTCTTTAATCTCTCCTCATATAGAAGTTGTTCCATACCATACATCATTTTTGTTGTCCAGTGTACCTTTTCTGGTTTTAATATATCATTTTTGAGACTGGGTGATCGGAACTGCATGCAGTATTCAATGTATGGGTGTACCATGGACATATACTGTGACATTATAATATTTTGTATGATTATCTATACCTTTCCTAATGGTTCCTAAAATTCTGTAACCCTTTTTGACTGCTGCAGCCCAATGAATGGATGTTTTCAGAGAACTATCCAAACTCACTCCAAGAACTTTTTCTGAGTGGTACCAGCTAATTTAGACCCAATCATTTTGTATGTATTGTTGGGATTATATTTCCCAATGTGTATTATTTGGCATTTATCAACATTTAATGTCATCTGCCATTTTGTTGTCCTGTCACACAGTTTTGTGAGATTCCTTTGTAACTCTTTGCAGTATGCTTTGGAGTTAATTATCTTGAGTTAATTTGTACTGTTTGTAAATCTTGCCCCCTCACTATTTACGCTGTTTTCCAGATAATTTATGAATATATTGAACAGCACTGGTTCTAGTACAGAGCTCTGGGGCAACCACCACTTATTGCTCTCAATTTGGAAAACTGATAGTTTATTATTATTCTCTGTTTCCTGTCTTTTAACCAGTTACTGATCTATGAGAGGACCTTCTCCATAATCTCATGATGGCTGCTTACTTTGCCTAAGAGTCTTTGTTGAGCAATATTGTCAAAGACTTTCTGAAAGTCCAAATGTATTGTATCAACTGAATCACCACTCTTCATCTGCTTGTTGCCTCTCTCAAAGAGTTGTAATACATTGGTGAGGCATGCTTTCCTTTACAAAATCCAAGTTGACTCTTCCCCAACAAATCATGTTCATCTCTGGGTCTGATCATTCTGTTCTTTACTATAGTTTTTGTCAATTCCTGGTTCCGAAGTTAGACTTAGCAGCATCTGATTACTAGGATTGCTTCTGCAGCCTTTAAAAAAAAGGCTGTCATATTAGTTATCCTCCAGTCATCTGATACAGAAGCTCATTTAAATAATAGCTTACATACCATGGTGGGTAGTTGTGCAATTTCATATCTGAATTCTTTCAGAATTCTTGGGGGAATACCATCTGGACTTGGTGACTTACTACTGTTTATCAGTTTGTTCCAGAACCTACCCTAATGACACTTCACTCTGGGACAATTCCTTAGATTTGTCACCTAGAAAAAATACCTAAGGTGTGGAAATCTCCATCACCTCCTCAATCATGAAGACCAACATAAAGAATTCATTTAGTTTCTCCATAATGGTCTTGTTTTCTTTGAGTGCTCCTTCAGCTGATAATTTGGCAGTCTTCCTGCTTCTGATGTACTTAAAAATACTTTGCAGTTAGTTCTTGTGTCTTTGGCTAGCTGTTCTTGAAATACTTTTTTGGCCTGCCTAATTATGTTGTTACATTTGACTTGCCAGAATTTATGCTGTTTTCTATTTTCCTCAGGAAGATTTAACTTAGAATTTTTAAATGATGCTTTGCTGCTTCTAACCACTCTTTTTTTTACTTATGTCTGTTTCCTTTTTTCACTTAGGAAGTATAAATAGAGACATCTAAAATGTCCATGCAACTGGCACAATTATATGCTTTCAGGCACAGTAACTTTTATAATTAAAAGGCCAAACAAAGGGAAAAGAACAGAAGTAAAGTCTCTATGACACTGGAGAGTTGGTGGGATAAATCTCATAATGGCTTATACTTAGGGGTTAAACTGGACCGGAACAGCCCAGAACACCATTCTGGGGCCCACTATTTTTAGGAGCTGTTTCAGGCCGCCTAAAAATAGAAAATGGTGCTGGAACACTGTGTTCTGGGGTCCACCATTGAAAAATAGCAGGCCCCGGAACGCAGCATTCTGGCACCATTTTCTATTTTTAGGGGCCTGAACACTGTGCCCCTAAAAATAGTGGTCCCTGGGACAGCATTTCACTGTGTTCCAGAAGGGCAGGGGAGGACATGGAGGCATTCCGGGGAAGCGTCCAAGCCCTCTCCCAAATCCTGCCCCAAATTCCTCCCCTTCAAGACCCCGCCCCAACCTGGGGCCTGCCTCCACTTTCCCTGCCCCAGCTGGGCCCAGGCCATGCTGCTGGCCTGACCCAGGGTCTACTGCCTCCTCTGCAGCTGCGCTGTCCCCAGTAAGTACCAGGGTGGCCAGCTCACACCGGGGGGTGGCTATTGAGGGCAGTGGGAGGTATTGGGGTGGTATTGGGGACAGGGGAGTGGATATTGGGGGTGGATTTTGGGGGTAGGTATTGGGGGCTGGGAGGGGGGAAGGTGTTTGGGGGGCAGGATCTGGGGTGTGGGGGGCCCACCTGATTAGGAGGGCTCTGGGGCCCACCAAATTATACTTTAACCCCTGGCAATACTGGTTAAAAGGGGTACAACTTGCTCAGGAAGGGCAGATGGGGAAAAAAAGGAGGAGGTGTTGTATTATAGATCAAGAATATATACACTGTTTTATGGTCTAGAAGTAGGTGGGAGTCAGACCATTTGAAAGTCTCTGGGTAAAGATAACTGGGAAAAAAATAATGCTTATGTCATGATAGGGGTTTATTATAGACCACCAAAGCAGGAGCAGGAGGTGGATAAGGCATTTCAAGAACACATAACAAATATCCAAAACACAAGACTTGGTAGTAATGATAATTGCCTAGATATCTGTTGGAAAAGTAATGCAATCAAACACACAATTTCCAATGAGTCCTTGTAATACATATGGTAAAACTTTTTATTTTAAGAGGGGGAAGAAGTAACCAGGAGCACAGCCATTTTAGACTTGGTTCTTGCCAACAAAAAGAATTGGTTGTGAATCTGAAGGTGGAAAACAATTTGGATGAAAGTGATCATGAAATGATCACTTTCATGATTCTGAGGAAAGAAAGGAAGGCGATAAGGAAAATGAGGTCAATAGTCTTCAAAAAGGCAGGGTTTAATGAACTCAAATAGGGCAGGTAACGTCTCATAGGAAGGAAATCTAAGGGATAAAAGAGTTCAGAAGAGCTGGCAATTTCTTCGGGAAACAGTGTTAAAGACACAACTTCAAACTATCCTGACCCAAAGAAAAGATCAAAGGATGGCAAGACATCAGTGTGGCTCAACTGGAAGGTCTTTAATGACCTGAAAATAAAAAAGGAATCTTACAAAAAGTGGAAACATGGACAAAGTGGTAAGCAGGAGTACAAAAGATTAACACAAGCATGTAGAGATACAATCTGAATCTCTAAGGCACAAAGTGAGTGACACCTAGCAAGGGGCACGAAAGACGAGAGGAGGTTATATAAATACTTTAGAAGCAAGAGAGAAATGAAGGAAAGTATATGTCCTTTGTTAGGGAAAGAGAGCTAATAACTGATGACATAAAAAGACTCAGGTTTTTAATATCTTTCTTGATTCAGTCTTTACTAGAACTGTTAATTGTGAGCAGATACTTCAAACAATTAATATTAACAGAAAGAAGGGAAGGACCAGATACCAAAAAGGGAAATAAGAAGTTAAAGAATATTTAGATAAGCTAGATGTTTTCAAATCAGTAGGGTCTAGTGAAATTCAGCCTACAGTACTTAGGCAACTAGCTGAAAAATTCTGAGAATCATTAGTGATTATCTCTAAAGCTCTTGAGAGATCAATGAGGTTCCAGATTATTGGATGAAGGCCAATATAGTGCCTTTTGTTAAAAGTGGGAAAAAGAACCTGGGGAATTACAGACTAGTCGGCCTAACTTCAAACCCTGGGAAGATACTAGGACAAATTATTAAACAATCTATTTATAATAGAGTGACAAAAAATAGCCAGTTGGGACGTGTCAAGAGCAAATCATGTCCACTCAACTTATTTTCCCTTTTTGACAGGGTTATTGGCCTAATGGATGCAGGGAAGCTGTCAACATGAAATATCTTGATTTTTAATAGTGCTTTTAACACAAACCAAAATGACATTCTCTGCAGAAAATAAGGGAAAAGTGGTCTGAATAAAATTATTGTAATGTGGGTGCAAGCTGGTTGAAAGAGAATTTACTCAAAGAGTAGTTACCAATGATTTTCTGTCAGACTGGGAGGGAACAGCTAGTGAGGTTCAGTGGGGGTGTGTCTTGGGTCTGGTATTAGTCTATATTTTCACTAGTAACTTGGCTAATGGAGTGAAGAGTATACTTATAAAACATTCAGATGACACCACTCTGGTGGTATGTCCACACGTCTCTTTTATTTCAAAATAACACTGGTTATTTTGAAATAAAAAAGATTAGGTCCACACGACGTTTTCTTATTTTGAAATGATGGGCTCCGTCATTTTGAAATAAGAGCCATCATTTTGAAACAGCTTAAATCCCATTCATTTTGAAACTGCTGTTATTTCAAAACGGTTATTTCGAAATAAGGCCGTTTGGACATGTTGCTTCAGAACAACATCATTGTTTCAAAACAACTGTTTCAAAATAACATGTCCAAACGGCCTTATTTCGAAATAACCATTTCAAAATAACAGCCGTTTCGATAGCAGGCTATCCCTTATTTTGAAATAAGTCATTTAGAAATAAGGGTTTTATTTCAAAATAAGTCATTTCAAAATGACTTATTTCAAAATAAAACTTTGTGTGTAGACATAACCTGGGAGGGGTTGCAAGCACCTTGGAGAACAGGTGTAGAATTCAGACAGAATTAACAGAATAAAATTGGTCTGAAATAGGGCTGTCCCAAGGTATTTTGGTGCCGTAGGCAGCAGATATTTTGCCTCCCCCACCTCCGGTGGCCCATTCTGGGCCAGGTGGTGGCCCCTTAGTCCTCCCCCCCAAGGCTGGCCAGGTGGCAGGCAGGCACCACGTTGGCTGCCTGGCCAAATCGTGGTGGCGGCTTTGCTCCCCGGGCCAGGGTTGACTCCCTGCCCATGGTCTGATGCTGGTGGCGGCTTTACTCCCCCAGCCGAGGCCGGATCTCTGCCCATGGCCACATGCTGGTGGAGCGGGGCAGGAGACTAGCTGGCCCTGGCCCCAGCCCCAGCCCAGCCCTCAGTGGCCCCTACTGGCTAGTGCCCAAGGTGACTACCTAGCTCGTCTCTATGGGCTGACTGGTCTTGGTCTGAAACGAATGAGATAAAATTCAGTAAAGACAACTGAAGTGTTGTTTTTAGGGGGGAAAAATCAAATTCTAGCTGGAAAATGGGGGCTAACTGGCTAGGCTGTGATACTGCTGAAAAAGGTTCTAGTGGATCACAAACTGAAAATGAATCAACAATATGATGCATTTGCTAAAAAGACTAATATTCTGGGATGCATTATAACAGGAGTATTTTATATAAAACACAGGAGGTAATTGCTGTGCTTTGCATGGCACTGCTGAGATTTCAGCTGAGTACTGTGTCCAATTCTTGGTACTGTACTTTAGGAAATATGTGTAATAGATGGTGAGAGTCCAGAGGAGAGCAACCAAAAAACCGTAACAAACCCCTGATCTATGATGGAAACTTAAAGAAAGAGTGCCTTTCATCTTGTCAGTATTATTAATTGTGTTAATTATGTATCTGGTCACAATTAACCTTTTTATTGAATATTATAAAAAATAGGCATTAAACCTCTCAGCCTCCTTGATGTCATTCCTTATTAGCTCTCTTTTCTTGCTAACGTTGAGAACCTACACTTTCCTTCTTCATCTTTCTCTTGGTCATAATTTATTTATAGATCTTCTTCTTATTGCCCTTATACTCCTTGTGAAGGGTTACTCATTTTGTGCCTTAACCTTTCAGATTTTGTTTTTACATGCTTGTGCTATTCTTATGTACTTCCTCTTCCAATTTGTCCATGTTCTTACATTTTGTAGGATTCCTTTTTTATTTTCAGGCCGTTAAAAAGCTCCTGATGGGGCTGCAGTGGCCTCTTGCTCCCCCTCCTGTCTTACCATTGCATTTGGATGCGTTACTGTAGCACTTCCAGTACTGTTTAGTTCCAAAGGGGCAGCTGTGTTAGTCTAGTTCAGCAAAAGAAATGAGTCCTGTGGCACTTAAAATCTAACTAATTTATTTATAAGTTCCCCCATCTTCAAAGCATCTGCCAAAGTGGGATTTTCTCCCATGAAAGCTCATGTAATAAATAAATTTGTTGGTCTTTTAGTGCCACAGGACCCAAACTTCCAGCTCTGGTGAACGCTTTTTTCCCTTCAGTTTCCTTCTCTTTTACATCTCCTCAGAAGGTACAACATGATTCTTGCCTGCTCATCTGGCACATTCTGCTCTGGTGCCTAGGAGTCCAGCTATGGGGCCCTATTTATTCCCTTCCCTAGTGGATGCAAGGAGGAAACAGTACTGCTACCTTAGGAAACCTGAGAACTGCAATTGTGCAATGGGGTTGCAAAGCTGAGCTCACATCTTTCCTTGTGCATTGCAAACCAACTGGGCACAACCTGGCCCTAACACAGAATTTGTTCCTCTGCTTTCCTTTCCGGATCCTCTCTTTGCTTCCTCTTTTTGTGCAAGGGCTTGATCTTGCACAGTGCAGTGCAATGTTTTTCATGTAAAATAAGCACAAAATAAAAGTGATGAGAAGAGTGCCTGATCTTCACAGACAAGCACAGTTATGCCGATGCTAGTTTATACCTATCTAGCTACAAGAGCATGGCCTGATATGGGAGTGCATAATTCAGGCTGCCACATTGCCTGCAAGACACTGGTCATGCCTCTCTGCACTTCAGCTAGAATCCCATGTGTTTAGAGTTACCATATTTGAACCTTCCAAAAAGAGTACACTCCATAGAGGGGATGATGGGGGGCTATGGCTGTGAGAGTACTGGGGGGCTATGGGGGGAATGATGGGGGCTCTAGGCAGTGAAGGAGTTGGTGAGGTTTGGGGGACTATGGGTGGGGATGATATGTATCTTGCTGCAATCATAGATAGATGTGAGCAGTGAGGGGGCAGTGTCTGGGTGCCCAGCCTACTGTGGCCGAGACTCTTACTGGCTGGCAGATGGCAAACAGAACTGTGCTGGGACTGGCTGATATCCTGGATGTTTTTTGCTATTTAAAAAACCCAGCTGAATGGAGATTTAATGTCTGAAAAGGAGAACACGTCTGGGAAAAAATGGGCATATGGTAAACCTCCATTTATCCAGCTGATCTATAGACAGGTAGCAACCATTTGCCTGCATCAGTGCCATTACTTTAGTAGTATGCAATACTCACCAGCAGTATTCCCTCTCAGCTATGCAGCTACACAGCCACACAGTTGTTTTCAACCCCGCCATGCAGCTTTGTTGGTTTCCCATGCAAGAAAATAAAAAAAACTAATTCACAACTCTGGGCTAGGGCTGGGGCTGCAGCTGCATGTGCAGGCTGAGGAGCCAGGGTGGGCTGAGTCATCACCCCCCGCATGGCCAGGCAGGGAAAGCGGGGCAGCCCCCTTCCTAACCTAGGCTGAGATGGGGCTCTGCTCCCCTGCAGTCTGGGCCTGTTTAATTCTAGGCAGATTCTGGTCCTGCAGCCAGTCAGAACCCATCTCTCAGCATTTACAAGGCACTTTGGTGCCAGATTTATATTTAAGCTTTCTTTCTCACCGTTTCTCCCTTAATTTCTTTTTAACTGTGCAAACAGGTAGAGCCCTGTGTGTCTACAAAAATGTGGATCCGCATTTGCTCAGTGACAGTATCCGGCCTGCGATTTGTATGCCATGTTTTATCTCTATCCATAACCGCATCCTCAACCGAGCTTGGGATCACAGTCAGCAGTTGATTGGCTCATTCCCCACATGGCTCAGTCCCTGCCCAGTTTTTCTTTTTCTTGTTTGCAGTTTGTACTCAGGCTGCCAGTGAAATCTCTGATTGACAGCATGGCATGTGAACTGCAAACAAGAAAAGGAAGTGGGCAGAGAAGTCTTGGGGAATGAGCCATTCAAATGCTAGCATGCTGACTGACTGTAAGTGGTGACTCTCCAAGCCCCAGCTTGCTGGGACTGAAATTCTGATTGGCTCGCAGACCACAATCAGAGCTGAGCTAGGATTGGCTGGAGCACTTCCTTGTTCCCCTGTGTGCTGCTCACATAAATCTATTTAGGTTGTTAATTGTGCTGCTTGCTAAGGAAAAAAAATCAGAGGGAACGTAGCTCACCAGGCACTAATCCAGCCTGTAGAATCTTGCACAGTAGGAGGGCAAAGGCCAGCATAAGCCTATTTTACAATTGACAAAAAGCCTCTGAAACTTCCAAATCAATTTCAGATAAATGTAATTTATTTGATTTCACGCAAAGTAATCTTTCATGAGTGAATTATACAAAACTACACCAAAAGAAAGTTATAATGGCAATACCTACAGTGATCCAGAATTTTAGGCTGGGTATTTTCAAAGTGTCTTGAGCAAGGATCTTAGACATTGACTGCTTAGGAAGGAGTACAGTGGAAAGAGAGCTGGGTGTCATCATGAACCACAAGCTAACTATAAGTCAATAGTGTAACACAGTTACAAAAACTGCAAACACCATTCTGGGGGTATATTAACAGGAGTGTTGTAAGTAAGATACAAGAAGTATTTCTTCTGCTCTACTCCTCCCTGATTAGGCCTCAAGTGGAGTACTCTGTCCAGTTCTGGGTGCCTCATTTCAGGAAAGATGTGGAGGAATTGGAGAAAGTCCAGAGAAGAGCAACATGAATGATAAAAGGTCGGGAACACTTAACTTTATGAGGGAAGATGTAAAGAGCTTGGCTTGTTTTGTCTGGAAATGAGGAGACTGAGAGGGGACATGATAACAGTTTTGAAGTACCTAAAAGGTTGTTACAGTTTTGAAGTACCTAAAAGGTTGTTACAAGGAGGCAGGGGTGTTGCTCCCCTGAAAAAAAGGGTCAGGACCTGGGCCCAGCCCCCTGCCATGCAGCTCCACAGTTGGGACTGATCTGATGCCAGGGTCCAATCCAGCTCCTGCCACTGCTGGCCAGGGGCCCAGGCAGGCCCAATCTGGCCTCAGCCACTGCCAGCAGTGGCAGACATCCCCAGCCTGGATCTGGCTCCTGCCGTTGCTGGCCAGCATCAGGGGACACAGTTCGGCTCAGTCCAGCTCCTGCTGCTGTCTGCTGGCCAGTGGTAAATGGTCTGGGCTTGGATCCAACTCCTGCCACTGCCTGCTGGCCAGTGGCAAGCAACCCAGGCTTGTATGTGGCTCCTGCCACCACCAGCCAGTGGCTGGTGGCCCCAGTGGGCCTGATCCGGCCCCAGCCATTGCTGGGGCTGGGCTGGAGATGTGGGGTGTAGGGGGTGCAGCCCCTCAGAACCCATGGCAGTGATACCCCTGCAAGAAGGAGAGAGAAAAATTATTCTCCTTAGTCACTGATGATAGGATGAGAAGCACCTGGCTTAAAGTGCAGCAAGGGAGGTTTAGTTTAGACGTAAGGAAAAAATTTCTAAATATCACAGTGATTAACCACTGGAATAAGTTGCCTAGGCAAGTTGTGGAATCTCTATCATCAGAAGTTTTTATAGCAGGTTAGACAAATACTTGTCAGGGATGGTTTAAGATGGTACTTGGTCCTGCCATGAGTGCAGGGGACTGGACTTGATGACGTTTCATAGTCCTTTCCAGTTTTTATGATTTTCAGTTGAGGCACCCATTGACTTATTTTCAAAAGGGACTGGGTGCCTACTCCCTTTGAAAATACAAGGCTGCATGGCTATCATGTACAGAAGTCATTACTGCATACACAGTCATGGAAATAAATCAAGAGACAGTATTCTGCATGCAAAGTTTGCTTTTACAGAAGCACTGTCCACATGGTTTTGAAAGTGATAGCTTAGAGTGCTTGATCTCTCCCAGTAGACAAATTATTTGATATTCTGAGAACTGCACATTCTGCCCTGACTTTGAACTTCAGTCTAATTCCATGAAATGCTAATGGTAACCAGTACAGAGGGCTTGTCTAAAAGAAAAAAATCTGATTTGCTGGCTGGAGGGTAGCTGATCAACTCCCCCTGGAAAAGGCACAGAAATGGTTTCACTTAGCTTCAATCTGAGCAAACAAATTTCTTCGAAACTGTGTTCATCTCCTTCAGTTTCCAAGAACTATTTCTAAGTAGCAATTTTTTGAGGACCAGCCTAATTGGAAAGATCAAGATCCTGTTGCTAAATATTGTGATCTAGTTATCTGTTTTAGAGCAACTTGAGAGGGACAAGTTGAAGTGAAATGTGGCAGAAGCACATCTGTTCTACCATAATGATGCTTCAGAGCATTGTTATTTGATTCGACCCAGACGTCCCAGGCCTGAACAGATGCCGCCTCACCCCCAGGCCCTGGATCAGGCCTGGGGTGGCTGGGTTGAAGCGGCCTGAACTGCATGGAGGGGCCATTCCAGGCCCTGCCTTCACAAGCTGCAGCTCTCCTCTGGCCGCCCTTGGGAGGGACAGCCAGCCAGGGGTAGGCTGCGCCGCCCTGCCAGCGGAGGGAGGGATGGAGGGAGTGTGCGCTGCCTGCACAGATCCCCACCAGCGCTAGGGGCCGCGGCGCAGCTGTTGGGCCAGCTTGGGCTCATGTGGTTGTGGTGGGAGGGTGAGGGGGAAATGGCTCTTCTGCTCTTTTGGGTTGCTGACCCCTGGCCTATAGCCTCTGCAGTGATTCAGCCCTGCCCCTGGGCAGACCATAGAGCCCGGGGGTGGGGTGGGAGCACCATGTACTGTGGCTTCTGATCTCAGGACCCTGACCTGGCCAGTTGGCCCCCCTCCAGAGGCAAGTGCCAGCCTTATGGGTGTCAGGTCTGCCAGGTGGCCCCGAGCTGGTTGCCTGCCACCCACCCCTTGCCCAGGCTGGCCACTGAAAAGTGGGGGACATGACAGTGGGCTCTCTGAGGCTTTTAATTCAGCCCTGGGCACACACTTCAAAACTTCTTTAGGCCAAGCTTACCGCATACACCATGGACGTCTTGCATTCCTCCATTTTCTGTGCCACAAGCTTTCTGTGTGCCACTCTCCTGTTCAGCTCTATTACAGGGACTCACTGCAACCCCCCCATGTCACCTTGTCTCCTCCCCAGCCTGTGTTTTGTCTGCTTACAATCCATCTGCTGCTATATCAGGGCCCCCACTGCCCAGTCTGTGCTAGGTGGTCTTTGTGCCCCATTTCCTATCCTATAGCAGGGCACCCTGTCCCTCCCCCATGAAAGGGGCTCTGACTTGCCCTTCCTTCTCCACAATGCCAATGACTCTATGGCACTCCCTGCTCCCACATACCAGGATCTCTCATTTTTCCTCTTCCTATTACTTCCTTCCCCAGATGTTAGTGATGCTGTGCGCTTCTCTCCCCACATATCAGGGCCCTCCATATTTCAGGGGCTCTGTTTTCCACTAACAGTTGCAGGAGGTCCACATGCCATTGTAGGCAGTCTCCTCATACCATTTTCTCCATAACCCGATCAAGCTCAGACTTGAAGCCGGGGATGAGTTAGGAGTAAGAAGGTAATGGTGGGTGCCAGTTCTTTGATCTACAGATAATTGCAGAAGTGCTTGAGGCTGTGGCTGTACTAAAGAGCTTTCAGGGAGTTTGACACGTCTCCCAGTTTCCCTTCTTTTGGTTTTCCAATTTCCTCTAAATCAACAGGTTTTTTTGGCCATTGATGCCTCAAGCATTCTCTGAAATTTTGGACTTGGTTGATTGGGGCATTCAAAAGTTATGGCACTACATATATACAGATTAAACAGAGAAATGCCACAGGACTGAGTGGAAGGTCTGCGCCAGTTGGTCCTCTGGCAGATTGACAATATCTTGCAACATCCTGCACAGCCCTTATGGAATGAAGATAAACTTAATTCAATAAAGTTTAACCCTACCCAGTCAGTTTTAGTACTTCTGGGGTCCACTCTATTAAAATGCAATTGTGTATATGGTTTTTATGGAACTGTTTGTCACTCTCTTGGGTGGAGGGGGAAGTTATTGCAATTCCTTGGGTTATCAGCCCTTTGAAGCCATGCCCCAGATTCATTCAGGAATACTAGTTCAAATTGGATAGTCCAGGGATCACCTGAGGAAAAAAGAGAGGTTTTCTTCACATATAGCCTTATTGTAAACAGGCTTAGTGCTTTCTTCCTGATCCTGGATAGGACCCCTGGTCCAGAGGTGTTCCCAGTCCTTAGGGGGTGGTTGGCAGGACCCATCCTGCGAGACTGGATGCTAGTTTTGAGCTGGTGCTGCAATGGACTTAATGCTAAAAGGAAACCCTATGGGTGGGGTGTTGAAGGGCTGTTTCTACCAGAACCCATTTGGGGTTGGGATAAGCTTGTTAGCTTGCATCTAGGTTCTTTCATTGTTTTAATATATTTGCTTTGTAGTGCTTTGTATATCTTAAGCATAAAATAAGTTTTTACACAAAGAGCCATGTGGTAACTCTAGGCAATCACATTGTGTACTGTCTTTGCAAAGGCTTTCTCAGGCGTCCTGTCTCTGCTGGGAATAGCATAGGAAAGGAAGGGATGTAGGAACTCTGCAGCTGGAAATATCCCTAGTCAGAAGGGAACAAAAAATGTATTTCTATGAGAGACAGAGGTGACAGCCAGGGGAGTTGTGAGTTCTTTTGCTAGGCCACTGAGGAAAGCAGGTGTATTTGCCCTGAACTGTGAATTTGGCCAGTGAAAAACAGCTATTCTGCAAATAATAAATTAAATGAGGCATGTATGTGGTGGAACTGAAAGTTAGTTTGTGTGTACTTTTTTGTGTAGTATTTACTGAGCTATAATATTGTCTGCCATGTACGGAGAAACCAGATGCAGTGTCATCAGTGACTATGCATATATTGTTGATTCATGGTGAACTCTAATTCAACATTGATTGTTAATACTGGTGCAGTAGCACTGAGAAGCACCAGCCTAGATCAGCATTCCCTGGTGGGAGACACTGTTCAAGTATATAGTCAGAGACAGTCCTTGTCTGAAACAGTTTACCATCTAACTAAATCATTATTGTCTCCATTTCACAGATAGGGAACTAAGATTTGCCCATGGTCTCCCAATAAGATTTGGTATAGTTGACATTTGGCACTGATCTCTGATTGAATCTCAGTCCAGTTCCCAAGCACAAGAGAACCCTTCCTTTTATAAATGGAGAGAATGAGCTGTTTCAGTCTTGCTCTCCAGTGGATGTCACCTTGATGGTGAACTGATTAAGAAGGGAAAGGATGAGTCAGATTAGTAGTGAGGACCCTGGCCTAAAGGAAACATTTAAAGAAGATGCATATCAAGAAGAGGTAGAAGAATTTATGCATGTTATATATAGAGTGTTTGCTTTCTTAATTTGTCAAACAGGTCAAATTATTCAGGATTGTTTTTACCACTTTGATCTGTGCAAACTCTTGCTTTTCTCCTTGACCATTCTTTCACATACTGCATATGTATCCAATTGTTCAGTGGAAAAATCCTATTAGGAAGACACTGAATACGTATTAATTAAATTGGAGGATAGAATGCTACCACTTTCCATTCAAATTACGCAAAATAGGATTAGCAGTGTCTCAGAATAGGGCTGTGGCTGTTTTATACACTTCAAACCATATTAGGAAAATTTTATCCACTGACCTTTATCTGCACATAATTAAAGTCTGATGTATCCTTAAATCATTTGCTAAGATATTTCTAGTATTATTCCATGATAATCTTAAATACCTAGGGATTACCAGTGATTACTGACCCACTTTCAGAATTTAGCAGCTAGACATACAAATAATGCTGTGCCCTGGTATTTCAAAGAGGCATTGACGTATTTGGTAAATTAAATTTTTTTAAAAAAACTGCAGCTGAGTAATTCCGTGGCATACAGGTTTTAAGATTTAATTCTCTATTAAAACCTCAAAATAATACACAACAAACTTTGTTAAAAAAGAGCTGTTAAAAATCTGTGTTTATTTTCAGTTAGTCATAGTGTGTTTTAAGCAGTTTCCTGATTCTATTAATTGAGCACACTTTTGGAGTAAAACTTCTTAATGAAATTAGGCTGCAAATCTTTCCTGCCTGAGACACTAAATGACAGCCATACAGGACGAGCAAGTGATGACAGTCACATACATACTGCAGGCAGAGCAGCAGTTTCATTCAACTCTAGCATTCCAGAACAGCAACAAACCAAGGCATTACTCAATGTCTCCAAGAGTATTCACCAGAGCATATGTTCCTCTCTGTGATGGCCCAGCTTTCCTGGCAAGTGCAGAGCTGACTTTTTAGAGTTCCTTGTGCTGACCACTCTGGAATGCAAGAATCAAGATGCAGTCATAATTTTATCAAGGTACACAAGAGTGAAGGGCTTCTGGGCACCTGTGCCTGGCTAACCATTATCTAGCCAAGATCGTGGATGTTGACAAGCAATGACAACTCATTTTAAGCTGATGCAGGTCATGGGGGGAAAATGCTGAAATGCCACAAATAAATAGAAATGACCTTGCCATGCAACATGTTGTACAATAAATGGAACAAACAACGTGTCCTGGGGCACTTTTAAAGACTAACAAATTTATTTATTGCACGATCTTTTGTGGGAGAAAATCCCATTTCGTCAGATGCATGAAGTGGGATTTTTAACCCCCAAAAGCTCATGTGATACATAAGTAGATTTGTTAGTCTTGAATTATGCCACAGAATTCCTTGTCTGTTTTGCTGAACTAGACTAATATGGCTACCCCTTTGGGATAAATGGAACAAAACTTGAAAGGACTGTACTTATTACCTGGTAAATTTGTATCCATTCCAAGAGCATCCAGAATGTTTCTTCTGAAACATCTAAATGCAAAAAAAAAAAAAAAAAAAAAAAAGGTCAGTTCATTAAAACCCACACTGGAGTGACTGAATAAACATCTTTAATTCTCTTTCACTTTCCTTTGTCTGTGTCAGACTAATAAATCTTCTCAAAGCGAAAATCCTGACTGTTAAATGGATTAGGATGAGCAGATGTCCCACTATGGTCTTGTGTTACATTTTTCATTGGAAGGTCATTGCAACTCCTTTTTCACTTCACTTCTCGAGGCCTTTTGTCACTGCTGTCACTGGGTTTTTACAGGAACTTAGAGTGAATAGAGATAGTGATCATTACAAAAATAAAGTAAGCAGCGATTTGACTGCACCCATTTGTCACTTGGGTTCTTTCCTGGGCTGGATTACAGATAAATTTAGAGATTTATTTTCTCCTCCTCCTTTGATTTGTTCATTAGCCTTGCTTTTTAAAACTGCTCTCCCTCCCTTTGTGCTCTTTGCATCTCTCTCTCTCTCTTCACCTCAAGCCCAGCTTTAGACTCTAATTTCCCAAACAGTGTGCAGGTCTTCTGCCAAAAAGGATGGGCTAGGAAGGTAGGAAGTTCCCTACATTAAAATCATGACGCTTGGAAATAGACAGTAAGCAAAAGCCTGGTGTTTTTCACTTAGATGGAGTGGATTTTGTAATTAAAACAAATGCTCTGTCACTTGCAGCTGCATGTGTACAATTAGAACCAAGACCAACTGAATATGATATAGCTGACTATGATTCTTGATTTTCACCCCTTCTCTTTATGACATAAAAGCCTTCAGTCCAGCTTCGGTTTTTGACCAAGATAAATAGCAACAGGTGAATAATGACATTTTTCTCCCTCTCCCAATATTGACAAGTCAGTTTGTATCCTAGGTACCAGTGATGCAGTCGTGGGGAAGGTCCCTAAGGGACAGTTTCAATGGGTGTGGAGGAAGGGAGAGGAAAGGGTACATATTCCTCCCTGCTATTTATCCAGCAACCTTTTCACAGACTCATTCACAGATTCCAAAGCAAGAAGGGACTACCATGATCATCTAGTCTGACTCCACATAACACAGGTCATACGACTTCACTGAATTAATTCCTGTTCGAACTATAGCATTTTTTTAAAAAGGCATCCAATCTTGATTCTAAAATTTCCACTGATGGCAAATCCACCACAATCTTTGGTAAGTTGTTCCAACAGTTAATTGCTCTCACTTTTTAAAAATTACTTCCTATTTCTACTATGAATTTGTCCGGGTTCAGCTTCCAGCCATTGCTCTTGTTATAATTTTGTCTGTTGTATTGAAAAGCCATCTATTATCAAATCTGTGTGCTTATGGTGCACATGCTGTTACTCAGACTGCTGTCTATTTCCTGCTCTGCTGGCAGATGTCTCCTTCATTTTGCAAGTCTGTAGCATTTACCAAAAGTGGGACAAAACAGTAGTTTTGGGAAGGCAACAGAGGCACGAGCACAAATCTTGAAAATTGGCTAAATTCCAGTTTTCAGGAACATGAGGTAATGCTAGATGAGATGAAATATTTTATCCTATTCTTCATGACATCCACTCATAACTAAAATAGAACACAACTAAAACCTAGTTTTCAGCTCTCCTCCATCTTTATAAAACAATACTACAGACATGCAAGATAACACACACATAAACCTAGACATTTTCTGGGATGCCATGAACTAAACTTAACTTTCCAGTGTACATCCCTTAAATAGAAAACATCTATTATCTACAATACCACCAGCCAATAGAGTTCCAGTCAAATAAAATAAACATATGTTTGAAATAGGTTCATGAAAATATGCACGCAAGAAAGGTAATTTTTTACGCCTGCCTGACTGATCAGAAATTTAAAAAGGGGGAATTAAATGTTCTGCCTACTGCCTGAATACATTGTGATTAGTTATTCTTGGGGAAGGGGGCTCTTATACTCCACCTCTCTGCTTTCCTTTTGCTGAGTCAGCATCCTTATTTTTTCCGAACTGCTCTCCCTTTTTGAATTTGTCCAGTCTCTAATTTGAAGGGCCATGCTCAGTCTTTGATCTCATTTACTGATGAGGTTCAGTTTATTAGAAGTTGCACTGAGATGATGCAAACTCATATCACATTTTCAGAATCATTGGTGCAAGCTGAAGTCAGTCCAATATTCCATCTTGTTTAATGCATGCTGTCAATATGAGGTGTTGTATTAATTAAACATGTTACAAGTGGAAAAGACCTATTAAGCCAACTAGTCCAGCTCGCCACAATTGCAGGATGGTTTACTTAGTATACAAATTTTATTTAATATTTTGATTAGTTACAGTACCTTGGCACAAGAAGTAGGAGAATGCTAATAAAATTTGCTGATTATGCAAAGTTGGGAGACATTGTCAATACAGATGAGGGTAGAATATTATATGGGTTCATCTGGATGACCTTGAAGTAACAGAAATGGGATAAAATTTAAACAGTACATTGTGCAAGGTCATGCTCTTAAGGGGGAAAAAATATAAGCTGAGGCTTCATAGTTGAAGGCAACAGAAGAGGAGAGAGACCAGGGTACACAGGTGAATCACAGGATGACGATGATGAGCCACCAGTGTGATGTGACTGCAAAAAATGCAGTTGTGGTCCCAGGATGTAATAGATGTGGCATTTCCAGTGGACTTAGAAAAGTGTTGATGCCATTGTACAGGCATTGGTAGGTCATTTGGAATACTGTGCAAAATTCTGGTCACCCAAGTTGAGGTGTAGTTATACTGAAAGGTGGATGGATTAGTTGGAGCAGATTGGGTGGATTGTCATTGTGATATTAGAAGAGGTGCCCAAGTCCTGTCGCAGGGACTGTCAACAGTGTGGTGGCAGTGGTTTCTGGGCCTTAGTAAGAGTAAAGAGAAGGAATCCTCAAAAGAAGTGTGAAGGGGTAGTACATTTTATAAGTTTGGGGCAGCCCAAATGGAGTAGGCTCAGTGTTTGAGGGAAGGAAGCTCCTGTTGCTACACCTGACTCGTTTCTAAGTTTTTCCTTAGCCGGGAGAAGGCATTAGATTGTGTTCCACAATGCCCATTTGCTCTATTCCCAAAGTGTTCAGTAGCATCTGGAAGGATAGAGCAGTGGTTGTCAGACTTTTCTTGTCAGGGCCCAGCCTTGAACCCTTGAGCCTTTGACCAGGCATGGGTCAGCACCCCCGTCCTGAGCAGCCACTACCAGGCAGCACCAGCTGGCCAGGGAGCATGAGCAGCTGCCCCCACCCCAGAGCGATGCTAGCCAGCCAAGGAATGCAGGGTGTCTGGCAGGGGAGCTCAAAGCACCACCAACTGGCCAGTCAGTAAGCAGAACCGGCTGGCTGCGGAGAGTGGGGCAGCTGCTGCTGCACCAGAGCAGCACGTGGTCTTAGAGCACAGAGCAGCTGCCTCCCTCCTTACTGCCCCCCCTCCTGGGAGCAGCTCCAGCTACCTGGGAAGCCCCCCCCTCCCACAGCTGAGCGTACCACTGGCTGGCCGGAGAGCACATGACAGCCTCTCCCCAACTGGGAGCAGTGCTGGGTTAGGAGTGTGGGCAGTGCTGGCTGGATGGGAAGCCTGGAGCACTACCACCTGGCTGTGGATTGCGGGGCAGCTGTCCCCTGCCCAGGGACAGGAACGGTCAGCTGGAGACTATGGGGCAGCTGCCCCCTGGAGTGGTGCTGGCTGGTTGGGGAGCATGTGGCAGCAGCCCCTGCCCCAGAGCAGCACCGGCATCGCAACTCAGTACCTGCAGGTCTGCGACCCAGTACTGGGTCATGACACAAAGTTTGCCAACTACTGGGGTAGAGTGTGAGGATGTGTTAGGGGTGTATTGGGGCATGGTCCAAATAGTGCAGAATTAGGGTGTACACCTAAACTCTTCATTCCCTGGTTTTCAGAGGACTGGGTGTAGCTGAGTTAGATGTTCTGAAAGGGCATGAGGTACCATCAGATAACCTTAATTCTACATCTGTAAATACTTAGGTCAGTAAATTTTATTTGTTTTCTAAAAATAATTTCTCAATACCCTCATGTACTGCAGCCCAGCTCTCCCTCTCTGCAGCCTCAGGCTCATTGGCAATTATTAACTGGACAAGAAGGTCCTGGGTCTGTGTCAGCCTTGTGTTTCCCTGACCTCATTCTGAAACTGTGCTTCAGCACGGTCCTAGAAAAAGGTCGGGAAAGGGACAGGGCCCTTCACCCTGTATCCTCTAACCTCCACTCATTTACAGAACGCCAACCCTTCTTTTGACTACTCTGGTTCCCCAGTTTCCCAAGCTTTGCACCAAAAAGAATGATGAAAAATCTCAAAATGTTATATGAATTGGTGATGATAGAGGGGTTGTACTTTTCATAGATGCTGAGGCCATTATGATCATTCCATAGAACTTCCCCAAAATAATTCCTAAAGCATATATTTTAGGGAAAAAAATCAAATCCTTATTTAAAAGTTGCAAGTGATGGAGAATCCACTGTGATCCTTGGTAAATTGCTCTCCTGGTTATTTATCATCACTGTGTACATCTCATTTCCAGTCTGTGTTTATCTAGCTTGAACTTCCAGCCACTAGGTTACATTATTCCTTTCTCTGGTAGACTGAATAGCCCACTATCAATTTGTAGTTCCTATTGTAGGTACTTCCAGACTGTAACCAAGTTGCCCCTTAAACTTCTTTTTGTTCAACTAAACTTTGAGCTCCTGGAGTCTATCACTATAAGGCACTTAGAATCATAGAATCATAGAACCATAGGGTTGGAAGGGACCTCATAGGTCATCTAGTCCAACCCCCTGCCAGAGGCAGGATCACTCCCACTTAAACCATCCCAGTCAGGGTTTTGTCCAGCCGGGCCTTAAACACCTCCAAAGATGGAGACTCCACCACCTCCCTCGGCAGCTCATTCCAAGACTTCACCACTCTCCTGGTAAAAAAGTTTTTCCTAATATCCAGCCTCGACCTCCCTAACCGCAACTTGAGACCATTGCTCCTCGTTCTGTCCTCCATTACTACCGAGAACAGTCGAGCTCCATCCTCCTTAGAGCACCCCTTCAAGTAGTTGAAGGTTGCTATCAAATCCCCCCTCAATCTTCTCTTCTGCAGACTAAATAAGCCTAATGCTTCCAGTCTTTCCTCACAGGGCTTGTGCTCCAGCCCTTTAATCATTTTGGTTGCCCTCCGCTGAACTCTCTCTAGCATGTCCCTGTCCTTTTTGTAGTGGGGAGCCCAAAACTGAACACAGTATTCTAGATGTGGCCTCACCAGTGCAGAATAGAGGGGAAGGATCACATCCCTTGATCTGCTGGTAATACTTCTTTTGCTGCAGCCCAGTATGCCATTGGCCTTTTTGGCAGCAAGAGCACACTGCTGACTCATATCCAGCTTCCCATCCACCATGACCCCCAGGTCCTTTTCTACAGTGCTGCTACTTAGCTGAATGTTTCCCAGCCTGTAGCAGTGCATAGGGTTTTTTGGTCCCAAATGCAGGATTTTACACTTATCCTTATTGAATCTCATAAGATTTCTATTGGCCCACTGTTCCAATTTATCTAGGTCTCCCTGAATCCTGTCCTTGCCCTCCAATGTGTCTACTGGTCCTCCCAGCTTGGTGTCATCCGCAAACTTACTGAGAATGCAGTCTATTCCATCATCCAGATCATTGATGAAAATGTTGAACAGAACCGGCCCCAGGACCTACCCCTGGGGCACACCACTCGTGACCGGTTGCCAGCTAGACATGGAACCATTGATTCCTACACGCTGAAACCATTGATCTAGCCAGTTCTCTATCCACCTTATAGTCCACCTATCCAACCCATAATTCCTTAATTTGCCAATGAGAATGCTGTGAGAAACTGTATCAAAAGCCTTGCTAAAATCAAGGTATATCACATCAATGGTGCTTCCCACATCCAGAAAAACCAGTCATCTGCTCATAGAAGGAAATGAGATTGGTCAGGCATGAGTTACCCTTGGTAAATCCATGCTGACTGTTCCTGATCACTTTATTTTCCTCTAAGTGTGTGAGGATGGATTCTTTGAGAATCTGCTCCATAATTTTTCCAGGGAAAAATTTTTCCACTTCTCCGAACCCTCTCCACATTATCAACATCTTGAACTGTAAACACCCCAGGCTGAATACAGTATTACAGCAGTGGTCACACTTGTAACAAATACAGAGATAAAATAACTCTGCTTCTAGTTGAAATTTCCTTTGTTAACCGTTTTGTGTATAGCATTGCACTGGGAGCTCATGTTCAGGTCGTTAGCCATCATAAACTACAAAGCTTTTTCAGAGTCACTACTCCCCAGGTTAGACAGCCTTCAAGAACCCCTGGATGCGAATACATTGAATTCCATTGTTTAGGAAATGGGTGAAGAGCATGAGGCATGATTATATTATCCTAACTACTTACTAGAACCTTTCCACTTCTCTTTATTTACTGCAAGCTAAATTTCCTTGACAATACTTCTAAAGTAAAGTCAGTCTCTGCGAGAGTTTTAGAGCGCTTCAAAATACCATAGAGCAAAACTTCTAAAAGGAGCCTACTGCAGAACGCACATAGAGGAAGGAATGTGCTTAATACACACTTGCTGAAAATTGCCAAGAGAAGGGCATGAACTCATAGTGCCTGAATGCTGCTCAGGTTCAATGTTCCAGTTACTGTGACAAAAGAATGCGTGCCAACCTCTGGCTTGCCAGAGAATTCTAGTTTTGCTACATATGCACATTTTACTTTCTTTGGTTTGTCAGTTTGGATCAATGCATGTTTGAGCAGTAAACTTTACTTTCACTAACTTTCTCGGTATTGCCTCCCCAAAAGGGCAGTAGGAGTCAGACATTCCCTGATATAAATCCTTGAGGATTATTACCAATTTGGGGAAGAGTCAATGACAGTTGCCCTGGAGTGATGGTAAGACCCCCCCCAGGTATTTCAAAACATGTTTTTTGAGGGTGTAAGGGGACTATATCTTGGGAACCACTTGTCCAAATGACACCAAAGGTAGCCTATTAATTTTAATTTTAGTTTTAATTAAACCCCATGCTTCCTGAAGAAAAGGTTACTCACCAGGTGCAATAACTGGATTCAATCAGGATGTGTGTCCCTGACAGTGCTCCACTTGTTGTGTCACATCCCGCGGTGCCCAGGATCAGAGATCTTTGTAGCTGTAGTGGTAGTGGAGGCCACACATATGCCCAGTGGTCAGGGGCCATTGACGCATTCCATTAGGTGCATGCATGGCCGCAGCTCTTTATTCCTTCTCCACCATGAAGCCAACCTGTTAGGAAAAGACTTTGAAGTAGAGGGGAGAAGAGTGAGTCATGGAGCACCCACAGGGACATATGTCTCAAAGAAGTTCAGTTACTGCACCTGATGAGTAACCTTTTCTTCTTCGAGTGGTCCCTGTGGGTGCTCCACTTGTGGTGACTATATAGCATAAACTTGAAAAGTGGAGGGACTTTGGAAGTACTATGACTGCTTGATCGTGGATAATATGGATGTTCCTAGGGATGAGTCCCTTAAGGATAGTTGTTCTATCACGTAGTGTTTAATAAATATCTCAGGCAAGTACCATGTGGCAGCCTTACAAATGTCCAAGATAGGAACACTGGCAGTAGATGCCACTGTTACAGCCATTGATCTAGTTGAGTGTGCTCTGATGTTTAATGGTGGTTCTATACTCCTCTCACGGTAACAGAGCTCTATAAAGGAAGAAATCCATGTAGAAATTCTTTGAGAGGACATCACCTTTCCTTTAGATCATGGTGCTAAGGATATAAAAAGTTTATTAAATCTTGTAAATGGTTTTGTTCTTTGCAGGTAATATGTGATGCCTTGTCTGATGTTGAGAGTGTTAATTACTCTTTGTTGTGGAGTACTGTGTGGCTTTGGCCAAAAGGCAAGTAAGTTTATGGATTCATTGATATGGAAGGAAGAGACGATTTTGGGTAGGAACTTTGGGTGAGGTCATAAGATCATGTTATCATGGTAAAACACTGTGTATGGTGGATCCACCATTAAAGCTCCTGTCTTGCTAACTCTCCTGGCTGACGTGATGGTGATTAGAAAGACCACCTTCATATATAGATGAAGAAAAGAACACGTAGCAAGAGGCTCAAAGGGTTGTTTTGTAAGAGCTCTCAAAATTAAATTAAGGTCACATTGTGGGACAGGTTTATGCACCGATGGGTAGGTCTTCTTGAGACTCATTAGGAGATGCTTAATCATCAGGTGAGACAGTATTATTTTATTTTCTTGCTTGATATGGAAAGTTGAGATTGCATATAGGTGCACCTTTAGGGAACTGATGGAAAGATCTGATTTCTTTAAATGTAATAAATATTTCAGAATTGTTGTGATGGAACATGAATGAGAATCAACAGGAATATGATCACACCAGGACCAGAATCTTGTCCACTTAAGGAGGTAAGTCTGTCTGCATACGATGTTGTGGACATTGTCTTGATTGTTGATTGTTGTTACTTCTATAACAGTTTTCCATAGAGTATCTCCTTACTGTAAAGCTGGAATGTGTATTGGGGTCCATCTGGATGATGATGCTTACCCAGAGATCAAAGAGTTGTTCTGGAGTCTTTCATTGAGTGTAAGAACTTGTTAGTTTTTTCACCAAAAAGATGAAATTTATCAAAGAACAGATCCTCAATTTTTGAGGGAAGGTCCCAGGGAAGACCACCACTGTTTAACCAGGAAGATCTGCGCATTACCACAGCTGTGGCAATCACTCCAGTGGCAGCAAGGGCAGTCCTACCATACAGGTGACCTAGGTGGTTGCCTAGGGTGCCAGACAATAGGGGGCACCACCTTGCTGCGCACAGGCATGTAGCCCAGTGCACAGCAAGGGGAGAAGCTTTTTTTTGGCTGGCTTCACTCCAGAAGGTAAGTACTTGGGGGTGGGTGGCTAGGGACAGTCTGGGGGTGGGGCTGGGGCCCCTCTTCTGGCCCATGGCTTAGCCTACTCTGGGCAGTCTGGTGCACCGCTCACCCAGAGCAGTCCACAGCCCCCCGCCCGGCCTGCTGCTCTGACCAGCCCTCCACTTTGCCTGCCACCTGGCTTGCTGCTCAGCCTGGCCTGACCCAATCCACCAACCACGCCCACCGTGTGTCCTGATGCGCAGCCTGTGGCCCGCCACCCAGCATGGACCACCCCCTGGCTTAACTGACTGCTTGGCCAACTACCCCATCTGCACAGCCTGCGCCACCGGGGGGAGGTGGGGGGAGAGCAAAATCATAGGCGCCTAGAGCACCAGAAACCTTGGGCTGGCCCTGAGTGGCAGTATCAGCTGTATCCAGTGCCTCCTATAAGGAAGTACAAGTCACTAACTGACTTTCTGTAATTAATCTACTATATTGTTCTTTTTTATTTTCAGGGAGCTTATCTTCATAGAGAGACATCTTTTCATAGATCCCATGACCATAGCTGGTGAGAAGAGCTCCATAGTTCACGATTCTAAGTGACAGAGTGGCTGATGAATAAATCTTTCTACCCAGTAAATCCAGCCTTTTCCGGTTCTTGTCATATGCAGTCGATCTTGTGTTGAGTGCTTCGCCTGTGGGTAGTGGCGTCAACTACTAATGTATTTGGATTTGGGTGAATAAAAACTCCATCTCTTTAGGAGGCATATAATATTTCTTATAATTTCTTTTATTTGTGGATGATATCGATGCTGGTGTGGACCAAATTACCTTGGATGGTTCAATTAGTGCTGTGTTCATAGGAAGTGCGATCTTAGAAGAACTGGTCTCATGTAGAATTTTTAATAGTTTATGCTGTGACTCCTTAATCTCTTCAAGGGGAATTTCTACATCCCAGGCAATATGTCTGAATAGCTCACTGAAGAGCTCTGGGTCATCCGTAACAGGGGATAGAGAGGGAATCAATGTATCATCAGGAGATGAGAATGATTCATGTATGTCAAGTGAGACATCTGGAAAGTTGGAAATATCATCTTTATAGGAATGTGATACAGCCTGTAAATATGTGCCTGAAGTTGATGGTCTGATTGAAGGAGAAGGCGGAACAGGAGCTGGTGGTACTGACAGTGGTGGTTGATAATGACCATAATATAGATGATATGGATTCCAATGCACTTGATATGCAGGAGGTGGAAGATACCATGAATGTGGAAAATCAGATGATGGAGAGAGCCTGCCAACTTGGGGTGCATGACTCTAAGGAGAAATGGGTTTGGCTGGAGAAGAATGTTCACAGTAGAACTGAGCATTATCACTAAAACTTTGTTCAGAATCTGATGAGGCAGATGGTGGATGATGTTTACTAAGGTCTCAAGATATTTTAGATAAATTGGATCTTTGTGAATGCTCCGAGTGCTTCTGTTTGGATTTCTATTTGCCAGAGTGAGATGGTTTACGAACTGTCTCAGAATGATTATGGTGATAAGGTTCCATGGCTGGTGCCAGAATATGAGGTAACGGTCCAGGTGATTGCGGGTCATGAGGACTGCAATGTGCTGGTGATAATGGCAACAGCACAGACACCAGTGCTGGCACTGTGTTTGTAAACATTGTAAGAGGGAGAGCTGTGCTCGGCACCATGTTTGGAGCCATTCGTGGAGCCGTGACTATTAGTGCAGAGATGGAGTTTGGCACCGTGAAGGTCTTTGATGTGTGGCTCGCTGGCTCATTATGCCGTCTAGGAGATTTTGAATAGCCCTTATGAGGTCTCTTTGATCCTGGCTGGCATGTTTAATGTCCTTTGATCTTGCAGAACCTTTAGTGCCTCAGGAACCTTTAGCCTGCTTGGCACTCATATTAGGAGATACTTGTCTTGGCAATCTCCTTTTCTTAGTGGATTTTGATGAAATAGGAGACCTAGAGTGGTTTCTAAGGCATGCTCAAAAGACTATTGAGTTGGCCCAGGATCCGAGGCTGGTCTCAGGGAGTTCTCCAGTAAAAACAAGTTATGGTGGAGTTCCCATCTTTTCAAGCTCTTGAGCTCAAATTATTGCAATGCAGGCACTTAAGGGGGATGTGGGAGTTCCCAAGGCAATGCATACAGGATGCATGGCCGTCTCAGGCGGGCATAGCGTCTCTGCATATGGATCAGTGTTTGAACCCTGGGGATCCCAGCATGCCGACAATGGTGGAGCTTGTCATTCAATAACTTTCAGACAACAAATGCAATAGAAATTCTCTCCATATTATTTTATCAATGTATATTCTTTTTCTTCTTTTTCTTTCTTTTTTTTAATTTTATTTTATTTTAGCAACAAGGAAGGAGGAGAATGACTGAGGGAAGTGGACGAATGAAAGAATGAGGTAAAAAACCCTTTTTTTCTTCAAGTCATGATTGAATAAAATACCTAAACTAATAAACAAATAACAGGAAAAGTAACTTCAGAAAAGGGTTTGAAAGAAAATAAGATGAAAACAATTTCTGACTGAAAAAGAACACTGGTTGGACAAGCAGTTAAGAAATGGAGAGCTGTGACTGCGCACATGCCTAACAGAACATACCAACAGCCCCTGGCCATCAGGTGCATGATCAGACTCTGCTACTACTACAGCTATAAAAGTCTCTGATCCTGGGTGCCGCAGGACACGACACCACAAGTAGAACACCCACAGGGACCACTGGAAGAAGATGGGAGAAAAATTTAAGGACAATCTGAGTTAGCAAGTGGATTTTAGGATAGTCATGTGCTCAGAAGTCATCCTTCAAACAGCGAACAATTCTCAATCTCTGCCATTCAGCTATAAGAATACTTTATGCAGAAAGGTGGATGTTCGTACACCACCTCACCTCTAGGACACTCTCATGTTTAGACACAGCATTGCAGGGGACTTTGCACCTTACACTTCCTGGTGACCTCTTCCTTTACCAAGAAATGGCCAGTCCTAACTTCTCTTAACTCCCTTTCTGGGTCTTTTGTGGCTTGGGTGTCCAGCTAAGCCACATAACAGTTCTCACTCTTTTTGGGAAAGTGAAGGTCCAATTTAAAGTTTGCAAATGTTGTCCATGTTTACAGTTTTTCCGCCCCTCATGGGTTCAACTGATTCCTCTTCCTGGCCCTAGCAGAGATTCCTTTGATCTGTTTCTTTCCTAGCAGGATTCGCCTTCTATCCCATACTTCCATTCCCTATGGATTCCCTCCTCTAACAATCTCCTTTCTGCTTTAAGGCCCTATCTCAGAAACCTACTCTTTTCCCCATGGGTCTCTCTTTCCTGCTGCAGGCTCTCACTCAAGTCTTCTCCTGATAAGAGCCTGCCTGCTGCCTGTGGATGACATATCCTGACACCCTCAGGCTCCTCCCAGAGAAGAAATCTCCAGGTTCCTCTCTCCATATTCTTTCTTCCTCTACTGAGTTCCCAACTCTGCTTAAATAAAGATTGTCCTGCTTTACCACCACAGCTAGGGGCAGTCTTTCTAACTAAGCTCCATTACACCCAACTGGGGTCACTAATTAGTTCCTAAGTTGCAGGCCCTCACTGCAGTTCAAGGATAACTGCTAAGGGCTTGTCTATGTGACCTGTTCATGTCAGGAGTAGCCACATGAAAATACCAAGATCAGGGGAGGCTGCACGTGGAGAAAAGATTCTCCCAGTACTGGTGGATGATGCTGAAGACAAACTTCCCCAACCCACCACAAGCAATGCTTCTGATCCCCTAATGAGGGGTTATCAAGAAGCTAAAAGAAAATATACTCATCCCCCTTTACTGCATTTTAGCCTCTGGCTTTCAATCAGCCACTAGGTCTAGTAAAGAGATTTTACTTAAAACTCTATGCTCTTTTTCCAAAAGGCTCCTCCTGGCCCCAAAGGATCAGCCACATTACCAGATCGATATAAGTTTGGATCTTACAAAAATTCCATGCTGCCAGCTAATCCTTTAGTAAACTAAAACTAAAGGTTTATCAGACAAGGAAAGAAAAAAAACTGTAAGAGAACTGTTACAGGATTAAAGCAAATCACATAAATACAAATGATTTATAGTTCCACATACATCAGGTCCATGGCAGAATATGGAGTTGGCAGGCTTGTATGGTTCCTCAGGTATACATGCAGTACCTGGATGGGTCTCAGTCCTTTGTTTCACATCTTCATTTGTAGATGAATCACTCAAAAAATAGTACATGGTGACTGTGACTAAACTGAAAACAAAATGGAGGTGAGTCTGTTATGCCCCTTGGCCTTTGCCATGCTGCCCATGGAAATTTACAGCAATAGGATGGAGTCCAAAGTCACATGAGCAAGTCCTGGTGACTCATCAGGTCTCTCCCTGGGCCCATAGTACTTCAGGATTTTCTTAATGGACTGTTTAGGAGGCTATTGCTGTAGCCATCCTGTCTGGGGTGTGGCCCAGAAACATAGCACAAGTTAAAATACAGATATATCAAACATATCTGTAACTTCCAATTCAGATATGAGCAGGCTGGCTTGAGCCATAAGCCAATAAGGCCCCGGCTTCGGGTTTAGGGGTGCCGTGGTGCTGCACCAGGTGTGGGGCGGGCTGGGCCATGGGACAAACCCTGTTCCCCTCATCCTGGGGTGGGGGGAGACACAAAAGCAAAAGGTGGCTCTGGGTGCCAGAGCCCCTTGAGCCAGCCCTGGATATGACACATACACATAAACAACAACATTTTAACAAATTATAATCTTTCTGTCAGTACCTGACATGTTATATCTCAAATGAATTATTGCAATTTTGACATACTGCTATGAAATAATACCATAAATGCCCCCCTCTAATCCAGATAGGCTCAGAGTCTACATTTGAAACACTGCCACAGCACTGCAGCATTCGCATTGCTGTAGTTCAGTGGTTCCCAATCTTTTCTCTGCCATGGCACACCTTGATACCTTCAAATTTTTCTAGGCAAACCACTATTAAACTTATGAATATTCAAATTATCTTAAACTATTCATGAATATTCATGAACCATGGCACAGTGTTTCAGAAATGCTGCTATGTGGGGTAGTGGGGGTAGCGCAGACCAGGGGTGGCAAAACAGGGGAGGTCGGAAATTGTGTGCAGTGGCATGAGTGAGAATGAGGAACAAAGCAGGGCGGGGGGGGGCAAAAGAGGTCAAGGACAGCAATGTGGGGAACAGCACAAGGGTGACAAGAGAGGAGAGAGGAAGGGAAAACAAGAGTGGCTTTGGGGGGGGGGGGGCAGGGGAAACCTGGAGAGTGGGGAGGTAAGGTAGGGGAGCATGGCGCAGCACTCCACTTCCTCCTTCTCCACAGTGGCTCCCTGGCACCCAGGGCAAATCCTCACCCCACTGCTACTCCTTCCCGCCCCAGTGGGTCCCATCCTCCCCTCCCCCAGCCCCCTGCTGCCTGTGATGGACCCTCCCATCACTGCAGGGGCCAGAACCAGGCCTCCAGCCCCCAGCTACACCCCCCCATACACAGCCACCCCACACCTCAGCTACACCCCCCCAACCAACCAGCCACCCCACAACCCCAGCTACACAGCCCTCCAACCAAGCAGCCACCCCACAACTACACAGCCCCCCAACCAAACAGCCACCCCACAACCACAGCTACACAGCCCCCCGACCAAACAGCCACCCCACAACCCCAGCTACACACCCTCTGCTACACATCCACTCCCACCCACCTCTGTTACACGCACGTGCACACACACACACACAAGCCCCACACAACCCCCAGCAGCATCTCAAGGCCCTTACCTGGGCTGTTTGCAGGCTGGCTGATAAAAGCTGCTCTGCCCTGCAGGGGGAAATTCATACACTCTGGGCCTCCTGCCCCTCTCTGCTGGCTGGGTTAAGGTGAAGTGGAGTTTAAAGTGGAACCACCAGAACCCTACGTTCCTGCTGCTCCCACTACTTTTAGGGGAACCCCTGGAACTCCATGTTCCTGTGCCTTCCTCTATTTTTAGGGGGGCTGGAATGTTTTCTGCCTAAAAGTAGGGGGCCCCCGAACTGTGTTCCGGTGTCTTCCCCCTTACGTTCACCCCTGCCTTTTCCCAGGCCTGCACAGCCCACATGGCTGGGCTGAGCTGGGAGGGAACTTTAACTCCAGCTCTAGGGGATGCTCACGGCACACTTTGGGTGTTGCGCTGGTTGGGAACCACTGCTGTAGTTAATCCTCCATTCCCAAGAGGTGGTAGTTTGTTCAAAGTAAGAATTCTTTTCTGAGTGCAATCCTGGCCTAAGTCATGAACAAGACTGAGCTTAGTTTGCAGAAAGGGTCAGTCAGCCTGAGACAGTGTTAAATCACTGCCATCCAGGGTCCTAGATGCAGAACTGGTTAAAATAAGTGGTGTCCCAAGCACTCTCCCTTAGGCTTAATAGAGGAGTCATCAGGCTGCTTTGTGCCATAAAAACAGCTGCAGACAAATTGCTTTTGCTTCAGTAACCTGCTAATAAACAAAGTTGACTGGAACTTTCTCTAAACCTCAGAAAAAGACTCAGGTATGATTTATATTTAAGGTGAAGATTCAGATCAATTTTCTCCACTTAGGTTT
The DNA here is from genome assembly GCA_007922195.1 of Podocnemis expansa. Taxonomy (NCBI): domain Eukaryota; kingdom Metazoa; phylum Chordata; order Testudines; family Podocnemididae; genus Podocnemis; species Podocnemis expansa. Next base: position 40,522,024 of record ML681990.1, read on the forward strand.
TCTTCAGAAATGCATTCTTCTTTCACATAGTTTTCAGTATAACAGAAAGTAGTGGGCATTAGAACAATAGATCAGGGGTCAGCAACTCAAAAGATAAGAAGAGCCATTTTTAAAAATTCCTTCAGTAACTGTTTTGAGAGATGCGATGGCTGTAGCCTCCTAATGGGGATTTCAGGGGGCTGGGAGCTGGGCCAGGGCACCTGCTGCGGGTTACCCTGATAGTGGTGGGGAGCCTGGAACTAGGAGTGAGTCCCGCACAGGGCTTCCAGTAGTGGGAGGGAGCATAGAGCCTTGTGTGGGACCCACACCCAGTCCCCTGGTGGCTGGGGTGGGGGCAGCTGTAGCCCAGAGTCACAAAGGGGAAGACAAAGAGCCACATGCAGCTCTGGAGCTGCGCATGGCAGACTCCTGAATTAGATGTTAAACTGGTTTAATGATTGCTGGTGTTAAGGGACCCTTATACCAGCTAAGAACTCAAGCTTGCAAACATTTACTCATGCTTATAGTCCTTAAAAACTCAAAACAAACACGGAGTCCTGTGACACTTTTAAAGACTAACAAAACTCAGCTGCTCATATCAGTAAGGCTGTGCAGGAATGGACTGTCAGTGGCTTTCTGGTTTGTTTATCACCTTTTGAAGAAAGTTGCTTCTTCCACAGCTAGGTTCAGCCAATATACTTCTCCAATTAGACAGGCACCTTGCTGGTGAAGTTCCTTAATTAAATATAAAATAATAGGATTAGACTCTAATAGTGTTATACACTTTTCATCAGGAAGGAACTCATAGCCTTCTGGGTTTCTGACGCAACCTGCATTCAGCAGCTCCACTCTGTTTTAATTTTAGCTCTATAATGCTCAGGATAAGGAGATTGCTGTAGCTAGTTTAGCAGTTAAGTGCATTAAGCAATGTAATGAATTATTGACTTGGTCGTGATAGTTTAACACCTGATTAATATGATGTATTATAAGACACACACAGATTGAAAAGCATTTCCTTTGTCAGAATTGTGGCAATGTGTATTGTATGGGCTTGAGAACACTCATTTTTCTGTGTCCATCACTATATAGGGAATTATGACATAAGGGCTAATGATTCTGAGTTGATTATAGGCCATCGGGATCTTTAGTGATTTTATCTGATAAGCAATCAATAATTTTGGGTGTTTTGTCCTCCTGCTTATGTCAATGACTTACTTTTCCATATGCATCAAATAATTTGATTATTTATTGAATCTTGATAATTTGGTACCTTTATGCAGGGAGATGCTTATTTTACAACTAGTTAGTTGTTTTAAAGGAATTTATTTCTCTTTCGCATTGTACATGCAACTCCAGTTGGCAGTCATATCTGTGACTCTATGGCAGGAGTCTCAAACACATGGCCCATGGGCTGCATGAGGCCCCTAAGTTATTTCCTACAGCCCACAATGATGCTATCACTACCAACATTTTCAATATCATTATATGAAAAGGTTTCATTGGTGGGGCCCTTGGGCTAGCATACTAGTCCTCATGTGGCTCTCATGGTGATTTGAGTTTGAGACCCCTGCTCTATGGTGACAAAACATTTCAGCTAGAGAATATCAGCATTGCCATGCTCCAAGAGACACATCTGACAAAACTTAAGACTTGTAAACTGCATAGAAATTGGATAGGCCTCTCAGTTTCTAGCTGCTTTAATTCTAAGGCAAGTGGATGTTGCAATATTAGTACGTACACAGTTGAATGTTAATATTCAGAGGAGAAGGTCTGACAGTGAGGCAGATTCAGTGTCCTCAAGGCTGAAACTGGCAATTCCATAATCATGTTTGCCAACCTCTGCTGCTCTACTAAGATGATCCCAGCTTTTTTCATAAACTTTTCTTTGTATAAATTACATGGACCATTGTACTATTTATGAATATGTTGAACAGCACTAGTTCTCATATAGATCCTTGAGGGAACTGCTGTTTACCAATCTCCATTCTGAAAACTGACCATTTTCTTGCACCCTTTGTTTCCTGTCTTTTAACCAGTTACTGATCAATGAGAGGACTTTTTCTCATACCCCGTAAACTGCCTATTTTGCTCAGGACCCTTTGATGGAGTACCTTATCAAACTTTTCGGTAAGTCCAAGTACACTGTAGTCCCTGGATCACCCTTGTCCATGTTTGCTGACCTACTCCCCCCATCACTGAATTCTAAGAGATGTGTGGGTCATGATTTCCCTCTACAGAAGCCACACAGACTTTTCCCCAAGAAATTGTGTGTATCTATGGCTATGTCTACACTAGAAGGCTCAGGTAAGTCAACTTAAAGTTGACTTTAATGGCCACGTTTTGTTAAGTCAATTTAGTAAAGTCAACTTAACCCTAAAAGTTAACTTTAAGGGTAAGAGTTATTAAGTCAACTTAAGCGGTGCTTAAGTTGACTTAATGAACTCCAAATGTGGCCTGGAGTTGCTTAAGTCGATTTAAGCCTAATTAAGCTGACTTAAGCCTCCACTGTAGACATACCTTATAAGTCTGTTCTTTACCATAGTTTCTATGAATTTGTGTGGTTCTGAAGGTAGTTTTATTAACCTGTAATTACTGGAATCAGCTTTGGAGTCATCTGGTACAGACAATGATTTAAGTAACAGATTACATATCACTATTAAGAATTCCATAATATCATATTTGAGTTCACTGAGAACTCTTGGGTGTACTGTGTACCTTCTGGGCCTGGTAACTTATTACTGTTTAATTTATTAATTTGTTCTGAAACCTCTTCCACTGACACCTTGATCTGGGACGGTTCTTCAAATTGTCACTTAAAAAGAATGTCTCAGGTTGGTAATCCCCATTATAGCTGCTGCAGTGAAGACCAGTGCAAGTAATTCATCTAGCCTCTCTGCAACAGCCTTGTTTTCTGAGTGCTCCTTTACAAGTTCAATCATCCAGTTGCCTCACTGATCATTTAGCATGCTTTCTGTTTCTGCTGTACTTAATTTTTTTATTTTGCTATTAATTTTTGTGTGTTTCTAGTTGCCATTCAAATTCTTTCTGGTCTGTCTAATTATATTTTTATGCTTGACTTCCCAGAGTTTGTTTCCTTCTGTCTTCTGTATCCTTTCAGGGAATAACTTCAAACTCCCTAACTCCACAGCCTGAAAGATGCCCTCTGTCTGCCAGGCAGTGACTGCAGACTACTTCCTTGCACTTCTGTTCTGCTGTTGACTTCCTGGCTTTCTATTAGCCCCTTCTGTTCCTTCTCAGCTGGGCTCCATCATCTGTCAATCTCTCAAGCTCTGGCCTTCCTGCAGGTGCACCTTGTCAGGTTAATTAACCTAGTTTAACCTGCTCTGCGTTGTGGGAGTGAATACCCCATCATGTTCACCAGTCTGAATATACTGGTCTTAAATAAGCTAATGGTAATGGGCCTCAGAAATGTTGGCTGCTGCTGGAAATGTAACTCCTTCACTGCTACATTAGTTCATGTTTTGGAAATGCCCTGTATCAAGAATTTCTGGTATGAGGCAGGTGAAAGAGCCAATATGATATTGGTTGCTAAATTGAAACCAACAAGGAGTTGTGTGGTACTTTAAGACTAAGTGCCACACAACTCCTTGTTGCTTTTTTACTGGACTAGACTAACACGGCTATCTCTTTTGAAATTAAATTGAAACCTGCTCCCTTAATTTTTATTCTTAGCTGTATTCCTTATAGTGGGAGATAAGCTGGTAACAAGGTAGTGTGGTTCCAACGTGCATCTTTGCTCACTAAAAAATTAATCCTGCAAAAATGGAAAAGATGATCCCTACCATGTATTGATGCCTCGCTCAGTGGTATGGCTTGTAGTAGAAAGTGAGAGCCTGAAACATGAGTCATATACCTGTAACAGGCGAGGTATGAAAATTTCCTTTATAAGAAGAGGTTCAAAGAGCTTGGTTTGTTTAAGCTAAATAAAAGAAGGTTGTGAGGAGATACCATTGCTTGCTATAAATACATCAGAGGGATAAATACCAGGAAGTGAGAGGAATTATTTAAGTTCAGTGCTAATGTGGACGCAAGAACAAATGGATAGAAACTGGTCATCAGGAAGTTTAGATTTCAAATTAAATGATGATTTCTAACCATAAGGGAAGTAAAGTTCTGGAATGGCATTGCAAGGGGAGCAGTGGGGGGAAAAAACAAAAACAAGAAAATAAAAAAACTGACTGACTTCAAAAATGAACTTGATAAATTTACAGAGGGGATTGTATGATGTAATAGCCTAGTTTGGCAAGTGACTGATCTTTGACTACTGTTGGTAGATAGGCCATTGGTTTGTGATAGGACATTTCATGGTGTGGACTCTGAGTTATAATAGAGAGTTCTCTACTGGTATCTGACTGGTGAGTCTTGCGCACAGACTCAGGGTTTAAGCGACTGCCATATTTGGGATCAGAAAGGAATTTTCCTACAGGGCTTGTTGGCAAAGGCTCTGGGGCTTTCTCGATTTCCTCTGTAGCACAGAGCACAGGTCATTTGCTGTACGATCCTCTGTACCTTAAAGTCTTTACATCATGATTTGAGGACTTTAATAACTCAGTCATAGGTTAGAGGTTTATTACAGAAGTGGGTGGGTGAAGTTCTGTGGCCCGCATTGTGCAGGAGGCCAGCCTATGTGAACATATTGGTCTCTTTTCACTTGTAGAGTCTATGGCTGTATTCACACACAGAGGGCTTGTTTTGAAACAAGAGGTTTCAAAACAAGCTGTTTCAAAATAAATGGTTATTTCAAAACACCTTATTTCCAAAGACAAAAAAGGTGTCTAGGAAATAAGGGAGCGAAATAGCATGTCCACACTGTGGACATGCTATTTCGCCTGGGGAGGGGACTGCAGACACCTGTGGGGTGAAGTGGAGCGGTGCCTCACCCCGCAGGTGTCTGCAGGGGCTGCAGGCACCCACAGGATGAGGCACAGCCACACGCAGACATGCAGCCCCTGCAGACACCCACGTGCAGCCCCTGCAGACACCTGCAGGG
>ML681990.1:40532013-40583740 GCA_007922195.1 Podocnemis expansa
AGGGGGCAGTCCTTCCTCCCAGGGTGCTAAGCACCCTGGGAGGAAGGGTCAAATGCTGTTTTGAAACAGCCATTGTTTCAATACAGCATGTTCCGTTGGCGTTGTTTCGAAACGAGGTGTTTCGAAACAACTCTGTTTTGACGGGAAACCAGGTTTAAGCCGTTTCAAAGAAACGGCTGCCATTTCGAAACAAGGGGTTTGCTTGTTTCAAAATGGCTGTGTGTAGTGTGGCCATGGCAATTCTTATTTCGAAACAACCTCGTTGTTTCGAAATAAGAATGCTGTGTGAACTCACCCTATGTGGCCTGAACTGAGGTAGCAGCCAAGCCCTGCTGTTATAAAGCAAAGTTAACAAAAGTCAGGCTGTGAATCTTGGCAGACTCGCAGAAACTGGTGAACCCAGAAATTGCAAAGAAGTGTCAGATACAAACACATTCCAGAGAAAGGCTCCAGAACATTCTAATACCCCAAAGATAATGAGGGCACTTTGCCCCTTTGTCACAGAATGCACATCCGTGCACCCCTAGGTTATGATCTATGCAACTTTTCTGTTCACCTTTGCAATGTAATTGTGTGATATGATTCCAAATATGCCATGCAAGGCTTATTTATGAATGCTCATAAAATATTCTATATAATTACCATCATGTTATGTTTTCTTTAGCATCATAGAATCATAGAAACTGATAGGCCGTGAGAGGTCATCAAGTCCAGTCCCCTGCTCTTATGGAAGGACCAAGTAGCCTCTTAAACTATCCCTGACAGCTCTTTGTCTAACCTACTTTTAAACATTACCAATGATGGAGGTTCCACAACCTGCCTAGGCAACTTATTCCAGTGGTTAGTTACCCTGAGAGTTAGGAATTTTTTCCTAATGTCCAACCTAACCTCCCTCGCTGTAATTTAAATTCGTTGCTTCTTGGCCTATCATCTGCAGTTAAGGAAAACAGTTTTTCTCCCTCCTCCTCATGATACCTTCTTAGATAATTGAAAACTTATCTTGTCCCCTCGCAGTCTCCTATTTTCTAAACTAAACAAACCTAGCTCTTTCAATCTTCCCTCATAAGTCAAGCGCTCCAGAGCTCTAATCATTTGTGTTGCTCTTCTCTGGACTTTCTCCAGTTACTCCACATCTTTCCTGAAATAAGGTGCCCAGAACTGAACACAATACTCCACCTGAGGTCTAATCAGGGCAGCGTAGAGCAGAAGAATTACTTCTTGTGTCTTACTTATAATACTCCTGTTAATATATCCCAGAATGGTGTTTCCTTTTTTTTTGCAACAGTGTTACTCTGCCTACTCATATTTACCTTGTGGTCCACTATGATACCCTGATCCCTTTCCACCATACTCCTTCCTAGACAGTCATCGCCCATTTTGTATATGTGTAATGGATTGTTCCTTCCTAAGTGGAATAATTTGCACTTGTCTGTATTGAATGTCATTCTGTTTACCTCATACCATTTCACCAGTTTCTCCAAATTATTTTGAATTGTGATCCTATCCTCCAAAGCACTTGTAAACCCTCCCAGCTTGGTATCAATGGCAAACTTTATAAGTGTATTCTCTATGCTAACTTCTAAATCATTGATGAAAATGTTGAACAGAACCAGTGCCTGAGGTACCCCACTGGTTATGCCCTTCCAGCATGACTGAACCATTGATAACTACTTTCTGGGAGCAGTTATCCAACCAATTTTTCACCCATCTTACAGTAGCTCCAGCCAGCCTGTACTTCCCAACTTTGTTAATGAGAAGGTGATGTGAGACCATATCAAAAGCCTTACTAAAGTCTAGATACACCACATCTACTGCTTCCTCTCTATCCACAAGGCTAGTGACCCCATCGTAGAAAGCTATCAGCTGGTTCGACATGATTTGTTTTTCATAAATCCATGATGACTACCACTTAACACCTTATTCTCTTCTAGATGCTTGCTAATGGATTCCTTAATTATTTGTTCCATTATTTTTCCTGGTACAGTGGTTAAGCTGACTGACCTATAATTCCCTGGGTTGTCCTTATTTCCTTTTTCATATATGGACACTATATTTGCTCTTTTCCAGTCCTCCAGGACCTCTCCAGTTTTCCATGATCTTCAGAGATAATAGCCAATGGCTCAGATATCTCCTCAGTCAGCTGCTTGAGTATTCTAGGGTGCATATCATCAGGCCCTGGTGACTTGAAGACATCTAACTGGTCTAGGTAATTTTTAAATTGTTCTTTCCCTATTTTAGCTTCTGATCCTATCCTGTTTTTACTGCTGTGCCCTATGTCAGGCATCCAGTTGCCACCAACCTTCTTGGTGAAGACCACAATGAAAAAAACTCATTTAGTTCCTCTGCCATTTCCACATTTCCTGTTATAGTTTTTCCCTCCTTGTTAAGTGATGGACCTGTGCTGCCCCTGGTCTATCTCTTATTTCTAATATATTTTTAAAAATGTCTTTTTGTTACCCTTTATGCCCTAAGCTAGTTTGACCTCAGTTTGTGCCTTGGCCTTTCTGAGGTTTCCTCTACATAACTGTGCTGTTTATAGTTATCCTTTGGCATTTGTCTAAGTTTCCACTTTTTGTAGGACTTCATTTTTAGATGATTGAAAATCTCCTAGTGAAACCTGGGTAGTCCCTTGCCATACTTCCTATCCTTTCTGCTCATTGAAATAGTTTGTTCTTGTGCCCTTAATACTGTCTCTTTGAAAAATTGCCAACTGTCTTCAGTTGTTTTTCCTCTTAGATATGCTTCCCATGGGATCCTACCTATCAGCTCCCTGACAGTGCACAGATGTGAAATGTTTCTAGGTTTATTTTACATGGCTTGGGAGAAAGGGGCAATTGGAGCTGTCCTCCAGCAGCATCGAGACAGTCAGAGCTGTTTACCAATCAGCATTGCAAGCGTGTACATAGAGAAGATAACAAAGACAATGGGGCTAACTAAATGCCTGTAGCATCTCAGCCCAGGAAGGGGGTGGGGAGCAGAGAAGATTGGAAACAAATACAGGCACTTTGAACTGCAAGAGGCTTTTTGCCAGAGACTCTCCATCTTGAAACATCTGCAAGAAGGATTAGTCCCTGCCTAGAAATAGGCAGAGAACAGCTGCAAACCATCATAGCTGAACTTGAGTGGTGAGATGAACATAACTGTAGTAGTGTTGTTAGGTTAGCATATGTTTTATAATTTTTAGTTGCTTGTGGTAACTCCTGACTCCTTTATTAAATGATTGTGCATTGATCGACATATTCACTTAAAATAATATTCTAATTGATAAACTAGTATTTGTTTTATCTAAAGCTGTGTGGACTTATGAGGCTGTGAATGAGTGAGGCTGGGCCTAGCCATTTCAGTGTTAAATGGATGGATGAGAGTCTATGGTGAGTGGGGAGGGATCATAGGTTAGAGGTTTATTAAAGGAGTGGGTGGGTGAGGTTCTGTGGCCTGCATCATACAGGAGGTCAGGCTAGGCGTGGACTGACTCAAGAGTTTGTGGTTACCTGGCAAAGTGCAGTAAGTCAGGGACCAGGAATGGAGATTGGGGCGGTGGTTCACAGTGATACTCCAGACCAGATTCTGGCAGGGCACCATCACACCCATCTTGAAGATAAGATCAGGATGGTAACATGGTGGATAGACGTCACTAGCAGATTTCAGAGTTTGCTCTGGGGAAGGCAGCTCCACAACTTCCTGCCCCTACCCAGCGATGCCCCTTCGCTGCCTGGCCTGATCTGGATCCTGCCACTGACAGTGGCCTCAGGTTCCTGGCTGGGGCCAACTCCTACTGCTGGTGGCAGCTCTGGGTCCCAGCCAGGCTGGATCCTCCTGCTGCTGGCAGCCTTGGATCCCGACTGGGGCCAGATCTGGCTCTGCCACTGATGGTGACCCTGAATCCATGGCTGGAGCTAGAAACTGCTGCTGCCAAGGGCCTTGAGTCCCCAGCTGGGGCTGCATCTAGCTCTTGCTGCCAGCAGCAGCTCTGAGTCCCCAGTCAGGGCTGGATCCTGCTGCACTGGTAGCCCCAGGTCTTTGACCGGGACTGGATCCTGCCACTGTCAGTGGCCCCATGCCAGATCCCACTGGCCCTGGGTCCTGCCATGGCCAGATGCTGCTGTTAGTTCCTCCTGCCTCAGCAGTCAGGGGGAAGGCAGAGAGCAGCCAATCAGGGGAGGCAATGCCTCCCTGTGCCTTTGATATACTTGGGCCCCATAGAGATGTTTTGATCAAACCATCCAAAGAGTGGTATATTACCATATCAGAGGGTTGGAAGGGACCTCATAAGATCATATAGTCAAACCCCCTGCTAAAAGCAGAGCCACTCCCACTAAATCACCTTAGCCAGGAGTTTGTCTAATTGGGCCTTAAATGTTTCCAAAGATGCATGTTCCACCACCTCCCTAGGTAACCCATTCCAATGCTTCACCACCCTCTGAGTGAGAACGTTTTTCCTAATATCCAACCTCAACTGCCCCAGCTGCAACTTGAAACCATTGCTCCTTGTTCTGTCTTCTGTTACTACTGAGAACAGCTGAGCTCCATCCTTTTTGGAGCACACCTTCAAGTAGTTGAAGGTTGCTATCAAATCCCCCCTCAGTCTTTTCTTCTGCAGACTAAATAAGTCTAGTTCCTTCCGTCTCTCCTCATAAGTCATCTGCCCCAACCCCCTAATCATTTTTGTTGCCCTCCGCTGGACTCTTTCTAATTTGTCAACATTCTTTCTGTAGTGTGGAGCCCAAAACTGAACACAGTATTCCAGATGTGGCCTCACCAGTGCCGAATAGAGAGGAATAATCACATCCCTCGATCTGCTGGCAACAATCCTACTGATGCAGCCCAATATGCCATTAGCCTTTTTGGCAACAAGAGCACACTGTTGACTCATATGCAGCTTCCCATTCACCATAACTCCCAGGTCCTTTTCTTCAGAGCTGCTACTTACCTGATTGGTCCCCAGCCTGTAGCAGTACATGGGATTTTTCCATCCTGTAGGACTTTGCACTTGTCCTTGTTGAACCTCATAAGATTTTGTTTGGTCCAATGCCCCAGTTTGTCTAGGTCTCCCTGAATCCTCTCCCTGCCCTCCAGCGTGTTTACCATTTCCCCCAGCTTGGTGTCATCTGCAAATTTACTGAGCATGCAGTCTATCCCATCATCCAAATAATTAATGAAGATGTTGAACAGAACGGGCCCCAGGACCAACCCCTGGGGTACTCCACTAGTTACTGGTTGCCAAGTAGACATCGAGCCATTGATCCCTATCCACTCAGCCTGATGATCTAGCCAGCTTTATATCCACATTACAGTCCATTCATCCAGAACATATTTCCTTAACTTTCTCATAATCAAAGATGATATTTACCACATCAGAGGGTGGCAACTATACATGTCAGTGGGGCAACACACCACTTGTTTGTATCAGTGTATAAAAGAGGGTGTCAAAGAGAATGTCTTTGTGTGGTCAAGTGAGGAATGGAAAGTACTCCCATTTACTGAGCTGGTCTATTATCATGGGCATACATGTATTAAGTGTACTTGTAGCAGATATAAAACTGTTTGCACCATTCTGCATTGGCAAAAGACCTGACCTGGTGCCTTCATTGCTGAAATGGATCTCTAGTCTTGGGTAAGCAAATCGAAGCTTGCTGTATTGGCTATCTGCAGGGCTTGGACAGTGTACTGTTGAGAAGAACACACAAACAAAAACTGACTGTGCTAACCACATGCCTAAAGAATTACTGGAATTCTTTAGAGAGGAAATGCCCCAAAAATTCATAGGAAATTGGGTTGCCTTTTTTGACATCTATGATTAAAGTAGATACTGAAGATAGATGTGTCACTTCCCTTCCCTTTATTTTAAGACTCTTTATTTACTTTCTGTATTATAATAAATCTAGTATTTTGATATATTTGTAAAAACTATAAATAATTAAATAAAAAGCAGTGTAGTACTGTATAACTGAGCACTTACACTGTGTACCATCTCTAAGGTGAGAAATGAAGCATGTCTGCCTAGGTAGACCCTCTTTTTCTGAGAATAACACAATATAGCCAGAGGACTGTGCAGCCTGGAAAAACCCTGGTTGGAAGGGAGGGAAATGTGCACCTCGAGCCCAGAACAGCAACAGCTGGGGAGACAGGAGCCTAGAGTGGGTGTTAAGGCTGGACCGCAGGGGGGTGGGTGGGGGGAAAACAGGTGTAGTTGCCCTGAACTCTGACATATAGTATCACTGGTAAATGTCAGCTTTACTTTCTCCTCATTTATCTCTGCATGTAGTTTTCCTTCTTTATTTATTTACAGATGGCTGTACTCTAAAAGGGTGTTCTTTCTTTGTTACAGCATGTAATGATACTGTGTGTAGAAGAGGCTATAGAAATGTACATTTTACTGTGTTGGATAGATAGGTCAAATAGGCCTTGACATGGCTTGAGCAAGAATAATGAAGCTAGATATTAAGTTGAAAAAAGTACCTTTGGTATCTACACAGCTATTAATGTCACTCAATATAAAATACTAGATTTCTTGACATAAGGTTAATTAGTTCTTTTCCCAAGGGCCGGCATAACCATCATTAAACCCAGCCAAAGAAAGAACTCCATTCCTGTGGTAATTTGAGACTCCAGCAACAATGAGAAATAGCATAGGGGTTAGTGTATCAAACCTACTTCCTTGTTGTTTTAGTGGTTTAAAAAATCTTTGATCTTAGCTAGACCACACACAAACTCTCACACAAAATATCATAAGAACATTGTTGCATGGCTTAGTATGCAGAAATTAGACAATGCTAAAGGTAAATTTGCACATGCAATCTGCAGATGTAGGTGAAACCCCATCACAATCACTTTGCTTGTGTTGCACATGCATTACAATATTCTTCATAATGCCATAATCCCTTATTTCATTATTTTGCCAATGATTCACTGTAAATAAATTACATCAAATCATTTTAATGCAACCATAAAATAAAATAGCTGAAGGTCTGGAACAAGGCAATTGATTACCTGTAGCTTTATAATATATAGATTGCCAAATAGTCTGTGGCAGCATGTTATCTCTGTGACAATTGTATAGTATTTATTTAGGGCTTGATTGTGGACTGAATTACATGTTGTGATGCTCCCATCTGTGAATCTGGTCTGATGTGCCCAGACCTGGACCCACCTTGACTTACCCCCACTTTGCTAGGTGGGCCTTACTCTTGGGTCAGTCTACACCAGTCTGCTGTGTATAATTGGTCCCAGGCAGTGGAAATGCCCTTACTAGCCATGCAGGGGATGGTACCTTAGCGAACACTCCCAATTCTCACATGTCACACTGGGAACCTATGTCCTGCAGGGATCAGTACTCTTCTCCGATCACTGCAGCCTCATTTATATCAGTTTGTCAGTTTAACAAAACAACTGATATGCACCTATCTTCTGCCCCAAATTAGGCCTTCACATTTCCATTTCCTGTAAAAATCCGCAGTTTTAGATAAAAAACTAGTTTCATTAAAACATGATTTTAAGTGAGTATATAGTAAAAAAATGGAGACTCAACTGAACAATCCATAAGGAGGTACCACAAGCAAATAAAAGATAATCTTAACTAAAATCACTATTATGGTGATACTCAGCTCACCATTCAAATTCAGCTATGATGGTTTCCAGCCAGTCTCCGCCCTTCCACTGGCAGGCCCCTGTCCTTGCTTGTAGATGGAGATATTTCAAGATGGAATTTCTCTGGCATGATCTTTCCCTCCTGAACTAGGAAGCTTAATTTGCATTGTATTTGTCATGAATCTCTTCAGTGTATGTGTTGAGGGACAGCACTGTTTCTCTGCTCCCCCTCAGGCATATGACATATATGGGGACATGTTTCCCATAGGTACATAAATATGATGCTGCAGGAAACATGGTAACATAACAATAATGCAGAGTATGTCATGAGCTATCAAAAAGGAAACTTGCATGGCATATTTTGCATTAAACCATACAATTACATGCAAAAGTGAAGAGAAAAGTTACACAGATCATACTCTAGGGATGTGTGGGGTGCATCCTGTGACACATGCCCATGCAGGGGAGTAAGAATATCACATCAAGTACTCACTTATGCCTTTGCCTGGGCTATGTGCATTATGAGTTCCAACTGCAGGGGTAGAGAAGGTAGCCATTGGGCCACCACTCCCCTTTCTGTACAGTTAGTGTAGTTATGGTTCTGTTTCATTTTCCATACTTCAGCCAACAGTTGTGCTGATGAGGAGATGGAACTAATCTCCACCAGAATAATGACTGAGAGCAGCTTATTTTCCCTGTAGAACAAGAGGGAAGTAGGGCCTGAATTGTGACTCAGGGTATGGCTACACTGCAGTTAAAAACCCACAGCTGACCTGTGTCAGCAGATTTAGGCTCACATGGGGGCTGGTTAATTGCAGTGTAGACATTAGAGCTCAGGCTGGAGTGCTGCTTGTCCGGGAGGCCAGGCACCAGCCTGAGGCTGAATGTCTAAACTTCAATTAAATAGCCCCTTGGCCTAAACACTGTGAACCTAAGTCAGATGACATAAGCCAGCCTCAGGTGTTAATTGCTATGTAGACATACCTTCTGAGACAGTCAATAGGCACATCGCATGATGGCCATCTAAATCTATGTGAAACCTGTGTGTTGTAATTACTGTATGAGGCCCTGATCTGGCAAAGATTCACACATATACTTAACTTTATGCATGTGAGTAGCTCCATTAAAGACAAAGTTACCACTCATTTATGTGAAGTTAAGTGTATATGTATATCTGTGCAGACTCAGTATCTAATGGCCTCAACCCTGCACTCTTCACTTGGAGAAAATTTCTGTTGAAAGGACAGGACAGCACACACATCCCCAAGTGAAAACTCCCTGAGTGAGGCAAGGATGGGGCCCTAAGTGAGACGCATGGAATTGCCACAATTTTGGTGGACTCACAGGTAAAAATATTAAATATTCTGGCAACCTGCATTCAGCTTTACTCTACCACTTGTGAGTTTGCTAATGATAACCACATTCAGAAAAAGTAAAACAGACTTCCAGGGGATGGACTACAGAACAACTAAAATGAAAAATAAAAATTAGATTTCAAAGACCTGAATTATAAGAAAGTTTAAGGCTGCACAGCATAGTGTTTGTTATTGAGGAAGAAGTGGTTAATGGCAGCCTTGAGAAAGCTTTCAACTCGATGAAGGGGATTTATAACATCAGTTGTTATCACTGCTGCTAAAGAGCACAATGTACTCTAAAAGTTAGATCAGTGGCACGTTTACTGTACTGCTGTTCGTGGAGTACTGATCTCACTTACATGACTGCAAAAAGTACAGTGTTGTGTCATACACAAAATGAAAATTGTTATTTTTATTCACTTTGGTTTTCTGACTGACCATTCTAATAGTGATTTGTGGAAATACTGCAACACTCTTTTCTCCTTCACCATGAATAAAGTCATAGGTAGGTGCCTTTTAAACTGGCTTTAGCCTCATGGCCAAAGATGATCCTTTATAGATGATCCGATAACCATTACAGATGTTCTATAGCTAACCCTCATCAGGGAAAGCATAAGGGCAGCTTGCTGGGGCACTGGTTATGGAAATTGGATTTTGGATTGGGCTATATATCCATACTTGAGTTTTGGATGGTGTTCCCCTCTGGGAATGCTGGGAAATGTTGGGACCACGTTTTGCTCAAGATCCAGGTCCTTGCTGTCTGGTGAAGGTCTACAGAAAAAAAAAACTGAGCATTGTTGGTAGCAATTGTCAATGCCTCATTGAGAAAGAGCACTTAAAGAGGCAACTGTACGTCTGTAATGAGGGCGAGTGGCCTCATTCTGGGACCGATGGGGTAAAGTCACTTTGGTGGGCTCAGTTAACTCTATCCCCATTGCTAGAACTGCAGGAGGGGGGCAGGAGGTATAAGAGCAGGACCCTGAAGCTCAGTTGGAGGCAAGCCAGGGAAAGAGTCAAACACCTTTTCCCATAGACAGGAAATTATAGAAGTGTGGCACTGGAAGGGACCTCAAGAGGTCTTCTAGAGATTCTAGATCATCACTCACTGGTATTTGTCTTACCTTCTCTTAAAAATCTCCAATGAGGGAGAGTCTACAATCTCCCTAAATAATTTATTCTAGTGCTTAACCACTTAGAGAGTTAGGAACGTTTTCCTAACATCCAACCTAAATCTCAGTGTGAACCCATTGCTTCTTTTCTATTTTTAGGCATTAAAAAGAAAAGAAAAACCACTCTCCTCCTTGAAACAACCTTTTATGTCCTTGAACCTGCTGGGGGTTTTTTTTGTTGCCTTCTTCTGGACTTTCTCCAATTTTGCCACATCTTTCTTGGAATGTTGTACCCAGAACTGGACACAATGCACCATTTGAGGCCTAATCAATGCAGAAGAGAGTGGAATTGCTTCATGTGTCTTGTTTACAATGTTCCTGCTAATATGTCTGAGAATAATTTTCTTTCTTTCTTTCTTTTCTTTCGCAACAGTGTGATACTGTTGATTCTTATTTAGCTTGGAAATCACTAGGTCCTCCAGATCTCTTTCTGTAGTATGCCTTTTTAGGCAGTAATTTATCATTCTGTATGTGTGCAACTAATGCTCCCTTCCTAAGTGCATTACTTTCATTTGTCCTCATTGAATTTCATCCAATTTACTTCAGACCATTTCTCAATTTCTCCAAGTCATTTTTAATTTTAGTCTTATCTTCCAAAGCACTCATGACCCCTCCCAGTTTGGCATCATCCAGAAACTTTTATAAGTGCACTCTCTGGCATTATCTAAATCATTGCTGAAGATACTGCAGAGAACCAAACCTAGAATTGATCCCTGTGGGACTCCACCTGTTATCTCCTTCCAACTTGTCTGGGAAAAACTGATATTTACTATTTTGGAATGGTTTTCTAATCAATTATGCATCTAGCTGAATCTAAGTTGCATTTCCCAAGTTAAGAAGAAAGTCATGCAAGACAGTATCAAAAGTCTTACAAAAGTCAAGATACAACACATCTTCTGCTTCCCATTCGCAAGTCTGGTTATCCTGTCAGACAAAGCTATGAAATTAGATTGACATGATTTCTTCATGGCAAATCCATGCTGACTACTAATTCTCACCTTATTATCTTCTAGCTGTTTTCAAACTTATTGCTTAATTATTTGCTCCATTATTTTTCTGTGTACTGAAGTTAAACTGACTGGTTTGTAATTCCCTGAGTTGTCCTTATTCCCCTTTTTATAGATTGGCACTATATTTGCCCTTTTTCAGTCCTCTGGAATTTCTCCTGTCTTCCATGATTTACAGAGATAATAGTCAATGGCTCAAATATCTCCTCAGTCAGTTCCTTGGGTATTCGTAAGAATTTCATGAGGCCCAGGGTGACTTATAGATACCTAAATAGTCTAATTAAGTAATTTTTAATTTATTCTCTCTGTATTTTAACCTCTGATCCAGCTTCATTTTCACTGGCATTCATTAAGTTAGATGTCAGTTGGTACTAACTGTTCTGGTGAAAACTGAAACAAAAAAAGTCATTTAGCACTGCTGCCATTTCCACATTTTCTGTTATTGTTTCTCTTCTCTATGACAACTGAGAAGCAAGACATTGACTTGGCTTCATTGCTGGGAGACAAGGCAGCGATCCCACATTTCCCAGCCAACTGTGCGCTGGGATCACTACTCACTTCTAGAGCCTTGGGCTGGGACCCAGTGAAGCAAGGTGGGCCTGGGTCCTAACCATAACTCTAACCCAGGTCCCACACTCAAGGCTGGATGAGGACTAAACCTTAGGCCAGGAGACTGAAGCCACAGATTAGTTGCTTATCTCTTATCCTAAGGATCTGATTTCTTGACTACTTATTTATCTAGAGCCCCCCATCCCCTCATGCAGGAGTCCTGGGCTACCACTTATCCAGTGGCTCAGTGGTGAACCAGGATGCCTGATTGACCCACCCAATATAAGAAGGGGGTGCCCTGGCCATGAGATCCAAGGAACATTATGATTTCTTATACACCAGAAACCATCACTTGGCTACATTTCTATAAACTAAAAAGACCAAACTAATTTTTAAAGATAAGTTAAAATATATTTACATCAGGCTGGAGTCTTGCTACCTTTTAGCATGGGAAAAATGTTATGACTTTAATAGTAACAATTCCTTGAGAAACTGGGTCTATTATGGAAACATTGAGCCAACCTTAAATATAGTGGAACGGTGCTAGTGAGCGTCGCAGTTATATGAAGATTTTCAGGTTAATTTTTAAAAAGCATGTCAGAAGCACTCTAAAAATGGAAACATGGAGAAGATTAGCAAACTGAGATGAACCACTGTGTTTATTCTCTTAGCTCAGATTATTTTTGAGGCTTCCTGTCATTTGTGGTGTACTTTCTGGAAGCCACAAGCCCCTATATTAACTAGCATGTGTTTATTCAGAGCTGACTATAATTATGGCAACTGAGATCTGTGCCTAAACTCCCTGATCTAGCACTTGCATTGAGAATTAATTGATATTAGATTGTGGTTACAAAAGATCATGTTTCTTGGAGACAAAAGATTCTTGGAGATCAAGAGTAGTAATCATTTTTGCTTTTTGAAATGCTTGTGCTGTGTAATAAATGTGAATGAAAACAGGTTTAGATGGAAAGATAAGAGTGCTGGTAAGGAAACAGCCTGACAGACAGAAGAGAAGGAGATTTTGGGCTATGTCCCTTGCTGTAGCAGAGAGCTCCTTGCACAAGAGAGGAGTGGTGGTGTTCTCTAATGCTGGGACTGAGTACAGGCCAGGCCAGTTCTCCACTTTAATTTAACAGGGCTATTCTAAATTAAACTCATCTGCTCATGGCCCACATAGTCATGCTGGGAGCAATGGGGAGCTGAGGTTTGGGGGCTTTATGGTAACATCTCTTTCCTTCAGACATGCACCTAAAATGGATACAGCAAAAGAAGGGGGAGGGGAATATATAAAGGTGGCCATTTTAGTACAGGATTATATACTCTTGGTCAAAGAGCATTGTTAATATCTATGCATATCAGAAGAGTGCGCAAACTATTCTCTCTTCTCTATTCTGGTAACAAGTGATAAAGAGCAGTGACATACTTAATATAAATTTCAGAAGGAAATAAAGAACAGGGTTTTAAAGATGCCTTAAACTATAATCTAGTGTTCTAAATTGGGGAGCAGGTTTTGAGGTGCAGGTGAGCCCCATTCCCTCAGAGAATGGCAAAGGGTGCCAAATTAGTTTATAGGAGAGTGGTGACTGGCAAAAAACAAAAGAAAAGAACAGTGGAGATGGGTAAATCTGTATGCGCCTGGCTATGCCGCCCCCCATGCACAGCAATGGGGCACCTCATACAAAGGTGTTCTCTGTCTATTCCTCGGGTGGTATTAGAGGATATAGAGTCAGTCAGTAGCCACCTGCACAAGCTTCTTTACAGAATCATAGAAACTGGAAGGGACTATCAGAGGTCATCAAGTCCAGGATGAGGTATCATCTTAAACCATCCCTCCCAGGTATTTATCTACCCTACTCTTAAAAACTTCCAATGATGGAGATTCCACAACCTGCTTAGGCATCTTGTTCTGCAGTTAATCTCCCTGATAGTGAGGAATTTTTTCCTAATGTCCAGCCTAAACTTCCCTTGCTGCAGTTTAAGCCCATTGCTTCTTTTCCTATCACTGGTGGATAAGGAGAACAATTTTTTCCCCCTCCTCCTTTTAACAACCTTTTAGGTACTTGAAAACTGTTGTCCCCTCTCAGTTTTCCCTTTTCCAGACTAAAGAAACCCCATTCTTTCAATCTTCCCTTGTAAATCGAGTGTTCCAAACTTTTAATCATTCTTGTTGCTCTTCTCTGGACTTTTTCCAATAATATTATATATATCAGAACTCAACACAGCCATTTGAGCACAAATGTTTTGGCCTCTGAGGACCATCAGGAGATGTCCATACCCCATTCCAGGCAGCAGATAGCTCTCCCATACATGGTGGGGGAGCTATTTTGAAAGGAGAAAGCAAAACCAGGAAAGGATGGGTACATGAAATAAAGGAAGAACAGGAGCAGAAGAGAGAAAATAGAAAGAAATCCATTGTGCTTGGCCTTGGGCTATGATCTGCAAACTCACCATAAACAGGGACTCTTTTTTTAAAAAGGTGCAAAATTATATTACACTTTTAGGGCCTAATTCAAAGCCTATAAAAGGAAATGTGTGAAGAACTGCCTGAAAAAAAAACCCTCAACAAAATTTTATCTACTGAGTTGCATTATTTTCATCATTTGCAGCTGACACCAATGTCCACATGAAGTTTTGAGATGAAGATTACCATCCTTACAGTATTGTTTTTGGCTAATATTCCTTACCAAAGTTGAACTGGCATATGTGCCCTTACAGATGAAGTGTTTCAGGTGCCACTTGCTGTGTAATAACATGAGGAGATTCCAGGTTTCTAATGCTCTATTTACGGAGAAACTGTAAGTGTGGTTAGTTTTCTAACCATATGCACACAGACTGACAATTCAGAGCCTCCTCCAAAAGCTTTCTTCCTGCAACTTGTGTCCCTCCTGGTACAATAAGGAGGGAAATTAAAAAAAAAAAAAAAAAAAAAAAGATAAAAATAAGAGACTATCTCCTCAGTCTACCCCAATTTCACAGGCTCCAGAACCTACTGCTTGCAGCACCCGACTAACCTGTGGATGCTGCACATATTAAATAAAGCATGGTAGCAGCCACACTATAGCTGACCACCAAGTGCTGCATCAGTAGAGAATATACCAGTATTTTAGCAAGACTAAGATACATTTCTACAAAGTAATTCTCAAAGGGTATCATTTGTAAACTCATAATCTGCTAAACATTAATTGTGTTGGTAAGATGTGTAGCAACATGATATGTAAAATTATAAAAATCTATTGTATAAGATGCATTCCAAGTCTAAGCAAACTTCAAATGAGTTCCCCAAAAATAAAAGGCTTGCCAACTCCTGTGCCAGAAGTCAATATCAAAAGGAATATCACCTAATTAAGTGGCTATTCTTTGGGCAGAAGAAGTGTATGAGTGAAAAAATTCACATTTTGGTAATGGAACAACTAGAGGTTCCCATGGATAGACTTTGTCATCCGAACCACAGCTGGAGATGATTCCCAAACAGAATTGCTTTAAAAAAGGGAAGCAAAATCCTCAGATCTCTCCTCCCTTTCTCTCTGCCCATGCCATCCACCATGCCTGAAAGGTAAAGAATGGAGTCTTGGTTGAAAAGCGTCCAGGAAATAAAACTGGAAAATTGTGTGGCAAGAGAAACCTTTTCCTTTGGATTCACTTAGCTTGCTAAGTTAGTTATTTGTTTGCCTCTTACCTTTTATTTCTTTGTAACTGTAAAGAGGCTGCAAGATGGCTGCCCCCACAGGAGACAAGATGGCTGCTCCTGCAGAACTGCCACTCAAGCAGGAAGGTAAGAGGTGGGGCAGGAAGTATAAAAGCCAGGCGGGGGAGCTCAGTCCAGCTCTGGCTGCTGGAGGAGAAGGATGGCTCCGTACAGGCTCCTCAGCATCAGCCCTTACTCTGGCAGAGGAGACGTGGGTGTACCTGCCGGCCTCCAGCCCTGTACCAAGATGGTTGGCTCGGGCCTCCCATGGCGGTTGCTCAGTGGGAAGACCCCCCGCTGTGTGAGATGGACAGGCCGTGGCCACCCGAACTGCAGCGCTCCCCGGGTTACCATGAGGGTCCGGAATGCCAGGAGCGGACCTCCCCACCTGCAGGAGAGGACCTGGAGGAACTGCCCCTGGCTCCACCCGATGTGGACCCCTCCACAGGAGAGGACCTGGAGGAACTACCCCTTGCCTTTGACTATGGGGAGTGGCCAGAACTGCCCCCGGAGGAGATGGGTGTCACCCCAGAACTTCCGAACCTGCCGCCACCAGATGCCTGGGAAGGCTTTTACTCCATACCCCTCAGCGAGTACCCCCATGCCATTGACCGGGTACTAATGGGAGAGGGGGAGGGCAGTAGCACAGGGGAAGTTTACCCCATACCGGGGTCAGTGTGTTGCGGTTGGAACCCCGCTAACTGCATGTCTGGCTGCTGTTAGGGCCCTGGGCTGGGACACAGTGGAGTAGGGTGGGCCTGTGTCCTCCCTCCTCCTCTCCCCTTTTTGTCCGGATGTCGACCCCGAATATTCCGTGACCTCATTGGACCCCTGATTGCATCGAGACTCATTGACTGAGCGCCCTGTCTTACCCAGCCCCTAGGCTGCTATTTGCTCCCCCCCCGGTGGGGCGAAGATGAACTACCCGCCCTTTCACTGGGCTGAAGGGTGGCGTTACAGAACCGCTTGAGTGAATAATTCCCTAAATTGGCCACCAGGGGGTGGCCTCTTAGTGGGGTGGACAGAAACCCCGCTTACAGTAACCAATTCTGACTTTTATGCCTCTTTACTTATAATTGCATAAAGCATATCTTTCTGTAGTTAATAAACTTGTTTTATTGTTCTATCTAAACCAGTATGTTTGGATCGGAGTATTTGGGATAACAAGATTTGTGCACATCATTTTCTTTGATGAAATGATCAACTTTATATGAACTTGCATTGTCCAAGAAGGTAGTGGGCAGTACAAGACTCACATTACTCAGGGAAAAGCCGGGACTAGGATTTTCTGGTGTTGTTCTATAATATAATTCATGAGTGGCTGTCTGGCTAGATAGAACACTCACACACTATAGCTGGGGGTGATTTACATTCTAGAGGTTGTGTATGGGCGGGCCAGGAGTGGTTACTCTTACAGCAAAACAGTGAGAAAGGTACCCCATGATGGACAACTGAGGGGACACAGCTTTTTAGAGTGTACCCTGGGGAGTGTCACATATATAGAAGGTTAGGAGTAAAAGTAAGAAGGTAAGTACCTAGCTGGACCTTACACATATCCAGAAGAGTGAACATTTCTAGAAATGCAGAAGGAATATTTTGCTGGCCAGGATAATAAAATAGTTTAAAAGATTTACCTGAAAGAAAAGAAATGGGGGCCAATGAGAGAATTGATTGGGGTGACTCCACTTTCCTGTCCCTTGAAAATATTAGTGTAATGGTACCCCTAAACAACAATGCCTGCCAGCCACGTGCTTTCAGGCACAGAATGAAAGTTGCTTTGATATTGCACATAGATTCTGAGGTCATGCTACAGGAAGATTCTAGAATATAGTTTTGCATAGCAGCAGTAGCCTGTTCTGTCACACACTTGTTCCTCCACTCCTTTGGCAAGAGAAATGTTTCTGGTAGTGTGAGGGATCTTCTGCTTTAGTCTGGGGTGCCTTAAGCACTGGTCAGATCTGAGCTAAGAGCACACACATACTACAGTGATGGGGTGAAGAACCAAACTGTGTCTCACAGTTTGTCTTGGTGCTTAACTGTAGAACAGAAGAGCTCCTCGGTAGGCTGGGTTCAACATCTGCTAGGTCTTTGATAAGGTGCAGTTTCTTGCAACCTGCTTATGTTTTCAGTCTTCACACTTCTACCACACATCCTTTCTATTGTGGGTGTAGGCTGTTTGCAACGTGACCCCCCTGCAGGACATCTCCTGGAGGTGTTACTGGACAATGAGTTCAAGTAATCTCCTCCAGGTGCTTAGTGCTCCACCTTGGCCACACCTCATTCTGCTCCCAAAGTCCACTTTAGGACCTTATTCCTCCAGCTAAGTCCTCTCAAGTCCACCCCTTCTGGTGTAAAGTCCCACTCACAGGTCATGGCCAGTAATTAAAAGGCAAAGGTCACAAGTGCTATGCCACTCTTGGGACTCTGGCAGCGGAGGGAAGGACCTGAGCCCTCACACTTCTCTGGCCTCTGGCCCAGAGACCCTCTGTGCAGTGACAACTGCACACTGCTGCTTCCCTGCAGTCACTCAGTCCTTTCCCTGCAACCCCCAGTCTCTTATGCACCCTCCCCTCTGGGCTATGCCATAGACTACTCCTGACTGGTGTGCTAGAGTCACAGCCTCAATCCTCTCCATACTCCTCACCACTGCTCTGGTCTTCTGCCCCTTTGGGTTCTGACCTATTGTCCCAGAGTCACAGTCACCATCCTCTTCACCCCAGGACTCCTGCTCAAAACTTCTGCCCTTTCTGGTTTCAGGACCCCCTGGTTCCTGGTCAACTCTCACTCGTGCATTGGGAACTCCTCAGGTTACTGGGAGCACCCACGCCCTGAGCTTCGCAGGCCAACTGACTGAGCTACTCCCCTTATATACTGGGCTTCTGGCCCTTCATTCGCTCAGCAGCCCTTCCTCCTGACAGGTTGTTTTCCCAAATCCTGCTTAACTCCTTCTTGGCAGAGTGGTGGTACTAACCCCACTAGGGGTCATATAATCCATTTTTGTGTGCATTTTTAAACATACTTCATGTTATCAGATTTTGCCTGTCATTGGAGGTGGGCACAAGTTACAAAGTATGAATCCCAAAGTCAAGCTAGATTGAAGGGGTTTTTTCATCGTTGCAGAATTTTTTTTTTTTTTTTAATTTGGGGTTTGGTTCATCCCTATAGAGAGAGAAAGGAACATGCTGCCAGATTTGGATCTGGATTGTAACTTCTGAAAAGCATGGCAGATTTCTGACTTTGGGTTTTAGTCAGAGGCGTTGCTGGCGCTGGGCACCCCGGGGCACGTGCCCCAAACCCCAGCGCCAGTGCCCCAGATCTCCGGCCCAATCAGGCCAGAGATCTGGGGCCCAGCTGCTGGCGGCTGCGGCAGCCCCATCCCTGGCTGGGGATCCAGGACCCGGCTGCCTGCAGCGGCGGTGGCCCCGTCCCCAGCTGGGGATGCGGGGCCCAGCCTCCTGCAGCTGCTTCCGGCCCCATCCCCAGCCAAGGATCTGGGGCCCGGCCGTGGCGGGCAATCCGGGGTCTGGCTGTGCACACTGGCGGCAGCCCCATCCCCGGCTGGGGATACAGGACCCCACCGCCCATGGCCGCTTCCGGCCCTGTCCATGGCCAGGGGGCGGGGCCTGCAGGCTGGGGGCGGGGCCTGAGCCCGTGCCCCAGGTCCCTCCCCCGGCCAGCAATGCCTCTGGTTTTAGTTTAGGCCTTTGCCTCTCAGGTAAACTTGGGAAAAGTGGGCACATTATGGCTCTACATTATATTTTTCCTAAGGAGTCTGGGCTTGTTTTAAAAATAACAATGCTGATGTATTCTTCAAAGGAAACAGTGTGTGTGCCTGAGTCACACCATATGGTTTTTCTTTCTCATTCAGGGTTTGAAACTGGCACACTATTTATAGTTACTGCTCCAAGAGTTTATCCTTCAGGGATAATATAACATGCAATTTCTTTGTACTCTGTGAGATGGGAACATCATGCTCAAATTCAGAATGGTCACATATTTTTTTCATCTTTCTTTCCAATATATTTATTTTATCAGGCCGGACCTTCAGCAGAGTTTATTTTTAAAGTTCTCTGTTCTTTGCAGTTTCTGAAACCAAGTCAGAGAACCAGGTCAATGCGTTAGGATGCTTGAACTGGTTTACATCACTTCAATGCTCATCTTTATTAGGCAAGCCGCTTATAGTTCGCACTTTGTTACTGTATACCTGAATTTGGGAATATAGCTTAAATTAAGCCATCTATGAATATAAATAATTGCATAATCATATTATGCAACTCTCCTAGAACTCAAATGTATGGGTTTATGAGCTGGATGTGGCATTGCAATAGAGATTTCAGTCCACAGTGATACAGTTATTACAGCAAACAGTTCTTAAGTAAGGTGGGTTGCATGAGTATGGGAATGGGGAGAATCTTAAAAAAAAGTTTGTGGTGGTTCGCAAGGGTACTGCAGGTGGGCTGTGGTGTGTGTGTGGGAGAAATGATAATTACTTCAGGTAAGTGTACTGTGATGAGTGCAATATGTTTATGAGTGAGCATAATTAAATTATTAGAAATAGATGTGTTTTTAATACTTCTTGATGTACAGGTTTGACTCCCATCAGCCATAGGCTATGTTAAAAAAAAAGTTTAGAACTGCTTGCTTCCATGGTGGTCCACAAAAGCTTTTTATGATGCTGTAGTGGTCCACATAAAGGAAAAGGCTGGGAACTGCTGCTTTAAGTTGACTTAAAGTAGACCTTGTTAAGCTGACTTAGAGTCCACATTCAAAATGCCAGCAGATGGCCCACGTCCACACTGGCAGTTGCTAGGTTGCCCTAGGAGTGGTGCATTGTGGGTAGCTGGCCCACAGTACACCACAGAAGTGCCCTTCTCTCCCTGCTGCTCCTTTACAAGATAGATGGAGCCTGAGGAAGTCAGGGACCCTGATGTGCCCAGACAGTACTCCATACCTCCATGCATTGTCCAGATTCCTCCAGTTATGGAGCAGGTACCACAGGGCAAGTGCCAGTGTAGGGGCAGGATGAAGCAGGCTGACCCCTTTCCTGCTGAACCTGGGAGCTGGCACAGAGTGCCCTCCATGAACCAGCACAGTACTAGCAGATAGTCTTCACTACCTCAGACAATGACCAGTGGCCCTCGAACCTATGCATGAGGAAGAGCACCTGCAGTGGTTCTGCAGTGCACTGACACCCATTTCCAATCGGCCCTGCCCATGGGCATGTGAATGGCCATTGCCCTCTGGAAGGAAGATGGCAAACCCAGACTCCTGTCACTCAGTTGCCCACCAGTTTGGGATCAGCAAGGCTACTGTGGGGGCCATCCTGGGGCTGAGCCTCCTAGGCACTGTCACCACCTCCAACTGCCCATGCTTGCCCCCCGTACCCTCCCACCCATCTCCCCCCCTGTATCTAACACAATAAAATGATGCACAGCACACTGAATGATAGTGGGTATGGGTTTTATTTACATGGGGGAACTAGGGGGGAGACTTGAGAGAGGTCAGGAGGTGGCAGCTGGAGGGGTTGGGGGAGTGAGGGGGATTTGGAGGCAGTGAGGAGGTTGGGGGGGTGAGAAGGGGTTTGCGGGGAACAGAGGGTTGGGGGGAGTGAGGAGGGCAGAAGGGCAGGTGTTAGCAGTCTTAGGCAGGTGAGTTCTGGGCCTGCAGCTGACCACCCTGGATCCTGGGCCGCCTGAGACAAGGGCTGCTGCTGAGGTCCCAGGCAGGGGAGTCCTCAGCCTGTCAAGTGCCCCAGCCCCATGCCAGGTACTCCAGGGCATGGGTCTGGTGCTCCATTTGGTCAAGGAGGCAGTCTAGCTAGGCCTGCTCAACCCTGTGTTGGGTGTTTTCCTTCTCTCTCTGCAGCTCCCACCAGACTGGGTGATCCGTCTTGGCATGCTCCACAAGCTGGAGGTGGTCCTTGAGCTTTTTGTCATGAGTGATGCCCCTTCCTCCTCCTAGTTAGGAGCCAGGCACACCCCAGGTGTTGCCGGTGCCCGTACCACAGGGCCTGCAGGAGACAGGCACAGAACAAGAGTTCCTCCCATTATGTAGTGCGGTGTGCAGCTTGACAACAGCTGCTGTCCCATGCCCATCCCAGTCCTTTGGGACCGGGATCCCTTTGTGCACACCGCAGTGTTCTGCTGCACAGGTGGGGCGCAGTGCCCATGGTGAGGAGCCTCAGGCAACTCTGCCCCAGCGGTCTTTCATGACACCACATGCCAACAGTGTTGGGTGCATGCTGTCTGGCTCCACTGCACTAAGTTGACTTTAATGGCCACATTGTGTTAAGTCAACTTAATAAAGTTGACTTAACCCTTAAAGTCAATCTTAAGGGCAGGAGTTATTAAGTCGACTTAAGGAAGCCCTTAGGTTGACTTAATGAACTCCAACTTTGGCCAGGGCTTTGCTTAAGTTGACTTAAGCCTCTCTAAGGGGACTTAAGCTCATAGTGTAGACATACCTGTTCTGCCCACACCTGGGCTCTGGCTCTGCATGTTTGCAGATGCCAATGCTGACCAGTTTTGTTCAGCAGGGTGGGCAGGCCTTGCTCCTGCCCTGTCATTGGCTGGAGCTTTGCCCTGCCCTGATTGGCCAGGGCGGGCTCTTACTGGTGGTCAAGGTGGGTGGGAGATTGCCTGGAGGCCATTAATGTTGACTTGACTGGCCATATTGTGTTAAGTTGCTTGAACAGTTAAGTCTACTTTAAAGGCAAGAGTTATTAAGTTGACTTAAGCAAGTGCTTAAGTCAACTTAAGCAACTCCATGGCCACACTTGGTATTTATTAAGTCGACTTAAGCCTCCAGTGTAGACATACCCTCTGACAGTTAGGCATTTTTGCCTAATGTCCAACCCAAACCACCCTTTCTGTAACTCAAGCCCATTGCTTCTTGTCCTATCATCGGTGGCTAAGGAGAACAATTTTTCTCTCTCCTCGTAACACCCTTTTAGGTACTTGAAAACTGTCATCATGTTCCCTCTCAGTCTCTTCTATTTCAGACGAATCAAATCTAGCTCTTTCAATCTTCCCTTGTAAACCAAGTATTCCAGGCCTTTAATCATTTTTGTTGCTTTTCTCTGGACTTTCTCCAATGTGTCCAAATCTTTCCTGAAATGAGGTGCTCAGAACTGGACACAATATACCAGTTGAGATCTAATCAGTTTGGAGTAGACAGGAAGAATTACTTCTTGTGTCTTACTTACAATGCTCTCTTAATACATCCCAGAATGGTGTCTGCTTTTTTTTTTTTTTTTTTTGCAACCGTGTTGACTCATATTGACCTGTGGTCCACTATGCCTTTGTTTGGTTATTTCAAAATAAAAGAGATTAGGTCCATATGACATATTCTTATTTCGAAATGATGGGCTCCGTCATTCTGAAATAAGAGTCATAATTTCGAAATAGCGTAAACCTTCTTTAAATCAAAACAGCTGTTATTTAAAAATAATGCTATTTGGACGTGTTGTTTCAAAATAACCATTATTTCAAAATAATACTTTTGCCCTTCTTCCCAGCATGCCTTCATTTTAGTCTATATTGGGTGGGGGCATGGCCCAAGGAGGGGGCCATGTTGCCACACCTCCCATGGTGCCCCTCTACTAAAGCGAAATAGCAAGTCCTGTGTTTGGACATGCTATTTCGCTTTGAGCTTTTCCCTTAATTTGAATTAACATTTTCTTAATTCGAATTAACTTATTTTAAACTAAGGACTTTACTTCAAAATAACTCATTTTGAAATAACTTATTTCAAAATAATGATTGCGTGTGGACATAGCCTATGACACCCAGATTACTTTCTGCAGTATTCCTTCCTAGGCAGTCATTGGCCATTTTGTATGCATGTAATGGACTATTCTTTCCTAAGTGGAGTACTTTGCACTTTTCTTTATTGAATTTCATTCTGTTTACCTCAGACCATTTCACCAGTTTGTCCAAATGATTTTGAATTGTGATCCTATCCTCCAAGGTGCTTGCAACCCCTCTCAGCTTGGTCTGATCCACAAACCTTATAAGTATACTCTTTATGCCATCACCTAAATCATTGATAAAAATATGAGACTCAGAATCAATCCCTGCGGTACCCTGCTCATTATGCCCTTCCAGCATGACTGGGAACTGTTAATAACTACTCTCTGGGAGTGGTTATTCACCCAGTTTTGCACCCATCTGATTATAGCTCCATCCAGTTTGTTAATGAGTATCAAAAACCTTACCAAAGTCTAGATTAGGTGTGGCCAAACTGTGGCTTGGGAGCCGTGGCTCTTGAATGAAAAAGTGTGGCTCATGGAAGAACATCAGCAAATCAGATTTGTAGGTAAAAATATATGGCTCAGTGTGGCTCTTGAAGGTTTAACAATCAGCTTGTGTGGCTCTTGAGTTCCATAAGTTTGGCCCCCCTGGTCTAGATTTACCACAGCTACCACTTGCCTGCTATTCACAAGGCTTGTTATGCCATCATAGAAAGGTATCAGGTTGGTTTGACATGATTTGTTCTTGAGAAATCCATGCTGACTATCACTTAACACCTTCTTCTCTTCTTGATGTTTGTTAACTGATTCCTTAATTATTTGTGCCATTATGTTTCTTGGTAGAGAGGTTAGACTGATGGGTCTATAATTCCCTGCATTTTCCTTTTTTGATATTTCAGTACTATCACATCTGGTCAGACCTGAAACTGAGAGATAAAGGGGTACGGAAAAGGAATAAAGATAAGTTACTTTGATTAAAAAAATAGGTTTATAATTTTAACCCCAAATAGCATATCCATATCTCATAAACATGCTACCTCACACCTTTAGACTCTCTGTTCTACTTGCGTCCATAATTGCCACCCATGTGCCACTGCTGTGGCAGCAAATGGAGCAGCACCAGTGCCTCTGTTCCACTTATGGCTGCAGCCATTAGCTGCTGGCCTGGCCCCACAGCCACATGAAGAAATTTGCAGTGCTGCAGGGCACTGGGGTTGGTGGGCCTCATCTTCAAGCAGGTGGGGCCCAGACTCATCCATGGCTATGCCCCCGATCTCTACCCAAAAGTAAAAATCCCTCCTTTATCAACTTCTAAGCCTCTTCCGGCCCCAACAATATTGCATTTTTCTCACATTAGAGCTCCTCCTCCTTCCCCTTCTGGTATTCATGATAGCTTGCATCAAACTGGAAAATTTTACCTTGCTGAAATTTGTTGACTGAGGTCACGTGTACTTTGATATATTACTGTAAGATTATGTATGGGCATTGATTGATTTTACCTTTACAGGAAAAGAAATTCTTGTAAAAATGGATGTATATGTATATAAATACATATATGACTTGGGTGAAACATAGAGAGTTAAAAAAATAATTTTAAATCTGTCAATCTGGAGGAGATTTTCAAAGACACAGTTCTTAATACAGAGCCAAAACATTAGAATCTGACCTAGGTTAGTTTATATATAGGAGGAAAAATATTTACTAAGCTAGTAAGTATTTGATTAACTTTTGTTTATTAATTCATGCTGAGAGTCAGAGAAAATACAGGAATTCATGGGTTATATTTTTGCTTTTTGGCTAGTGTTAACTTCCTCCACAAAAATATAGTTTATCTAGAAAAAGAATGACTCTCTTTCTCATTTCATAACTGTATTCATAAGTCAAGGGTTTGATTCAATAGAAACATATCTGTCCTTTCTGCACTGTAGAAGCCTGTTTAAGGTTCTTATGAATTGGCAGAATCCACACGTAGCATAACACTCATTTAGCATTCCAAATGTCTCCATTTGTGGGCTTTTCTTTATTCACTATTTAAGACTAACCAAACATAAACAATAGCCTGAGCTTCCTTACAAACTGGCCGTGTCTAAGGATTTGCCCTACAAAACATCTCATTTTACCCATTAATCCTGCTTTTGCCAGAAGGGCTAGGGGAACAAAATAACTTTTTTTTTTTTTACTTTGCACTGAAGCTAATGAGACCCATCTGGCCCAGCTACCAGCCTGAGTGAGCATGAATCAGCAGACAATTGCTGTCTTGTTCTTCAGGGTCCTAGCACCTTACATTCTCAAAACCATCAAGTTTCTTTGCACAAGCCTAAATCACACATAGGTTTATACCAAGTAATTTGGGTGGAGCACGCTGCTATGAGGAGGAAATTCCCTTACATTGACTATTTCGACTATAACTGGGATAGATCTGCAAGGAGCATTGACCAGATGGAGGCTGGTCCCCCATGTGGCAACTAGATACTAACCAGATCTTCCTGGATGTACTTTATGGAGGTTGAGGCCTGAAATACACTACATACATACTTTGATAAAACCACATTGCTCAGGGTGTGAAGAAGCAAACTCCCCCACTCCAAGCAACATACTTTTACTGATCTTTGCTGCCCACCCCAGCAGGCAGCACTATGTCAGCGAGAAAGCCTCTCAGCTGACATAGCTGCTGCCTCTCATGGACGTAGGATGATTAAGTTGATAGGAGACCTCTCTTCCATTGGCTTGAAGCATCTTCATCACACATATGACAGTGAAATTTATACTGTTGACCAGCCCTAAAAAAATATTGGGAGTTGTGGTCCTGGTTATAGAATCATAGCATTTAAAGCCAGAAGGGACCACTAGACCATCTAGGCTGATAACCTGCACCAACACTACTTAGCACCCACACATTAGACATAATATGCAGCCAAAGTATTAGAGGCCATAGAAGATTAGACAGTTATCTGCCACAGGCCAGGCAGAGAACATTGGTGAGTAAGGTGAACCACTGCTTGAGGCCCCTGCAGTGACAGGGAGATGAACAAAGAAGATCCTGATAATTCTGGCATGTGGCCTGCACCCACATACTGCAGAGGAAAGCAAACTCCCACTAATCAGGGTTATTGTCAGTTGGGGGGAAATTTCCTTCCTGATACCATGTACAGTGATCAGTTAGACCCAAAGTATGTGAGCAATTACTAAGAGGGAGAGAGCGAGCGACAGAGAGAATTCTCTGTGTCCTCTCAGAGCCAAGGCTCATACCCTTCAGTAATGGACTCTACATCTAAAAATTAAATTGGCCTAGATACACTGCTCAGGGCTGTGGAAAAAAATCTCACATCCTCTCTGACACAGTCGTGTCAAACAACTTCTTACTTTAGACATAGCTAAATCAACAGATAAATTCTTCTAGTGCCTCTTGAGGATGGTGGATTTTTCTACAGTGACAGTAAAAAGCCCTTCCATTGCTGTAGTTGTGCCTGCCCTGCAGCACTACAGTGTCACAACTGCAACACTGCACCTATGTACCTCTGCAGACATACCTTGTGTGAATTTACGGCTCTTTTAAGGCTCCTTTAAGTCTTCAAGAAAAATTTGATAGCAACTGTTAATTGGCAGCAGCTGAGGCAAGAGATAGCTAGTAAATAAGAATCCATTTCACAGGCTACTTTTGTTCCTTTCTATCAATTTATTTTCTTCCAATTAAAATAGTCATAGTCAATAAAAAGATTTGTCTAGTTTGCACCTAGACACATAACACTTAACATTAACTATCCCACAAAAGGTCTTTTCTGAAATGGAATTGTCTAGAAAGGGCTCTCTCTGACACAGAGAGCTATGCTGTGGGCAGCGACAGGTTAACCTGGGTGTAGGTTCATTTACAGCTGGGACAGTTTGTCTCAGGCAGGCTCCTATCATGAACACTCTGTCCCAGGTCTATCAGATTCAGTTTCAGGCTAATACTAAACACAAGTGTGGAAATTGCAAAATTACATTCCATTTTCGGCATCTCAGTTCAGTGACATAGCTATGGCTAATGCTGCAGACCTTGCCTAGTTTCATAGATAAATGCTTGTTTGATTGAACTGAGACTCTTAAGCAAACCACGATGAAAATATATACCCTGGATGGCACTGCAAGAGAACAGAATCATAGAATCACAGGAATAGTGTTCTTTTAGGTCACTGTTTGCTGCAGTGTACTTCTTTATTCAGTCCTTATTCTGCTACTATTGAATTCAGTAGCAGTTTTGCTGTTGGAGGAGGATCAGATTGCTGATCAGCTCAGGTATGGCTCAAAGATCTAGAATCTCATTTGGCCAGAGCCTTAGTGAGAAGAGGAGGTTCTCTGCTTGAGCAGAGGTGTCCAGACACACTATACCTCCAGTGGCTAGGAATGGGCAATGACCCCTGGCTCAATGAGGGAAGCATGCTGCCTCCCCCCCGCCAGCAGTAATTCATATGAGTTCCTACAGCACAGACTGCACCATCTCTCTTGTAGGCAGAAGGCATAGGCCATGCGTTCGCTTTCCCTCCACCTTCTTCCTCCACAGCCAGACATGGTTTTCAGGAATGTTGAATATGCTTGGTGGCACTACTTCCTGAGCATCTTGTGCTTAGGCCCTACAGGCAGTCCCTGAAGATTGCCACATGCAGCATGCACAAGGAACATTATGGCTGCCCCCATGTGACATTGGTGGGGAAGGAGTGGAGACGGGTCTGTCTCCACTTGAGTGCCCTCATTAAGAAGAGCACAGTTTGGCCCTCTTTATGTTATTGACTTGCTCTATGGATTTAATACATGCTTTTGTACAGCATGAATTTTTTTGGAGGGGGAAATTACGTTTTAAGACCCTAAAATCTAATCTGATTGTTCTTTTAGCCTGAACAGAGTTTAGTGTCTAAAACAATACAGTGAAAGTTTGGGAGCCAGGTGGAATGTGGGTTCAAATGGAGTACTATCAACCACTCGCTGTGAGACCCATGGCTAGTTACTTGACCTCCTTGCGCTCTAATAAACCAAGATGTTAGCTTATTTAAAAGTTGAAAACCAGATGCTGCATCTGGAATGAGCTATCACTCAAAACTTCTTTACTCCCTCTATGGTGTTTAGTGTATACTTGCTCCTCAAAATAGTGGGAGATGCAATAAATAGGTAAACAAAATTAAAATAATTGTCCTTATTCTTAGGAAGATTTTACTTGGATTCTTATTAAAAAGTGTTTTGATTACTTATTTTTCACATAAAACAGTATCTCAGCCCGCATTGTTCAAATTAGATCAAAACCCTTAACAGTGCTGCTCAAAAAAATGGGGTCGGGGGGGGGGCGGGCGGAAGGAAGTGTCAAACAAAGAAAGAACAGCAATGTATGTTCCTTTAGAACAAAACAACCCCACTATTATTAAATCATTTAGCTAGGGTCCTTAAACTTTTTCAGTCTGGCCCATAATTTAACAGAGTTTGTTTAAGGAATTATTTCTTCTCAGTCACTCTTGGACAGATCACCTTGACCTCCCATAAAATCCAATGGTAGCAATTGCTTGCATAAACAAGTAGCATTAGAAAGGTATTTGTGCATTGTTAACTGTCCTCCTTACAATAAATGTTCTTTCTTGATGGAAGAACTTTATCACCCTATTTTTGCTCTTCATTTCTTGCTCTCTCAAAACAGTGACCAGCCAGCTGTCTGTGGACCCAAGCTCTGACTTGGCACTGGTTAATAAACCACAGTTTTATAGAGAATATGAATTGTATAATGAGCTAAATAGGAATCATTAAACTTTGTGAAGCAATAATGTCTTATACCTTTGTTTGCTCTAATATTAAAATATTAAATTAACTAAATGGCTATATTAATTAATAATTTTCAGTCTTTAAAATCATGAATGTCTATAAAAAGCTGCTTCTTTCTCAAACATTTTCAAAAGGGTTAGTCAGTTTTAAAAAGATTATCTACTTGGAAAATTGAAAGGGGCAGCCATGTTAGTTTAGTTCAGTAAACAAACAAACAAGGAGTCTGTAGCACTTAAAGACTAACATATATTTATATGTATAGCAAATATATATTTGTGTCTGATGAAGTGGGATTTTCTCTCACAAAGTGCATGCAATAAATATATTTGTTAGTCTTTAAGTGCCACAGGACTCCTTGTTTGTTTGTTTTACCTGGAAAATGTCACTTTCTTTTTAAATATGTTTGTTTTCTTGATCCAGAGCTTTGGGGAAAAAAACCCCTAAAACTTCCAATATTTCTATCTTCCATAGCATCTAACAAAGTGGGATTTTCTCACCTGAAAACTCCTGCAATAAATAAATTTATTAGTTTTTAAAAGTGCTGCAGGACTCCTTGTTTGTTTAACCAATCTTCAGTTTGAGAAAATCAAGATAGTAACTCCATATATTGTTATATTATGGTAATACTAGTAGAGACTTAATTAGAGCAAAGTAATCAGAATTATTAATCAAAACATAATGTAGGTAAAATATTTTTAAAGCAGCTGCTATAGATCATCAAGCGGAAATGATCTTACTGGAAAAATTGAGTGGCATAAACATAGGCTTTAAAGGGTTAAATTTTTATAATTAAAAATCAACTTCATCATACAGCCACAAATTGAAGAAAAAATATTGCTATTGATAATAGTGGGAATAAATAGAAAGTCACAATAAGAAAAATGATGCTTGAGAATTTATTAGCATTTGATGGATGTTTACTTTGTATATTTTGATGTGTGATATTGGCAATTTAACTTTTTAAATCAATTGTTATCCGAGTCCCTGATCTTTGACTCCCTCATAATTTCCACAACTGATAATATAAATTGATAAAATTTGGAAAAAGATGCTTAAAAGGAAACATCAATGTTATTCTTTGAAATTATAAAAATAAAATAAAAAATCAACTTCTGCCAAGTCTATATAAATATCACCTGCAGTAAAAAACAGCCCTGCAAAAACCAAGAGCTATTTCATTGCCATAATAGCTATTAGACCAATTTAAAGCACATTAGTAGGTGGTTTTGGAATGAAGTATACTTAGTATTTATATCAAGCACCATATTGTGCAAGCTAGATAATTTTCCATGCTGTGAAATGAGTGTATTTTATCAGGTGGTAATTCACTTTATTTTAACTGAATTTTGTCAGCTGGAACACAGCTGTTTAATTGCCATAGAGAACACTAGTTGTCTGAGAGAAATGGGCTGTGATCAAATGAAGAGGCTTTTCTTTAGCAATTATGGATAGTTAATTAATTGAAAATTTTATCTTCTGCCTTAAAAATCTGAATGTCTTAAGTCTATCCCTATTCAGGGATAGACTTATTCACTTAAACTTCTGTTGGGCTTAAAATTAAACACAAGCTTACATGATGTCCTGAAGATGGATACTTTTCTGAATCAAGGCCTTAATCACAATCACATTTTTTACAACAATTTACATCTGTGATGTCAGTGATTCCCTTTGAGGGACAGGGAAAAAAGAAGCAAAGATATTTATAAGTGTTAACTTTATTTGGCAGTCTTGCTGATTAAGGAGTGAAGGATCAGATCCTCAAAACAGGCACTGAAATATATTTTTGGTATGATGAACCAGACATCCTTACAACTGTTCTAGTATCTAATTTGCCCCAAAACCTTTGGATAAGTTTAACTGTTTCTGGAATATCAGACATTTCCACTGAGTAGGCTCTGAGCTGCATATCCTTATACTTTACCAAGTTCAAAAAAATTGTGCACCTATCAAGGTTCAGATTTTCATCTGGTGTAAATAGGTACAGCATGCTGGAGCTGTTCCAGGTTCTACTCCTTGAAAATCTGGTCCTAACTAGTCAGTCCCTGAGAGATATTTGTTTGCCAAGTTTCAAGCTGCATGTCCAACTTTTTAAGCTATCTAAATTTAATTAAATGACTGAAATGGATGAAACACAGCTTCTATGGTTAGATAACTCAAAAAAAAAAAAACCAGAAAAAAACCTTAAAATGTTCTTTAAGCCTGGAGCCAAGAACGAGCAAAGGCCAAATCACAAACCACTGAAAATAGTAATCTACCCTCAATAAAATGTGCAATCAAACCCATCAGTGAATGTCTTTACATTGGTTTTTACTATGATATAACTATTTTGAGATGTAAAGGTGAAATTAATTGTAAATTATTACATAGGATGGCCCTATGATATGTGTAGCACACAATCTTAGCTCTTTATGGGCTAGACGCAAAGGCCATTGAAGTCATCATGGGAGTCTCTCTGATGACTTTAATTGGCTTTAGATCAAGCCTTATAATTCACTGATAGGTTAAACTTAAAATAGAGCATTAGTAAAACATTTGACCAATGAGCTCCAAGGAGAAAGGAATTTTTAGATTTCTTGGTGAGTTAAATAGAGCAATAGCAATTAATTTCCTTTTTTAGGGGGAAAATTGTGAAATGGGGAAACTCTGGTGAAGCAAAAGGATTGTATGGAGTAGATATAGCTTTTTACAATAATGTGGCTCACAGAAGTCCTTGTGCTGAATGTTTTTCTTTCTATTTTCTCCCCAGCTGAGCAAACTTCAAAGATTCTCCTGAAGAACTAAATGCATTCTTTCATGGAGAAGTGTGGGAGCCATGAAAGTACTCAGGCGCCTAAGTCCTTATTTTAGACACCTAAGTCCCAAATTTAGCTTTACTGTGATCCAAAAAACCTGGGCTAACATTGTAGGCAGCAAAGGACACAACTACACTTAAAAAAACAAAACAAAAACAAAAACAAAAAAAACCCCAGCAAGTCTCAGAGCTCAGAACAGCTGACTCAGGTTGGTGGGGCTTTGGCTACAAACAGCAATGTAAACCCCACAACTCTGAGCTTCATCCTGAGCAGGAACATTGACATGGGTCTTCTTAGCCCTGTATTACAGTTCTTGTCAGACTTAGGGCTGGGACCCAGTATTGGGTCGCAGACCCTCAAGCACTGGGTTGCAGCACCCCTTGCTGCCACTGACAAAAGACTGGAATGCATTGCTCAAAGCTGTAACTGCTGTGTTGTGGACATTAATGATTTTTTTTCAACAGTGTCCCGAGGCAAAAAGTTTGAAAACCACTGCCGTAGTACAAGCCTGAGTCAGTTGTCCCAGGCGCTGAGACTTGGCTATCACGGGGTTATTTTTGCAGTGTGAACTTATCCACAGTTTTCAGAGTAAAAGCTCCCTAGCCACCTGTGTTTCTACCTGTGGGGATTCAAGCTCTTATTTCATTCTAGGATGCCTATGGATCTCAGCAACATATGAATCAGAGAAAATAAACATTCAGCCACCTAACGCATGGGCATGGCCTGATCCAGGAGGCATGCTCAGCACATGCTGACTGGATTGGGTCCCACTCCAAATTCAGCAGCAACAGCACTTGTCCACCTTCTAAAGTCTAGTCTCGTGACAGAGCATTCTTGTAGGAGGTGGGTGAGCCAGGCTCAATTCCCCCATCTCCACCACAGTGGAAGAAAAGATTTGAAGGGGGAGTGAGGTGAGGGGTTGCCGTGTTTGCATTTCAGTTTTTACTGATGTGAAGCTTGGAAGCTGAGTTTTTTTATTAGGATGGTAAACTTTTTACTGACCTCACTAAAAATACCATAAACAACATAATAATATTACAATATTATAATTATATCATAATGCCAGCAGCAGAGGAAAGTAAGACTACTCAGCTGACATGGGAAGGGCAGAAGGGAAAATGGGGCAAGAGTTAGGAGAAGGATACAGGCATGAATGCGAGGCTGGAGGACAGTGGGGAGTGATGGGGAAGACTCTGGGGAGGAATAGCAGGAATCCAACCACAGGCAGGATTGGGGCGACAGGCCCAATGTTGCATGCGTCCCTGCAGGGAGCACAAAGGGTCCCTCTGCACATCTTTCTTGCTCAACCAGGCTCTTTGGGTGAAGAAGCATCCTCCACTGGAGGCTCTGTGATTTCTTCTGTGAAGATGGCTTCAATGGAGTGCGTAGGGTAGGAATCTGGCTGCAGAAAGCCCCCTCCCCCCGACTCCCACCCAGTCTGGCCATGAAGAGCCGTTAAAGAAATTGCTGAGCTCTGGTGATTTATGGGCAAGGCCAGAGTGCTTCTGATCCCCCATCCCACAGCAGCCCCATGGCCCAATCTACTGTGGATCCTGCCCCTGGATCACACCCATGTCTTCTGTTCCTGCATCCTCTTCCAGTGTTGCCCTGCAGTTGGATGCTGCCTTCTGGGTCCTAGTACTGGAAAATTTCCACTTCTATGAGTTCTAGGCAGCCCAAAATACTTAGAAGTTGAAATGTTCCAGCACTAGGACCCAGAAGGCAGCATACAACTGTTCAGCTCATTGTGCTGCGCTATCACCCCTCTCCTTCTCCCTGCTGGCTGAGTGAGGGAGAGCTTTTTACAGACGTTTTCTTTTAATTATGGACTCACGGACAGCAAGAAAATTGCAAACATTTTTACTGACTGTCCATAAATTTATGGACGGTTGTCAACGCAGCTCTCTGGCTGTAGTCCAATAAAAACTTAAGTCTTTAACCACAGTGGAACAGTCATTGGGCTAGAGACAGAGAAGGACAATGGGAATGACTTTGCAGCTCAGGGGCCAGGAGACTCTAATTCCAGACCTCCTGCTCCAACCACTCTTTCATTTATTTATCCACAGTGGAATAGTTTCAGCAGGAGAGGTCGAGGAAGTCCTTCCCCACTCTCCTCACGAGACTACCCACTAGTTCAGTCATTAGCGCATTCTCCGGAGGAATGCGTGGCTGCTGTTCAACTCTTTTCTTCTCCTTTGGGACAGCGGTTGTTTGAAGTATGATTTCCCATACCTGGCACAAGTAGTCCAACCAACAAGCTACAAGTTATAATGTGGGCACCTGCACTTCCTCCTCCAGCCATTTTGCAAGGAGTGAAGTAGGTATCTAACATTTTCCTGCAAGAACTACCTTTGACTGCTAAGTCATTTAACTCTAAAGAGCGGGTGCTTATTTGTGGGTTTACCAACAAGGCTGCAGTTTGGACTTGGTGCCTATCGCTAAGAGGGAAGCAGGGCACAGAACACTCTCTTCTCATCAGCAATTATTGGCTACCTTAGGTGACTCCCTGCCTAGTGGGGCTGGATTTAAGGCAAGGGTTTTATGCGGAGTTTATCTAGGCAGGGGGAGGCATTGTCTCCCCCTGACTGGCTGCTCCCTGCCTCTCTGCTGAGCCTCCCAGTTGGG
Organism: Podocnemis expansa; assembly: GCA_007922195.1. Lineage (NCBI taxonomy): Eukaryota > Metazoa > Chordata > Testudines > Podocnemididae > Podocnemis > Podocnemis expansa. Next base: position 40,566,314 of record ML681990.1, read on the forward strand.
GCTCACTCCTGCCTCAGCAGGGAGGCAGAGAACAGCCACCACCAGTTGTGGGATCCAGCCCCAGCTGGGGATGCGGGGCTGCTGGCAGTGGTAGGACCCAGCCTCAGTCCCAGCAGCAGGAGCCAGATCAGGCCGAGGACAATGGGGGGATATTTGGATATTTGTCTTCCCATAGGCCAGCTCCAAAATCTGCCCATGGTTTTAGAATTGTGGCTCTGAGCTAAGGAGATGCCTTCCAAAAATACAGCCCCAGTTCGGCACTGCGTGGAGGGAAGGGAAGAGAGACCTTTCCATCCATCCCAGGGAACGGTACCTCCTGGTCACACCCTGACTGAAGTGGGAGGGTTTGGCCCCAGGCACCTCCCAGCAGATGTGGCTGTGATTCCACCACTGCCCTTGCCCAGGGAAGCTGCCACCAGCTGTTTTTATTTGTAGGGCATGGTAAACAGCCTGTGCTGGTTGAGGCTAGGACTGCAGCCCCTGGGGGAACAGATGGGGTGGAAGCTACAAGGGAGCAAGAGGGAAATATGGATGTGAGGGGCTGGGGGGAAAGGGGTAGGATGCAAGGGGCAGGGGACAGTAGGTGGCTTGAGGTGGGATGGGATGATGCAGGAGCATCGGAGCAGAGAGATTATGGGGTTGGGGAGGCTGAAGCAGAGGGGGATGTGAGTGGGGGATACTGAGGGAAAGGGGAATGTGGCAAGGAGAGGCTGGAGGGAGAATGTGAGAGCAGTAGCCCCACTGCCTAGAGGAGCAGTTCCCAACCTTTTCAGTAACACGGTATGCTTCAATGAGACAGACAATTCCATGGCACACCCACTTTTTTCAGCTGAATTGATTGCTCATAAATGTCACATTTACTTATATTTACTATGGTTATGGTCTTACTGGAGAGTTTTGCAACATCATGCATACAACAAGCTAAAGAATGATCAAATACATGAATGTTTCAAATCCATCAAAAAAAAAATGTCATCTCAGTTTTGCCCTTTGTCCACATGTGTTTAGAATTTTCCTGTTTTAGAATCAAAAGACCACTACCTCACCTTTAATTTAATGATTAATTTTCCTGAGTTTTAGGAGTTGAAATTTTGGTTGGCTAGGATATTGTTTAAGATAAAATAATGTTTGTTTTACATTGATTTTTCATCACCTTTGTACAAAATTTCATGGTACACTTGGCTAGTTCTCATGGCACACCACTGGCCTAGACTGAAAACCACTGGCCTAGACAGTCACAGCTTGCAGGAAGCCAAGGAGTCCTCTGGACTCTTGACCCCTGCCCTGGAGAGTAGGAAGGAGCCATGGTGAGTCTGGTATGGCTCCCTTCCCCACAAAGAAGGGACAAGTGAGACCCACAGACTCTCTGACCACACAGGGTGCCACTGCAGCTACTGATGTGAGTGGGGAGCAAGAGTGGACCATGGGCTCACAGACCCTCCCCCACTCAGTTTCCTGCTGCTGCTGAGGAATACCAATGTAAGCATGGCCCCTGGACACCAGAGTCCCCAGTGGACCCAAAGGGGTGTTAATTCAGGCCTACTGCCTAACTTGCTGGCTTTTGTGGGAAGAGAGATGTCTGTCTTTCTCCATTCATTCTACAGGGAACCTAGTAGTCTAATTACACTTTGTGGTTTGCATTGCTCTGATTTTTCTAGGTGCCATGATGCTTAGCATTGCAACACTTAAATCCCTTGTTGTATCACATCATAAGAGCAGGAACTCCCCTGGTCCGGAAGAAGACCTGGAGCTCAGGTGCTGGGACTCAGGGCTTGTGATGCTGCAGCCACCACTGTGGTGTACCCGGGGCTCAGGCACCAGGACTCAGGGCTTGAGCCCCATAAGCCTGGTGCTAGCAACACCCTTGTCTAAGAGACTGAATCCAAAGTCCACAAAATAAAAGAAGGCTAACCATTCATTTCAGTGGGATGTGAATCAGGGCCTCAATGCCCCCTATTGCTGTGTATAAGGATAGATTTGCACTATGGTGATCTTAATTAGCTGAAGTTATTAATCATAACTTGCAGGTTTTTCAAGTGTTTGAGGTAATGTCCATTTACAGGGCTGAATTAAGTCATTGCTGAAGAGTCTATTGCCAATAAGTTCTGAGGCCAAAGGCCAGGGAGTCTGGGTTGCAGTTACTGAATTAACAGGAAGCACGCTAATGTTGTTAATGATAAGCTATGCTATATTGTAATTTGGATATTCACATTTGTCATGGGATGCACATCTGTGCACCCTGGGTTAGGATTTTTCTGTTCACTTATGCACTGTGCTTGTATGTTTTTATGCCAGTCATGCCATGTAAGGTTTCTTTATAGATGCTCCTAGCCTGTTCTACATGATTACTATGATGATATGTTTCCTGCAGCCTCATGCATGTGAACAGATGTGTAGCATGGCTCAGTGGGGTGGGAGACTATCGGAACAGTCTTCCACCTACATGGAAACAACCAAAGCTGTGAGCAAGCAAGTATCTGGAGAAGGCAACAAAGATATGCTAATTGAGGTGGCTCAGAGCACACAAAGGGCATGTCTACACTATGGGCTTAAAGTCAACTTAAGTCAACTTAAACAAAGCCCAGTCTATATTTAGAAATTATTAAGTTGACTTAAGCAGTTGCTTAAGTTGACTTAACTCCTGCCCTGTAAGTTGACTTAAGCATTTAAGTCAACTTTACAGGGCAGGGCCCGCCCCCTTCCCTGCCCCGTGGCGTGATCAGGCCCCAATTCGGTTCCCGGGGGTCCAATCCAGCTCTTGCCGTGTGGCGAGGAGCTGGGGGCTGGATCCGGCTCTCAGCCCCTCTCCGCAGCAGCAGGGGCTGGCATCTGGTTCCTGCCACCTGCGGAAAGAGGCTGGGAGCCTGATCTGGCTCCGGGTCCCTCTCTGTGTGTGGCAGAGGCTGGCAGCTGAGTTGGCTCCTGCAGTGGCCAGGGATGTATGGAGTTGGCTCCTGCCCTGGCTGCTTGCAAGCACCCATGGAAGAAGCCAGCTCCATGCGTCCCTGGCCACTTGCAAGCACCCAGGGAAGGAGTCAGGTGTCAGTCCCTGCAGCAAGAGGCTTGTAGCCTGAGCAGGCTCCCAACCTCACTGTACAGGTGGCAGAAACCAGCTGCCAGCCCCTGTCACCTGTGGAGAGGGGCTGGGAACCCAATCTGGCCCTCAGCCACTTATCACAGGCTGTGGGGGCTAGGAGCCGGCTGCGAGTCCAACCTGGCTCCCATCTACTTGTGCTGTGGTGCAAGCAGGTCAGAGTCTGGTCAATTTCACAGACCGGGAGCCTATGAAATTGACCAGGCTCTGAACTGTTCATGCTCCAGCGTAAGCAGCTGGGAGCCAGATCAGGCTTGGAGCCTGCTTCTAGCCCCCACAGCCTGTGGCAAGAGGCTGGGGGCCAGATCAGGCTCTCAGCTCTTATTTGCAGGCTGGAGGAACCAGCAGCCAGTTTCTGCAGGCTGCAGAGAGGGCCTAGGAGCCCAACAGGGCTCCTAGCCCTTTGCCACAGGTGTCAGGCGCCAGCTTCCAACCCCCACTGCCTGCTGCAAGGGGCTGGGAGCTAGATCTGACTCCCAGCTGCTTGCCAGCAGTGTCTGGGGCCACATCAGCCCCTGGAGCTGGATCGGGCTCTGGGAGCCTGATCTGGACTGGGGGCAGGGCGGCCCTGGATACGTCTGCACTGGACGCAGTGCAGACATACTGTGAAGTTGATTTAACAAGGTTGACTTATAGTCGACTTTGTTATGTTGACATCTAAGCCCCTCCCCCTGCAATGTAGATATAGCCAAAGAGATCACCTCTGCGTGGAAGGAGCGGGGTCAGGGGGAGTGAAAGCAAAGAGAGAGACACCTGGAAGGATTTGGGGGCTTTTGCCTGGGAATTTCCATCTTGAAATAACTTCAAGCAAGATCTGAGCCCTGCCTGGGCTCAGGCAGAGACTGGCTGTACAAACATCTGACAGCCAAACATCTTGAGCATGAACTTGGACTATGAGGTCAGTTTAGGTAGAGATATTAGCTTAGTATGCGTGTTTTACCTTTTATTTCCTTGTTGTCTCTCCTACGCTCATTTATATTATGTTTCTGCCTTGATTGGTCATATTTTCACTTAGAATTATAATCTGATCAATAAACTAGTAGTTGTTTTATCTAAATCTGTGTGATCTTTAGATGGTATGAGTTAAGAAGGCTGGGCATGATTCATTTCTTTGTTAAATGGATGGACCTGAGTGTATGTATGGTGTTTGGGAATGGGTCCCAATCTCTGTAGACAGTGGTTCCTGGTGTGGTAACTTGGGGTTGGGGGTGTTCCCTTGGGGATCATCCCTCAAGTAGCCAAAGAGCTTGGGACCAATTGCATGCAAGAGACCAGAGTGGACTGACTCAGGAGTGAGTGGTCACCTGGCAAAGTGGGGTGAATCAGGGTTCAGGAATGGGAATTGTGGGGTCACAGTTGCACACTGGGCCAGATCTGGGGAGTGGCTTGTCACAACATTTTAAATGAGAGAGAAGAAAACAACACAAACCCAAACTGGGCTGCGAAATTGCTGATTGGTAATTCAAGATCAACTCGATGCTTGTTTTTCTCCCCCTTTCCATCATTACCTCTTCTGTCCCCCCCATTGTTTCTATCACCTCACCAAATTTTTCAAGCAGGACTTGACAGAGACCTGCTGTGCTCCTGGGGTTCTGCTCACTCCTGGGAGGTTTGCATCCTGCTTCCGATCCCAGCTCTGCAGGTTGGCTGGCTTGATGGGATTCTGGATTTAAGCCTAGGCTGTTGCTTATCCTATGCAGTTGGGGGCACTAAAACTGTTGTGCCTGCCTTCATCTCTTGCAACCCGGCAAGGAGGACCCTTTTAAATAAAAGCATAGATTTTGACATCATCACATGACTCAGGTGGCTGTGGGACTAAGGATATGCCTATCTATTTATCTGGACTGGTCCAAGGGGGCATGCAGGCCTCTCTGAAGGAGAGCCAAGTCTGAGCATTGCCCAGTACAGCACACATGATCAGATTTTAAATGTTTGTTATAGTCTGCTGTGAGTAGTGTCTCATTTGAGCATCTGAACAGAGAGGAAGGAGCCTGACTTGTTGGAAGAGCGTGGGAGAGAATCACAATTCCCCTCTCCCAGAATTTGAATCTGGTCAAATATTCACATATCTCAAATGTTAACTGAAATACTTATTTTTCTATTTTCAAATACAATTATTTAAAATTTTACAGGGTCCCCAGGAGATCAGTCTAGTTATGCAGCAGCTCCACTCATATTACTTTGAGTGCTGCAATATGATGGGATATAATAAGGCAGTATTATCAATAATTGTTTATGATTTCAAAGGAAGTACCATATAAGGTAACAATGTGTTCCCTTTTTTTACTACAGTAACAGATGTGCCATCATCCAACACCTTTACTCCTCAGCAGTTTGTTTTTCTGTGAGAGGATAATAATATGGCAGTAATCACGAGTTGCTTTATACTATTGTCACAGCAGACTGGTTTTCATTCTGGGTGGTACTGTGCTTATAGTGACTATCATTAAATATTTAAAAAAGAAGTTTGCTCTTGTGGTTAAAGCTCAGGAGTGGCAGGTCAAGCCTGTTGCCTTGGCAATATGCTTGTGTGACCTTGGGCAAACCAATTAATCTCTCTGTCTCATTCTTCCCACTAGTAAAATAATGATAATCCTACCATCTTGGGGTGCTGTACTGCCTACTCTGCTGCAAGGCAGTAATGAAATACAAATATTATTATAGGATTCTCGTGAGTGCAGTTCTCGTCTTCTCTTATTTGTGAGAATCTCATTTCTTCCACGTGGATTGACTCCAAAAATGGTCAGTCATTGTTCTTGCGAAGCAGTGTAGCCTAACTATTTGTTTGGCACAAGCTTAAAAGACTTGGCAAAATTAACAAGATGTAAACAGCAGCAAGCTATTTACTGTAAAAATAGTCACATTAAAAAAAACCAAAAGAAAAGAAGGATACACTGAAATGTTAAAGCCAGTTTGTTTATATTTCAGATGAGTTGGTGCTTTGGTGTTGGCAGTGGTAGTTGCTTGGCTTAGGCAGACCTGGATCTCAAAAATTTTGCACTCTTTGAGCCTTGAAGGGTCTTTCATTCAAAAAAAGAAAGAAAGAAAAACACACCAGGGAGTTGTGTGGCACTTAAAGACTAACAGATTTATTTTTTGCATTAGCTTTCATGGGAGAAAATCCCACTTCATCAGATGCTTCGAAGATGGGTGAACTTACAGAATGGAATGAAAATAAATGCCAGGGAGTGTAAAATAGAGGATCAGGTCATACAGTAACAGCAAATCAGAGCAGTTGTTAGGTTCAAACCCTGGGAAGCCTGAAGTCAAAATACCTTTTGTAATGGGAAAAGAACGCATAGTCTTGATTCAATCCTGCTTTCCAACAATTTAATTTGCATATTAATTCCAGTTCCACTGTTTCTCTTTGAAGTCTTGATGTCCCAGTCACATCTCTGATGACGGTCACTAACAAATCATTTATCGAGTGATTAGAAAGATGGAAGTGCTCAGCAACTGGTTTTTTTGTTTTGTGATTTCTGATATCAGTTCTATGTTCATTTATTCTTTTGCACAGGGATTGTCCTATTTGTCCAATGTATAAGGTGTTGGGGCATTTCGGGCACATTATGGCAGAGATCACATTAGTAGATGAGCAGGTAAATGAGCCTTTGATGGAGTAGCAGGCTTGATTAGGACCTATGATGGTATCTGTTGTGCAGATATGTGGGCAGACTTGGTAGAAATCACAAAACAAAAGAACCAATTGCTGAGCACTTCCATCTTTCTAATCACTCAATAAATGATTTGTTAACGACTGTCATCAGAGATGTGACTGGGACATCAAGACTTCAAAGAGAAACAGCTGAACTGGAATTAATATGCAAATTACATTGTTGGAAAGCAGGATTGAATCGAGACTATGTGTTCTTTTCCCATTACAAAAGGTAATTTGACTTCAGGCTTCCCAGGGTTTGAACCTAACAGCTGCTCTGGTTTGCTGTTACTGTATGATCTGATCTTCTGTTTTACACTCCCTTGCATTTATTTTCATTCCATTCTGTAAGCTCACCCATCTTTAAAGCATCTGACAAAGTGGGATTTTCTCCCACGAAAGCTCAAGTGAAAAATAAATCTGTTAGTCTTTAAGTGCCACACAACTCCTTGGTTTTTTTTTTTTTTTTTTTTTGCTGGACTAGACTAATACAGCTACCCCTTTGGAAATTTTCTCATTCAAGCCTGTGTGCTCTGTATTTCTTATTGCAGGTACTTTCCATTCGTTTCAACCATTCATGCTAAAAGTTCACTTCCAGGCAATGTGGGATAACCTTTAAAGGCCCCTTTTTAAAATTCTGTTTTCAATTAGTTCCTGCCACCATTTCCACAGTGACAGTAAACATTTCAGCACAGATCCTTGGCTAGTGTAAATCATTATAGCTAAACTGACGTTTATTTGTATGGCCGGTGGAGAGTTTACAATAACATTTATCTCATTATTTTCTTTGTTTCTCTGTGTTCTTTTGCTGATTACTGAATTTTAATAAATGCTTATCTGGTAAAAAAGGGGAAACAAAAGGCAAATGGCTTTGTTTGTAATTTTATGGTTCTTTCCATGATAACATAATGGTACTATGACATTTCCCTAATATTGTAGGAAGTCAATGGAACCCAGTCTAAATTCCTTTAATTTAAATCCTTTTCTGCAATTTGGCTTTTAAGAGACAGACTGTTTTCTAATGTTGATTACTGTCTGTTGTGGTCCTCAGGCAAGCAAAAGATTCTTAAAAGGGAGAATTTTACTTTGATGTGCTAATAGCTGATATAAGGTCTGTTAATGAAAGCAGATACAAAATGGAGCAATTAATCTGAATAAGACCGAAAACCTCCTCTCAAACTCTTGAGGAAATGGATGGAAAAGCTTGTTTATGTAGAGAAGCAAAATGTCAACAAGATATGGACACAAATGCTCATTTTGGAATACGATGGCCTCTAAAAGCATGACTGGAGCATATTTGAAGAGTAAGGCAAAGGAAAGGGAAGGTGGGAGAAGTGGAATAAAATCTGGTATACTGGGTGTACTCTCATCCAAAGGGGAGATATGCAGGGGCTTAAAGTATGCCGTAATGCCCTGGAATGCTGTTCCAGGGCCCACTATTTTTAGGGGCTCAGAGTTCCAGGGCCCCAAAAAATAGAATGTGGAGCTGGAACGCTGCGTTCCAGGGCCCACCATTAAAAAATAGCAGGCCCCAGAACACTGCGTTCTGGGTCCACGGTCTATTTTTAGGGGCCCAAATGCTGGGCCCAGGAGCAGCGTTCCCCTGTGTTCATGCAGGTATGGGACAGGGGCAGGCACTAGGGGCGTTACTAGGGGATCAAGCCCTGCCCCAAACCCCTCCCCTTCCAGGCCCTGCCCCAACCTGGGGCCTGCTGCCTGAGCCCCAGCCGCAGCGCCTTCACAGGGCCTACTGCCCTCACTTCCCTGGCTGTGCCACCACCGGTGAGCGTGAGGATGGCTGGCTTGTGCTGGGTGGGGGAGTATTGGGGGTCAGGGGTGGCAGCAGCTGGGGTCTGGGGGGCCCACCGGCACTGGAGGGGGGGCCTACCAGCACAGGAGTGTTCTGGGGCCCCCAAATTATAATTTAACCCCTGGAGATATTGCCAAATTCCAAGGTGCACTGCAGGGCCTAACCCCAGGCTGTCGTTAAATTTGAGTATGAGGAGGAGGTGGAGGGTTTTCTGAGTTCCATGGCAACAAAGAGTTAGACCCTGAGAGAATGAAATTCCGGTCTAGATCAGTTGTGGGCTACTGCTGAAAAAGAATGGGATTAAGAAGCCCCTGGATGCTCTGATTAGGTGACCTGCCCTACTAGAGGAGAGGGCAATTCAGGCACTGCCACTTGCAAGAAGAGTCACTGTTCTCACTCCTAAAATATAGGGGGCACCCTGGGTGCATGCCAAGAATATGGGGCAATGTGGCCAGAATATACTCTGCTCAGGTGACTAAGGGCTGCGGTAACTGAAACACAAGTTACTTGTGTCGTGGGATGACCTGGCCTTCAGCTGCCTCTATGGTTGTAGAGGCAGTAAGGTCACAAGAAAGGCATGGATGGCCTTCTTACCCCACCCATCTCCCACATAGGAAAAGCTTAGGCACACATGGGGATCTAGCCCTTTGTGTCAGAAGATGGAGTGTTAGAGGTAGCAGCTATTTACCATCCGGTCCTGAAGAAATACTACTGTGATTTAGGGCATTTCTGTGGCAGGTTGAAATACAAGCACATCATCCTGTTGTGTTTTTGGTTTGTAAGACCATGGTCAGTTCAAGAACAAGCTGTACTTCACTCAGTTCAACTGATTTATGGGAACTTGCATAGGGCCATAGTTCAGTTAGGATTTCGCCCCTCAGTTATTATATGATCATTACTGAAGTCAGCTAAAAAGAATTACTCAGACCAATTTTACAGCAATGGCCACCTGAGACTTCAGATTTCATTTGTTCATGGTAAAAGTAAATAATCACAATTTGATTATATTTTAAATGCCACTACATCCTATTTTTCAACTAGTATGTCATTTGGCCTACCGGGAATGAACTGGTTTGTGGGGCTCATGCAATAAATAAATTTGTTAGCCCTGAAGTGCCGCAGGACTCCTTGTTTGTTTTATATATAAAAAAATGAAAAAATTCCTCTCTCACCCCCTATGGGTGGTATGTGTCATCCTCAACCTCGGGTCCTCTACCAGAGGCCTGGGAGTTTGAGGGTTCTGCGCAGTATCTTAGCTGTTCCTAGCACTGCACTCTTCTGGACAGAGAGCTCTGATGTTGTTCCTGGGATCTGTTGGAGCCACTCTCCCAGCTTAGGAGTCACAGCCCCGAGTGCTCCTACCACCACCGGGACCACTTTGGCCTTCACTTTCCACATCCGCTCTAGTTCCTCTTTCAGGCCCTGGTACTTCTCCAGCTTCTCATACTCCTTCTTCCTGATGTTGCTGTCACTTGGCACTGCTACATCTATCACCACCGCTGTCTTCTGGTCCTTGTCTATTAGCACGATGTCTGGTTGATTGGCCAGTACCTGCCTGTCCGTCTGGATCTGGAAGTCCCACAGGATCTTAGCCCTGTTATTCTCCACGACCTTCTGTGGGATCTCCCATCTGGTCTTGGGAGGGTCTAGCCCATACACTGTGCAGATGTTCCTGTACACAATGCCAGCTACTTGGTTGTGCCGTTCAGTGTATGCTGTTCCTGCGTGCATCTTACATCCTGCCACTATGTGTTGGACTGTCTCTGAGGCCTCTCTGCACAGTCTGCACCTTGGGTCCTGTCTAGTGTGGTAGACCCCTGCTTCAATACCGACGCCCTTTGATACGGGAGACCGGGGTTCAAATCCCGGTGGGTACCTGTCTACCTTCCCAGTAGGGGTCCTTGGGCAAAAGGCCCCCTAACGCCTCACTTGCCTACCTCGAATATGAGAGTGACACGAACTAGGAGAGTCATGCCGGCTCGGACGTCGCCCGGATTAACAAGGTCCGCGCCAGATGTTGGGGAACCAGGACAATCTGACGATAAGTGGGCTACTGGAACAAACCATGCATGGACGAGACAAGAGAACCTGGAATTGATGGAATGCTACTACAACAGCAGACCTAATGAGAGGGGATATATGAAACGTATGAGGGAAATATGGATGGACAAAAGACCTACATCCACACTAACTGAGAAACAGCTAGTTACCCAACGCTTCAACATAGTAAAGAGGCAGCTGCTCTCACAACTGGAGATAGACCAACTCCACATTACCTCCCAGACTCAAGAAGAAGCCCCAGAAGAACAACTCGAGGAGCAGCCAACACCTGAAGCTGGAACTTCACTGCCACCCCCTCCATTACAGAACACAGCAGCTGATATCAGGCATAAGATCATGGATAAACTAGCTACAGTCAACCCTCGAGACCGATTACCAAAGCTCGTTGGAGAAGTACCATCAGATAGTATGCTAGAAGATGCCAATAGAGCCCTAATGACAATTCCTACTACCACCATCACTGAAACCAATGAACTGGTATATGCTACAGCCTCTGTAATCCTGGAGATGCTTGGCTACACAATCAAGAAGAACAGCAATACATACCCTCCCTGGAAAATGAGGTTGGAGGATAAGATCAAGGCAACCCGGAGAGAAGTTAGCCGGCTGGTGGAACTACAGAAGGGTATAGAGATTAAGGATAAGACTCGGCTACTGAGAAAATACAAGGGCCTGACTCCATCTGAAGCCCTAGAGACTGCTAAGCAAAGGCTCACAGCACTGGCCACCAGGCTAAGGAGATACACTAGAGAAGCAGAGGCCAAAAAGTTAAATGCCCTGTTCTCCAAAGAACCATCCAAGGTGTACTCCCAACTGCAGTGCAACAACACAATAACAGCAGAGCCACCAACAGCAGAAACTGAACAGTACTGGAAGAACATCTGGGAGAAAGAGAAGACTCATAACACCAGTGCCTATCAGTATAGGTGATATACCTATCAGTATAGGTGTATGGATATATATATATATATATATATATATACACACAGTCTCACTGTATGATTTTATTATCTAGAATCCTTTTGGGGCCATACCACAGCTGAGTTGTCTCTGTTATGCAACATAAGAGGCTTGCCATGGACTAAGCTGAAGCAGTTGGTATGAATGCACAATATACTTGTCTGGCTTTTGTAAGGAGGATTAGCATGTCTAATTGAGTAACATTACCTGTTATTTAGTCTTAGACTGCAGTTACATAGTAATTCCAACATATGTTAGACTTCCCTTCTAATAGTCTTATCTAGAGAGAAGTCCCTGATGCACTATTCTTTTGAATATACAATAGCAAACGGGTTTCCTGTGTGCAGAAATAAAGGGATTTAAAAAAACAATGTCCCAAACTCAAGATTTGTTGCTGACTTAGCTCAGTCTTGCTTGGTGTAGTTCTACAAAAACTTTGTTTCTGTTCATGATTTTTCTTGGTGCAGATTCACTGGCTTCACCATGTTACACAAGCAGAAAATCTTGCCCTAGAAATTACTCATTAAAATATCCAAAGCAATTACAGTATAAAATATCAAATTTGTCACCAGATTCTACATTGTGCAAATATTTTGTAATCATTTAAATTTTCTGCAAGCATAGCATGCAATAACTAATATCTGCATTGTTGTTAATCATGATAGTACTTGTTTTATTATTATTGCTAATTCATACAGTTGCAGAAGTATTCATGGTACTTTACAAATAAAAAATATCTCTGTTCTGAGGCACTTAACTGCATGGGCTAGGTAAGATACAACCTGAGACAAGGAAGGACTGAGTGTGCAGAGGCAGAGGAAAGGAGAGTAATATATCATGAAGTCACAAACATACTTTGTTTCAAATGTTATTTTTTGGTCTAGTTCAATTTTGTTTTTTTTTAAATGATTGATTGTGATGCTGGCACAGTAGGAGAAGTGGAGCTAATGATGACAATCAAAAGAGGTTAGGTTAAGGACTGGAATAGAGAAGAGTTTGATTTAATATTATAACTGTGATCTACAGCTCACTGGTGAACAGTTCCTACTGAGTTGTAACCTTAGGTCTCTTACCCTACTTCAGGCTTCCTATGGTTTGAGCCTGTAAACTGCTCTGATTTGCTGTTATCTTATGACCCGATCCTATGTTTTACACCCCCTTGCATTTAGTTTCATTCCTTTCTGTAAGTTCACCTATCTTCGAAGCATCTGAGGAAGTGGGATCTTGTCCCATGAAAGCTCATGCAAAAAATAAATCTGTTAGTCTTAAAGTGCCACACAACTCCTTGTTGTTTTTTTACTGGACTAGACTAACACGGCTATCCCTTTTGAAATTACCCTAACTATGTCACTGTTTGGATCCCTTACTCTGTTTCATTCCTACCAAGTTCAGAGAGTGGCAATGTCTAGACTTGGAGCTGGGGGTATCATTCCCAACTTGAGGAACCCATGCAAACTCTGATCAAACCAGTGCATTAAGAATAGAGTGCAGCAGTGTGAGTGAAGGGCTAGTCACCCCATGTTGGTGCCTAAGATTTCAGATGAGACTGTATTCAGGGCAACTGGATCTACCTGTCACTTGTGCTACTGCAGCTTCACTCTGTTTTTAGCTGCTAGCTTGATTGGAGATAGCACAAGTACATCTCCTTAAGATGGGGATTATACCCCTCAGATCCAACAGTAGACACGTCCAGTGTGTTAGGAAGGGGTGGGACAGTCTTTTTCCCCATGATGTTGACCCAAATACTCCACGTAAGGTACCTTTTTGCCACCTCTCACATCCCAAAGTACAGAAGTTTGGATCAAATTAACTCAAAATCAAACCATAGAAAAACCTACTCAGGTCCAAACTTTGCCTAGAAAAGACCAGCCATTAATGTATAAAAGAGAAATCAGAAAATGCACAGTTCATTTAATCATTCAGAGTATCAGTTTCTCCATGCTATTGAAGTCTAATCCTTTTCCCCCCTAACATGTCTCTGAACTCTATTTGCCCTGATGTCAGCAAATACCTCTGTACTCCCTTGCTTTGTAGACAGGTCAATTACACTCGGCAGTTACTGTGATGCAAATATTAATTACATCTTGACTTTGATGGTGATGTTTGCTCAGATGTGCCACCCTAGGAAGTGAACTGTTTTTGTGTCTGTTCCCAGCGCAACTGCCAGTTGTATATTGAAAACACACAAAAAACAGCTGTACTAGGTCAGACCAATGGTTCATCTTGTTTTCCAACAGTGGCCAATGCCAGGTGCTTCAGAATGAATAGAACTGTGAATCATCAAGTGAAGGATTCTGTGGGCCATTCTCAAGCTCTGGCAGACTAAATCCCTGCATATCTGGGCTAACAGTCATTGATGGACATATCCTCCATGAACTTGTCGTGGTCTTTTTTGAACCCCGTAATAGTCTTGGCCTTCTCAACATCCTCTGCCAAGAAGTTGCACAGGTTGACTGTATGTCATGTGAAGAAGTACCACATTTGTTCATTTTCAACCAGTTGCCTGTTTAATTGTATTTGGTGATCCCTAGTTTATGTGTTACGGGAAGGAGTAAATAACACTTCTTTACTTTCTCCACACTAGTCATCATTTTATAGAACTTTATCATATCCCACATAGTTGTTTATGCAAGAATTCTTTTAGTTTCTCTGCATCAGCCTTACCTACTTCAAGTGCTCCTTTGGCATCTTGATGGTCCAATGGACCCACTCGTTGTTTATCAGGCTTCCTGTTTCTGCTGTATTTAATTTTTTTTTCCTGTTACGTTTTGAGTCTTTGGCTAGCTGTTCTTCAAATTCTTTTCTGGCCTTCCTAATTATATTTTCACAGTTCACTTGACTGAATTCACTTACCTTTCTATTTCCTTAACAGGATTTAACATCCAATTTTTAAAAGCTGTCTTTTTGTCTCTAATAGCTTCTTTTACTTTGTTTAGCCATGGTGGCACTGTTTTGGTCCTCCTACTATGCATTTTAATTTGGGTTATACATTTAAATTGAGCCTTTACAGTGTTCTCTTTAAAAAGTTTCCATGTAGCTTGCAGGGATTTGACTTTTGGCATTGCACCTTTTAAGTTCTGTTAAACAAAGTTCCTCATTTTTGTGTAGTTCTCTTTTCCTTGTTAATGACCCTCGGCTATGAACTCTACTTATTTTTCCAATTTTCTCTCAAATCCCCTAACATTTCCAAAGCTTTCGATCACATTGAAATCACAGTGTCTTTTTCTTTGCATACACCTTTGTTGTAATAAAGTTTGTTGCATGATAAAAAAAATGATCTTTCCATAGGGAATTTATTTGTATGTATTTTCTCTTCTACAGACAATATTTGGATATGTTTAATTTCATCCTCTTTAACATCAAATTTGATTTTTTCCACACCCCCTCATTTTTCCAACTTCTCTTGCACAAGATTATCTTCAGTGCAAAAATGCTATGAATCATCTTGAAAAAGCATTCCTTGTCACCCCCTTATCCCATATTCATTTTTGGGAGACAAGCTCTTGGCATGTTGCCTGAACGCTACTATACTTAGAAAGCTTGTATTAAATGCCTTAGACTTAATTCTGACATCAGATCTCCATGTACACAAGTCCCAGAAGTATCTGGGTTCTGAAATGGGATTTCATGCACAAAGATCTTACTCTGTTCCATGAAGAGAATCTCAGGTTAGGATGGTCACCTTTCTACCCATTTACTCTTCAATATGTACCTCTGCTTTTGCTGCTGACTTTATCTCACTGCATCAGTTAAAGCAATGAAAGGGTGTTTTTGTTTCCTAAAATATCAGCATTATGTAGGTTAATGTAAAGATTTTAAAAATGCAGACATTTCCTGAATTCAGAAGACAAGATGACTCTGTTTAGCAGACTCCTGAGACTCTGATTAGGTCATATTTTGACCTCCATTACTTTAAGTCCTTTACCTCTTATAAAAGAGCTGCTGCAACATGAAGTTACAGTCATTCTGTCCCCTGACACCTGTTTTTTCAGTCAAGACCAAAGGGAACTTGAAGTGTCCTTCACTGCGGTGACGTGGATTCCAGTGGGCTTGCTTGGAATGTTTGCTCAAAGGCAAGATACATTCATTTTAAAAAGAGGCTGCTCAGCAAAGCTGTCAGTTCTCATATAAGAAAAACCAAGAGGCCTGTGGCACCTGACTGACCAGGGGTCTCAAACTCATGGCTCACGGGCCACATACAGCCCCCAAAATTATTTCCTGTGGCTCACAACAACTCTATCACTACCAATATATGCAATATCATTGGATGAAAAGGTTTCAGTGGGGTGTCCCTCACGCTAATGTACTAGTCCTTGTGCAGCCCATGTGGTGATTTGAGTTCGAGACCCCTATTTAGACTAAGAGATTTCTTCAGGCATAAGCTTTCATGGGCTCCAACCCACTTCATCAGATGCACCCGAAAAAGTGGGTTGGAGCCCACGAAAGCTTATGCCTGAAGAAATCTCTTAGTCTATAACAGACGTGGCCAAACTGTGGCTCGCGAGCCGCAAGTGGCTCTTTAAAGAAAAATTGCGGCTCCCAGGAAAGCGCAGGTGGGAAGGGTGGCATGGTGGGAGCCAGGGGCGAGAAATCTGCAGTGGTCGGGGACAGCAGAGAGGTGGCGGCAGGGTGAGAGCCGGCAGCGGAGGAGCAGCCTTGTGAGAGCTGCAGGAAAAAGCAGTGTGGTCAGGACTGGGCGAGGGGCAGCCCTGTGAGAGCCTGCAGGGAAAAAGCAGCCTGGGAAGAGTGGGGAAGGGAGAGGAGGGGCAGCGTTTTCAGAACCAGCAGAGAAAGACAAGCACTCAGAGTAAGTAACTGCCAGATTCTACAGTTTACCCACACAATATTAATTTCTACCCTCCTTTTCTGTGTGCATAATGACAGTCTTTAATTGCATCAGTGCATGATTTTTTCAATACTTTTCTTTTTTGATATTGTTTTTGGGTACATATTTTTAAAACTGGCAACATAAATTGATCAAGAACAAGTCTACAATGAAGTACAGATAAGGGATGATAATTAGCAATTGAAACCTGAAAAGCAAGTGTAAATTAATTTTTAAAAAAAAAAATCACCTGGCATTTCCAGATATTGTAATATAATGCAAAATTATTTCTCTTATATTTCTATTTTGAGAATTAAATAAGAATCATCAGAAATGACTGAAAATTGACACAAGTGTTACATCCAAAACCACTAGCTACTGTCAAAAGGTTATTTAAAAAACCCCTCTATTTAAAGAATGTTACAAGTACTTCTTATGGATCATGGTTCATTTTCAGCATGCAAAATGATTTAGACTTAGGATAGACCACCACTACAGAAAACTGGCTTTAGGAAAAAAAATGCCTTAAGTCCATAGAACAAGTGTGCCTGAGACATCAGTATGTCATCTGTTTCCAGAAGGAACTGCTAGCACATTTATTTTATAAGAAAATTATAATTAATATAACTAAGTCAATTATCAAGATAATTTATATTCACTGCAATTTCAATAGCAGCACTAAACTTCTACTGATTAAATAGCATTCAAGATGTATTAATTCTTTTTTGTTGTATAGTCAAAATCTATTTATATTTCAGTGCAGTCTTCATGAATGACTCTATGGGTATCTGAGCCCATTAGACAAGAGTAATTGTTGTGAAGGGCTGAGGGTGGAAAATTGTGTTGTAAACTTTCTGAAAAAAAATCTCTCACCAATAAAGATTTTACTTTGTATTATAAAAACCAAATATTGATATTTAGAATTTATACAGGGCCTGACCCCAAACTGAATAAACTCAATGGGATTTTTTCCATAGTATCTTGTGTGCATGGACTCCAAAGCACTTACTGAAACAGGCTCT
>ML681990.1:40588740-40693927 GCA_007922195.1 Podocnemis expansa
AATCAAAATAATCTGCATTATTTTGATTTAAAGACTGTGGGTGGACATACCCTCATTGTTTTTGCTGTACAGAGACTAACACAGCTTCCCTTCTGGAAAGTTCTCATATACTACAAAAATACCATCTTCTGGACCAGGAAGAGAGCAGTTGGCTATAGTGTAGCGATGTTGGCAATAGCAGACCTTCCTATAGTCCAAAGGGGCCAATTATCAGTGATTTAATAAGATCTGAACAGGCTGAAGATCCAGAACAGCTGAATCAGAGTTCATATCAAGGCTGTGGGCTTGATTCTCCATTCTCCTTCACCTTGAGACATTATTTATACTTCTGTCTAGTGGCCCTGATTCTGCATTATGCTTGAGATCGCTTTATGACACTTCATAGTGTTACATTTGCTGGATTCCAAAAACTGACACTTCTAAGTAACAAAACAATTTTATTGTATTAATGTTATTTTTTTAATGTTAGGGCTATTCTTTTATTTAAATCAACTTAATATGCTAGATAATATAAATACTCTAAAATAGTGATTTTCAACCTTTTCCCTTGGAACCTAGCTGAGAGAGATTATTTATGCCTGCAACCCACAATTACATCTTTGAGCAGTGTATTTCAGTCTTTTGGCGGCAGCAGCAGCAGCAGCAGGGGGTGCCGCAACCTAGTGCCTGAGGGTCTGCGACCCAGTTCTGGGTCCCGACCCTAAGTTTGAAAACAAGTGCTCTAAAATATTTGTTTCCAATAAAATCTTCATAGTGTAAGATACTTTTTAAAGAAACACATCTAACATAAGTAATACATGTTTTAAAGATCAGTCTACGATGTGACTTTTACAAATAAAATAGCTACTTCATCATCAAGTTCATCAGCCTGTTAAAACTGTAAATCTGTAGCTATTTAATAGGCCTTGCAAAGAATATTTGCCACTGTGCAGAGAGCTGCATTGTACACTATATACTATTCATGCAATGCATGGAAAGAATTTTCCCACTGAACAGACAAGTATGTTAAGCCTTTTCTTCAGTACCTTGGCAGCTTTCCTAACTAGATCTGTTCCCTTCCACCCTCTCTCTTTACAACTGTAAATGGATGATTATTTCTGGTCTGCTTCAGACAGTTTCTGATTTCTGTCTGTCTGAATGCTGAGGTAATTTCTCTATGAATCTCTAATGTGGTTTGTCCACAGAAATTATCTGGCACTACAGGCTCCAGATATTCCCAGCAGATTTTAAGGGGTACGCTATTACAAAAGAGAATTTGTGTGCAAAGTCTTTGCATGTAGAAGAGTCAGGATTCTACCTGTTTTCTGCTACTAAATCTGGCACGGTCACATGGAGGAGAGCAAAGTATGGCTACTTGGTAAAACAGTACAATTGAATTCTAACAAGTGCATGGCATGATGTCTGAGATGTGAAGGCCTAGTAGATTGTTTTATGGGCTCATTGTGCCTGCTAGGCACAGGTCCATGATGCTGGCTGTGCAGAGCTCCTCCATGCACATGGAAAACAAGCAAGGAGTCTAGTGGCACTTTTAAAGACTAAGAAATTTATTTATCGCATGAGCTTTCATGGGAGAAAATCCCACTTTGTCAGATGCTTGAAAATGGAGAAGTACAGATGAATGGGAGAAAATAAATGCAGGGAAGTATAAGTCATAGAATCAAGTCAGACTGTTACAGCAAATCAAAACATTTGTTAGGATTCAAACAGTTGACACCAGCGTGTAGGAAGAAGGTGAAGGGAAAAAGAAAAGCAAAATTTCCTGTTGTAATGGGGGTAAAAAGTTAGTCTCTGTTTAACCCTAAGTTGTGTCAAATCTGCATACAAATTCCAGTTCTGCAGTTTCTCTTTGAAGCTTAGAAGCAAGGAGTCCTGTGGCACTTGAAGATCAATAAATTTATTCATTGAATGAGATTTCATGGGAGAAAATCCCACTTCATCAGATGCTTTGAAGTTTGATTTGTATGATTTCTATTTGCATAAGTAGGGCTCTTAAGAGATGATTGTCAGAGTGATCAAGAAGAGTGAACTGTTCCTCTATTGGTTTTTGAATGTTATTACTTTTAATTTCAGATTTGTGGCCATTTATTCTTTTGTGCAGAGACTTTGTTTTACTGAACCTGGCTAACATGGCTACCCCTTCTGAACTTGTCAGTGCAAGTGGGGAATCACATCTTCTGCCGCTACCACTTTAAGAAGTAGCAGCAAACACTCCCTTCCCTTCAGTCAGCTTTGCTGCTGGTATGGTGGGGGCCAAATTTATGGCTCCAAGTCCAGCTACTCTCTTTGCTTCCTACCCCTGTCTGTGTTACAGAGTGCTGTTCAGTGCTTGTACTCAGGTGAGAGAAAGATCTGATATTCCACTTGCATTTTTACTTGCCCATTTCTTTATCTGTGCACTGGCCAGACACAGTTTCCCAAAATCACTCCCACCAATGTAATCGATAATCAAAAAGGGTTCTGTTAGCATGATTCTGGCACCAAAGCAGCTCTTGTCAACGCAAGGAATACCTTACTGCAAGTAAGAACTTCTCATGTGATGTATTGCGAAGCGATTTTATATTATTACAAGAACATGTTCTGAGGCCTATGTTATTAGTCTAACAAATTTATTTATCACATAAGCTTTAGTGGGAGAAAATCCCACTTTTTCAGATGTTTCAAGTGGGATTTTCTGCCATGAACGCTCATGTGATCTGTAAATTTATTATTCTTTAAAAGTGCCACAGAACTCCTTGTTTATTTTGCTGAATTAAACTAACAGGACTACTCCTTTGGAACTTAATTACTACACAGTGATCTATTTCTGCACTCAGATCCAAATGTCTTAACTTGCCTATACAGTTTTGATATTTGCAGTGGAAAACTAGACATACAAATGTGTGCAAAGCTTATATGTGAATTTTATGAACGTCAGACCATAAAAGGCCTTCATTTTGTGTATTTGTAAATTTTCTGACTTGGGCACTGGGGTTGTGTAACAATGAGGCTACTGCCTGATTTCTGTGCACAGCTGCATGCTCAACAAAGCAGAAGAGAACTTTGTGCATAGAAAAAAACTGAGGCCCTTTAAAATTTGGCCATAAAAAAGAAAATGAAAATTATAATTCATGCAAGACTTCTGCAAAGTGTCAGCAACAGTAATATGAGTCAGATTCAGTGTGGTCTGGGGGCCTATTTTAAAATAAATAAAATTATTGCCTTGTCCATACCCAGGTGTTAGGAATTTATCCTGTAATAGCCTGTGTAACTCAGTGCTCTCACAATACTATACTCAGTAATTACCCACATAACCATAACACAACACCATGATGATGCTATTGCATCACTATATACAGCGACTGCATACATAATAAACAAAGAGTCCTGTGGCACTTTTAAAGACTGACAAATTTATTTATTGTATGAGCTTACATGGACTCTTCGTTTTGCTGAATTAGACTGATGAGGCTGCCCCTTTGGAACTTGCAAACATAATACTAGTGTCATATCACAACATCTAGTAGCAATCTGTATAAATACCCTAACACAATGCCATCACAATACTACATTACATATTGAGTAGCAGCGTGCACAACATCACATTACTCCATGACATACAATAGCAACCGACATAACACTACAGTATCATCACATCACATCACTCCTTACAGTAACTGCTTGTATAATACTCTAACATCCACAATCACTATAAAAACACCTGTGTTGATGAGGCACATCATCATCACCATCTCCTGGAGATACAAGCTTGTATCACACTGTTAGGAAAAACTTGGTCAGATCAGTACTCATTGTAATAGCCTTTTTTCCATCATCAGACCACGTTCTCATGTGTACTCAATTTAAAATGAAATTCTGAAGTCCTTAACACATATCTCAGGACTAAGTATTTCAAGATTAAATCTCAGGTTACATTTGATTTCCTAAAAGCAGTGCAGAAACAGTACAGTGTTTCAAGGCTTGTCCTGTTTTATTTGGATCTAGTTATAAATCCAGCTAAATAACAGAATCCTCTTCATCTAAGGACATGTCCCTTATCTTAATCAAATGTTCAGCACCAGTTCTTTGGAAAAAGTGTAATGAGCTACACTGAACATCTGCCTTTAGACAGTGAAACACAAATAAGCATCGGTTGGAGAATTCCTTAATAAACATTAGTGACGTGTAAACACCACCATAAAGTTACCAGCTTTACAAATTGCATTACTAAATCTTATCTTTTCATATTTCTATTATTTTATCTTAAAACTAGTTATTCCAGACTCTTCTCTCCCTATTCTTCCAGAATAAAAAAACCAAAACCAAACACAAACCCCCGCTCTTCATGGAGAAATATACCAACCTACTTTTCTGCTAAAACCATGACAATCAAACTAAAGGTGAGCTGGAGTTGGGATGCAGATTTGAATCCAGCAAGGACTCCTGTGGCACTTAAAGACTAACAAATTTATTTATTGCAAGAGCTTTTGTGGGAGAAAATTCCACTTCATCAGGCACTTTGAAGATGGGAGTATCTGACAAACTGGGTTTTTCTCCTATGAAAGCTCATGTGATAAAAGAAAACTTGGTAGTCTTTAAAAGTGCCACAGGACTCCTTTCTTGTTTTGCTGAACTCTTAACACAGCTACCCCTTTGAGATTTTTTTCAGACTGTGAACTTTCCCAGGGTCTGGGGGAGAAGTTTGTCAGATTTGTACTTCTGGCCCATAATAAGTAATAAACCAGAACTGGAAAGTTCTGATCTGCATCTGTAAATGGGCCTTTTGAAATGCCCAATGGGAGGAAAGTGGTTGCAACCATTATTCAGTTTTAAAGCAGTTTGTAAAGAACAAGGTGAGAAGCATAACTATGCTTCTTTGTTACCTTTATAAGTAACAACATGTAGCGGACACCTCTGGACATGTAAAGGGCAGTCATTGAACTTTTTAATTTTATTCCCCAAGAATTGCAAAAGTAACTGGGACTGTAGACATCTCAATTTTTGAGTCTCCAATCTGAGACATTCTAAAAGGACCTGGTTTTCAAGAAGTGTTCAATACTTGCTCCTTGAAAACCAGGCTCTTTTAAGGGGTTCTGTTTTGGTCTCCCACAAACTGCTGCACCCTAAATCATTAATTGGTTTTGAAAAGCTTGGCCAAGGTGAAGAAAAATAAGAGTTTGCACTGGTTCTGTTTCTCTAGTTTATTCACGCATTTGCTCCTACTCCTATTGAAGTTAATTGGAGAGCTCTGGCTATTTCTATACTAGCAAATTAGGTTGAATTAAGGAGCCTTAATTCGAACTAATTTGAATCTTGCCTGCACTAGGCTTTGCCTAGTTCAAACTTTAAAAAAAAAAAAAAAGTGTGGTTAGTTCAAACTAAAAGTTAGTTCAAACTAAAAAAAGCACTTATTTCGAACTAACTTTCTAACTACTTAGTTTGAACTAACCAAGTCCAAACTAGATTTTTGGTGTAGACATAGCCATACTGACTGTGTTGGCAAGTGGAAGAAACGACAAGTTTGCAAGAACTTTTTGCAGAGAATCACCATAGTGTACAGAGGTACAGTGCTATTTGGCATGTTTTGCTATTCCCAGCTCAATATTTGCAAAATAAAATCTCTTGCCATTATTCTTTCAGCTGGCTGTACCATCGAGGTCCAGCTAACCATCTTATAACTTTCTCCCTTAATAGACATTTCTTTCTTCTTGTCTCAGTCTTGCCTGACCCCAGGGGTCCCTTTTTCTACGTCTGTGTTTTGAAAAATTGCTTTGGTTTCTTGACAGCAAGATAATCCTTTCAGGGTGCATTTCATTATAGAGCTGCGGTTCTCAACCAGCATGTTGGGACACGTTACTGTGTCACCACACAGTGGGAAGTGTGTTATGGAGAGCCAGGAAGATGACTGAATTCAGCCTGAGGAGGGTGGACGGGTATGTCCTATAGGGTCATGATATGTTGCTAAGTGTGTTGTGACCTGCAACATTTGAGAACCACCGCTACAGAGAACATTTCACTATCATCAGCATGTATTTAAAGAAACTAAGTGCATATGGCTCTAACAGCTTGGGCTCATCTGAAGCAGCCCAGCTGTTAAGAAAAGATCAACTACAGTCCCCAATGGCTGTCATTTTAAATTTTTCTTTCAAAACATATCATGATGACTGGTCATATCAGAGTTATCATCTTATGGTGATATTTTATTTTTATAAAAGTTTTGTAAATGTTCCTGTTCACTATATGTTAAATTTATTTTGCTGTTTTAAGGAAGGTTGAAGTTTTTGATATCATTTGTCAGCAAATCAGAGTGGCAACTGGGAATATAGTTATTTATCTTATGTACCTGTATGGTTTCCATTACCGTGGTATTCGACCACCTCATAGCAGCTAATATGCTTGTTCGCAAAACACCCTATCAGTTATCCATAGCGAATAACTGGGAGTGGTCACTGCATCACTGGGGGGGGGGCAATAGGAGTTCTTCCAATGACTTCAGTGAAAGTGCATAATACCATACCACATTTCAAATCACAAAAAACAAACAAACAAACCGAACCAGGACACATGGGAGCAAGAAGTGGAAAGCAAAACGCAGATGAACTTAATTTGTCTGTCTGGGTCTATTCAAATTATTGTCAATCAGTGAGTACCTCTGTAAATAAATAAATAAATAAAATAATGCCCCGTGTTCCTTCTGCTGAGTGATAGAGACCAAAACTATGGTAATTGCTTGTAAATGGCCATGGTTATTGTGGGGGAAAATGTGACTGCAGTAGCATCTCTTCTCCACTGCTTAACAACAGCCAGCCTCAATATAAAACTGTCATATGATATATTTTCTGATTTACATCTATTTGCTATCAACTGTACACACGGTCAACATTATTCTGGGCATATTTTTACTTCAGACAGTGGCACCTGTGTCTCAGTAAGGACTGCGTAATAACTGCAGGACATATATCTATTACCCAAAGTGAGTATGCAGTATCTGAAGCTCAGAATCCCTGGTTTAACAGATGAATGGGTTAAATTTTCTGTCACACAATGAACCAAATTATTGTGACTGGCACAGCACTGCACTGTTCTTTTTTCTCTCCCTTCCTTGGCTTACCTTCCAAAATCCTTATATCACATTTTCTTTCTTGCAACCATAATTGAAATAGATGGGCACTGGGGCAGAAATACATTTTTCAGAGCCGTAAAAATAGTTTCCTTTCTTTTTATTAGTAGAACATAGATTAAAGTTCAGTCTTCTCTCCAAAATAGGCAAGGAGGAGGAAGTACTCAATTTGGCAGTGCACTTGGGGTTTGAAACATTGCTGCTTTCCAAACATGTCATCAGGGTCATTAATTAAGTGCTAGAACAGGCAACTTCAACCAAATGAAACCAGGGAAAATTACACTTTGCTGACCTATATAAAGATCATGTAAGTTTAAATCATACTGAAAGCTTTACGGGGCCATCTAGCCCAGAGCGCTCTGCAGTAAACATAAATGTACTGCAATGAGATTGTTGTTAACTAGGACCAAGTAATTACCGACTGTGCTTGTCTCCTCTTGAATTTTTTCTGCAAATGTTGAGTAGCAAATGAAATAAGGCTCATGGGAACAAAGAATTTTAAGCAAGTGTAACCAGCTAGGGTGGGCTCAAATTCATTTATTTGTCCCTCTCCAGTGCCTCACAGAGAAACCCCTGCAGAAAGCGGCTGGAGAGCCAGGATCCAGTCTGTAAAGGGGCTCACAGTGAACACGGTTCAGAATTCATTAAAAAAACCCCAAAATCAAGGTACTATATTAAACATTAACTTTACAAACCGTCTTATGAAAGCAGATAAAATGATTAATATACAGATCTATAATACATAGTGGCTATTTAGCAGTATCTGAGTCTGTTATGGTCTCAAATCACCAAGTCCAAAGGCTTGTGTTAGAAGAAGCAACTCCCTCCTCTTTGGCAGCAGAAATCCTCTGTATGAGTCTTTGAAGACCTTTCTTCCTCTGCTGGGAGCACTGCTGTCCACACAGCTTACTCAGTCCACACTCATTTACATATATATAAAAAAACCCGTTACAAAAGAAAAATACAGCGCTGACAATAACCAAATATAATTGCCTCTTTCCCCTTATTACACTCAAGAACTGTAGTAAAGCCCGTAACCCAGCATATAAAGTTAAAAGGAAACTACTCTTCTTTTCCCAATGGTTTCTTCTCTGTAACCACTGCCTCCAGACTTCCCTGCTGGAGGGTTAACAAGGCTACTGACCTGAAGCAAAATGGCTCAGAGTTGGGGAAACCAGCCTGCTGTCTGCTCCTGGCTCAGCTTCTCCCCTTGCACAGAGCCCAAGTACTCTCCTCAACAAGTACTGTCCTCGATGCAACTGGCCTGGCTGCTTGATCTCAGACATCTGACCACTGCACTGCCAGGGAACCTTGCTCAGCATGCTCAAAGCTACACAGAATATGCTGGAAACTTCTGGGTCTAGACAGCTAAATTTGCCCAGGAACAGTGACCCAGCAAGAGCAACACAGAGCCCAGCAAATCTCTTGAAGAGACACTCCTCATTTAAGCCCATGGGTTACACAAGCATAACGTTGCATGTGCTGAAAGCAAGTCTGAGTTAATAAATTAGTGTGTGCACATAAAACTTATTTTAAATTAACCTGTGAATAAAAACAATACCAAGAGACCTTAGCATCCACTCGTGACAGTTGCATTGCAAATAATTGCTGCTTCTTGTGAATTATTGACCAAACATGAAATTATTTAGTCGATAATGTCAGTTAATAAAGTCTGAAGAAAATGTACAAAAGTCTAAATATTTCACTATACTCTGCTGCTGACTGTGGTTTCAGAACAGGACCCAAACTTAATTTTTTGGGCCTAGTAGAAACCTGTAAGATGGGCCCTTGGTTATTGGGGTTGCAGTCTAGGCGGGGCCCTGGTAAAGTGTACCCTTTTGGCCCTGTTTCAGAGAATGGCAGAGCAGAGATAAAGTGGGTTTTGTTTACCATGTCTACATTATATACAGTTTCTAGTCTAAGAAGGGTATTTCCTAGCACCAAGGCCTGAATACACAAAAGGATAGGTATTTGAGTCCTTGTTTCAGGCACCTAGGTTCTAGTTTTGAGATCACTGATATATACAGAACGCCTTTTGAACGTTATTGGTACCTAAAGTTACATAGGGCATGTCTGCATGGCAGAAAAAACCTGTAGCTAGCCTGTCATAGTTGACCTGGGCTTGCAAGACTCAGGCTATTTTATTGCTGTGTAGACATCTGGCTTGCGCTGAAGCCTGGGCTCTAGGACTCTGCAGGGTTGTGGGAGGACCACTCATGGGTTTTTCTTTGCTGTGTAGAGTTACCCTTATTGCTTAAGTTTTTGCAGTGAAAGTTCCCTTGCTGCCTATGTTTCTGCTTCTGGGAATGCACACTGTTGCCTCCTTTTGGTGTCTAGGTCACAGCAGAACCAGGGGAAGATCAGCATTTAGCTGTCATGAGCTGTCTCAGGGACCTGATCTGGTAAATGTTCTCAGAAGGTGCCTTTTGGTCTTGGATCAAGCCTTAGATGAGTTCAGGCAAAACTGCAGGGGGAAGGCAGGAAGGCTGAGCAGCTCCCTAGTAACTTTTAGCTCAATGACTAGATTCCTCACCTGGGATATGAAAAACTTGCTTGTACTCTCTCTCTCCCTCTCTCTCTCTCTCTCAAATGACTTTTTAGAAGTGTCACAGTGCACACAAGCAAGAAAATGATGCTCCAACCTGGTGGTTACTGCACTCCCCTGGGAGCTGACCATCAAAGATCTGGGCCCACTGCTCCAAAACACTCTAACTATTTATTCAGAGTGCAACAGCTTCAACAGGACAGGAATCCTACATCAGAATGTTCTGTGGTGGCAGATTCCTGTTCAGATATTTTTGCATGCTCAAATGGAAGAAGGACTTGAACTGGAAGTCTCTGCCATGTCTCAGGTGAGTATCTGAGCCCCTGGGCTAAAAGCTACGAGGGAGGTTTCTTCCCCAGCCACCCCTAAGCCCACCTAGCGGATTAGGCCCTGCATGTGAGTTAGGTGGCTGGATGCCTGTCTTCCTTTGGTTTGTTAATCACTCTGGCAGTGAGTCAGGAGTTAGGTGCCTGGGCACTTAGGGGCAGCAGTGCACATGACCCAAGGCAAAAACATAGTCATCAAATTTCCAGGGGTGTAGCAGTGTTAGTCTGTGTACAGCAAAAACAAGGAGAATCTTGTGGCACCTTATAGACTAACAGATTTCTTTGGGCACAATAGGCTTTCGTGGGCTCCAACCCACTTTGTCAGATGCAAGAGTGCAGATGCATCTGAGGAAGTAGGTTGGAGCCCACAAAAACTTATGCCTGAAGAAATCTGTTAGTCTACAAGGTGCCACAGGACTCTTGCTGGTTTTTTTTTTTGTTTTTTTTTAGTCATCAAAGGAACTTTTAGTGCAAAAATGTAACTAGGTATCAGTGACTACAGAGCAGGATTTTTGTGCATCATGGGTCCCAAATTGGGCCTTTGGCACTTTACAACAGGGACTTCGGTGCTTAGTTCCTTCTGTGCATTCAGTCCTTATGAGGTGATCGAAGATGGACAAAATGTAACTTAAAGTCCCTGATAGTAGTGGGGTGGGGGTGATGTCACCAAGGTATGATTTCCTTCCTGGGAGCATGGTCTGTAACTCTGCTGCTGTCAGCAGGCGAGAGTGTTTGGTGGTTGTCGCTGAAGGTCAGGAAATATTGACACATCTTGCAATCTTCTTTGGGGACCCAAGACAGTCAGTGATCCATGTCAATGTTAATGCTACACTTTCAAACTATGACTATGTCATCTTTGTTCTAAATGACCACAGCCACTTCCAATTTAAACTTACCACAAAATTATTCCATTTGCCTCTGAGGCCCTTCCCGGTCATACCCCCTTATACTTCTGTGATTTCCTATCTCCTGAGAGTCCATCCCTCCACTCTAACCCATCTGGTCTCCTTCAATCTGCCATGTCCTCCTCTTTGCCACAGGTAATTTTGACTTTCACTGCCCCTCTTCTCTGAAACTATGAGTTCCTTTTGACAACCTTCACTGATTTCTTATCCCTTTGTATAATGGACCTCAAAAATCACATCACTGGGAACCAGTAGGCGGTATGCTGCTCACCAGGTCCTCGTTCCATCTATCACGATTACCCCCAGTAATTACTGGTCGTCTTATTGATTTCTGACTCTACCAATGAGTCCTATTCATTTCTCTGCTTGCAAACACTGTGCATTGTACGCTGCTGTATGAACTGGAGATAGGAAACACCACATACATTTTTCCAGGAGCATGTGCTTGAATTTACAAAGACGTCCATTTTGGGACTGCTGACAGCCCTTTTATGCTTGCTTTTGGTGAGCATTCTATCCACTTGATTTTACTTGCACGTGTACTTGTGTGTTTTTGAGTCACTTGAGTATTCCGCCTGGCTGGAGGTGCATTATATATGGATGTGAGCTTGCTTGTGATTCTTACGTCTACTTTCCTAAAGATCCTGGCATTTGAAGTCACTATTCATGGATCCAGCTGTCCCCTTATGGATTTGTCTGCCCCTTGGTTCCGACCAAATAAAGAATAAAGTCCTTGTTATTTGCTGCAGATGACCATCTACTATATGCTATAAATTAGCAAACTAAATTGAATTGTTATGATGTTATGATTTTAGTTATAACCTTACAGAATGTGATTTTTTTAAGTTGGATCTTGGACAAACCTGACTTATACTGCTATTGTAAAAATCACTTAGATAGCGACATTTCAGTCTGAAAATAGCTAAAATTAACCGTATTTATCAGAATGGAAATGTAGGCAAAGCAGGTTGCCTGACAACTATGGAAATATAAATGCAGTATTTAATTAGACCAGAAGCATGTCTTTCACCCTGAAATGAAATCTCAACATACAATTGGCCTTCTCTTTCTTGCCACTTGGTTCACTGCCCATTCAAAAAAAAAAAAAAAAAAAAGTTGGGTTAAATAAAAGCTTTTGGTTGACCTACCAGTAAATTGAAATGTTGCATTTTGATTTTTTTTTCATTTTAAAAATATTTTTAGATTTTTAAAAGGAAATGTAAAGGAAATTCAAAATTGAAATGTCATGTTCAGCCAAAAACATCAAAATGTTTGGTAGAAAAATGTCAGAAAGAAACATTTTGAATATTTTCAGAACAGTTCTTGGACTGTTTTTTGGCTGAAACAATTTGGCTGAGTATCATGAATTCATAAAACATTTTGGTGTTGCTGAACATACAGTTTTTATCAAAAGTTTGACCAATTTTTTTTTTACCCAGCTATAAATGAGATTGGTTTTAGCTCATATGGATTAATTAACTCATTGTTTTAATTTAATCCATTATTTGTTTTGTATAATGCTCCCAAAGGCTCCAATCAGGGTCAGAGCCCCACTGCATGATGTGCTGTGTCAATAACTAAGGAAAAAAAACCCACAAAAACATTCATATATCACATGCATTACTTGAGTTGTCTCTCCTATTAATATGCAACATTTCTACTGAAATACCTGAAGTAAATGAAGCCTTACAATAGATTTCCCAAATAGTCTTCCCCCCTTTTATAGACTCTCAGATTGTTGCTCCAGTTAAAGCGACAGTGTGATTTAAAACAGATTCAGTTAAACAAGTGTGAAAGACTGTATGAACACTCTGCTTGATTTAATCCAGGTTTGTTTCAGTCTAGCTTTAGTTGATTAGGAACAGGTTTAAGACAAACTGAAATGAGGCATTCTTAAATTTAAGACTTACGCTGACATAGCTATATTGGTTGGGGCAGGGAAAATTCCTCCTCCTTTATACCATCCCCTGGCAGTAAAAGCTATGTCAGCCAAACTACCAGTGTAGATGCA
The DNA here is from genome assembly GCA_007922195.1 of Podocnemis expansa. Taxonomy (NCBI): domain Eukaryota; kingdom Metazoa; phylum Chordata; order Testudines; family Podocnemididae; genus Podocnemis; species Podocnemis expansa. The sequence goes on from ML681990.1 coordinate 40,601,624, forward strand.
GCAATGCTGACAGAAGAGTTGTTCAAGTGGTATTCCTATACCCGCAGAAAAATTCCTTCTATTTTTGTTTGATGTGTTTACAGTAGCTCAGGGGGAATCAACCCTCTCAGTCTCCAGACAAGGCTAGGAGAGTTCCTAGCTGAGCACAACATACTGATGCCTCCCATAGGGCCCACTGCCACGGAGGCTCCTCTGCCACTGAAGTTCCTACCTGGAGCCAGCACGTTTAGCTGTTGGTCAAGGTAGAGTGGCCCCTACTGCCAAGAAAGGAAGATTTCAGCTGCAGCTCTAAAAGGGCCAGCAGCATGAAATCAGCCTGCCACCACGGCTCTCCTTAGTTGTGGGGGGAGCTTTCAGAAGCAGGTTGATTTCATGTGATACACTCAGCCACTGTGCTGTGACACACTTTTGTGTCACGACACAGCAGTGGAGAACTGCCGCAGCAGAGCACGGTGCCACTATAGGCTCTGTACTGCAGACATTGCCTAAAAAAAGGGATTGGCAACAGTTTGGCTGTATGTAGGCACACCCCTCACTCTTTTTCTATCAAGGGTTTTTTCCCCCTTCTTAAGCTGTTCTCTCTTTCCCCTCTTTGTGCCTCATTTATCCTTCTGACTGCTCTGAGTGTGACTGCACCAGGGTGAACGTGATTTGAACACAGCTGACCAGTATAGGAGCACTGCACAAGGAACTGGACTAATCAGGAGGCTCATTAAGTCATTAAAAAAAAAATAAACAGATCACAAAACCTCAATGTGCACACCTATCCGTCTCTGGTCCTGGCCCGGTTATGTTTATGAAACAGCAGTTCTTATTATACTTTGGAAGAAATGTCATAACAAGCAACTTGCTTCTGTAATATTTTCATTGCTGACCACAGAGGCTGGCATGAAAGGGTGAGAGCAAGGGAGCGATAAAGAGTTCTGTGGGCCTGATTCAGCTCACTGAAGTCACCCAAAAGCCCCATTCACATCAGTGGGAATGAGACTGCTTTATGGATCTTATTTGTAGAGGTACTGAGCACCTAGGTCCAGATTCTCAAACATGCACTGATTTCAGTAGGTCTTAGACACATACTTTGAGGAGCTGGACCCAAGCCCCTTCTGAAATCAGTGAGAGCTTTCAGCACCTCTGAAAATCAAGTCTTGTATCAGGGCTGCCTAACCTGGGGTGCCCGCACCCAAAGGAAGTCCAGGGGGTGCAGGAATAACGTGACCTAAAAGCACAATCAAAACTGATATCCATTGGGGGGTGTGTGTGTGTGTGTGTGTGGATTACCATATATTGCTGTGGTGGATGTGGGGCCTCTAAAAGGTAAAGAACATCTGCCCCATATTTTTAGAGTCCAGAATGCACTTAGACATACAAACAATTTAGTAAAATAAAGATACCTGACTTATACTTTCTCTTCTAGGCCTGAAATAGGCTGAACCTTTTTCCCAAGGAGAAAGAGGGCTCTTCCAGTAAGTGAGCTGCACCCTCTATTTATCTGTTGGCTCAGTTGCATACAATGGAGAGCTCCAGTACCAGAATGACCATGAAATATAAACACATATTTCCTTTATACACAGGGCATGCAATTGGTTACATAGGAAATGAAGACTAAATTTCATAAATAAGAATATAGAATAAGGAGTTGGATGAGACAGATGTGAAACCAATTTTTTTTTTTTCATTCTTGGCAAAAAGTAGAGTTTGAATGAGATGCAGCAGTTTAATTACATGGCTTCTACCATGGGTTTAACCTACAAATGTGTCAATTTATGACACAATGGGTACGTCTACACTTATAAGTTACAGCTAGTCCTCACTTAGTGACCTACTCATTTAGTGACCCCTCAGAGTTATGACCGGCTCTCTGATGAGTTGGTATTATGGCGATGTACGAGAACTCGCATCAACTCTCTCAGATTACCTATATTTACAGTACACTATGCAAACTAAGTTCAGTACATTAGAGCTTAAAACATTTAAAATATATATGAAAAATGTTATAAATGATGCAAAGGTGACATTAAAACTATCTACCGATGGTTGAAAAACCCACTACCAGTAAAGTACATTATGCCTGAAATACCGGTAAGGGCTGCTCCTTGTTTAGTGACCAATTCGTTTATCAACCGGGTTTCAGGAACGGAACCCGGTCACTAAGTGAGGACTACCTGTATTTCGAATTAAGGAGGCTTAATTCAAAATAACTTATACCCTGGCCAAGGAGGCATTTTATTGTATCCAATTAAGAAGCTCCCCAATTCGAAATAAGGAATCACTATTTTGATATAATAAAATGTCCTTTTACTTTGAATTATTTCTTAATTTGAAGTTGTGAGTTTGAACTAACCCTATTTTAGCTGGGGAGTTAATGGGCTTTCTGGCTGGGGACAAGGGAGTCCTGCGAGGGGCTCCTGTGACTCTCTTCTGCCTGGACCTGTGGCTCCCAGCAAGAAGGAAGCTGTGCTCCCTTGTTCCTGGGACTGCACGGGTCCAAGGGAGAAGGGAGCACAGCTCTCTTCTTTTGGGAATCCGTGGTTCCCCAGGAGAAGGGGGCCTCCAGGGCTCTCAGGACATGGGAGCCCCATGGAAGACAGCTGCTGGGACTCCCTGGATCCCTGCCTGGCAGGCTGCTTTCCTTGCTGGGGTAGGGATCCCCCAGTGGTCTGCCTTCCCCACCAGCCGGCTCAGAACCCGATCTGGTTCTGAGCTGCTTGCACACGGTGCAAGCAGCTCTGAATCTGGCCAATTTTATGACTGAAATTGACCAGGCTTGGAGCTGCTTGCACTGCGCGTAAACAGCTCAGAGCCAGATCAGGGTCCGAGCCGGCCAGCAGGGAGAGCTGCCCATGGGAGGATCCCTGCCCCCAGAGGGAAAGTGTCCTACTAGGGGATCCCTGCCCCTGGCAGGGAAAGCAGCCCACCAGGACATCGCTTCCCACAGTGGGGAAAACAGCCTGCTGGCCGGGGACTCCTGTATCCAGGGCGTCATCTGTGGGGCTCCCCCAACAAGGAAGCCCCAGTGGCTGCTTCTCTAGTGCTCCCTGGACAGTGGAGCCCCAGCAGCTGCCTTCCTGGGGGCTCCCCTTCTCCCAGGGAACTGTGGCTCCCTTCTAATGTAAACTCTCTAACTCGAATTAATAAATCCTGCTTTAATTTGAACTAAGAGTCTAGTGAAATAATGGGATTGATATAGATAGTGGTTAAACTTCACTGACTTAGAATGCTTAGTGACTGCTGTAGTGTTAAACCCAAGTCCATTAGGTAGCAAATTGAACATTTTGTTTTCCATTGTGTTAGACATTGCAGTAGCTTCTTCAGTGTTTTGACTACAGCTAGTCCTCACTTAGTGACCTACTCGTTTAGTGACCCCTCAGAGTTATGACCAGCTCTCTGATGAATTGGTATTATGGCGATGTACGAGAACTCGCATCAACTCTCTCAGATTACCTATATTTACAGTACACTATGCAAACTAAGTTCAGTACATTAGAGCTTAAAACATTTAAAATATATATTAAAAATGTTATAAATGATGCAAAGGTGACATTAAAACTATCTACCGATGGTTGAAAAACCCACTACCAGTAAAGTACATTATGCTTGAAATACCGGTAAGGGCTGCTCCTCGTTTAGTGACCAATTCGTTTATCAACCGGGTTTCAGGAACGGAACCCGGTCACTAAGTGAGGACTACCTGTATTTTTTTTAAGTTATCTTTGGTGGTAATAAATTTTATTGTTCACAAATAAAACAACTCAAAAATTTTCCATTACGTTTTATTTTTGACAAATGATTTTATTTGTTAGAATTCTCATTTTATAAAAATCACAATATAACAAACAATTTTGGGTTTTTGTTTTCGCCCTCTTTTTCCCTTGTTCCCTCTTCTTTGTTTTGCCTGAAAAGAGCTGAAAAGAGGGGAGGGGGATTGACTGTGAGGAAACATCTAAAAACTTAGAGAAAATGACAAGTTTATGTTTTCAAACTCCTTTTTACTGAAATATGTGGAAATTCTCAAAAATCTTCATGAACATTTTCAAGTCTTTTTTTCTTTTTTCCCCAGTTTTTGACAAGCTTTGTTACTGAAAGGTGCTATCTGTGACAGTTTGTGGTAACTGAAGTTGTTTGTTTAAGCTGAGAACAGTTACGAGCAATGGCAGCTAAAACTTCCTCAAACTACCTACCTTCAATTTGCCTCAGCATTGCTGTGGAAGGGCCAGCTCTAGTGGTAGAGGGCATGCTACCAAATAATGCTATTTACCCAGGTGCGGTAGATTTTCTAATGCAGAAATCGGAGCACTAGGACTACTGTTCTCTTCAACATAAATAGCAATCAGCTATTAGCTCGCTCTTATTATGCATAAGTATGCAAAACAATAAATGCAATACAATGACAACTTACTGTGAATCTGAAAATCTGCTTTTTTGATCTGACCCAAAGCCTAATCCAGTCAATAGACTTGCTCACCACTTTGAAAATTAGATCACTTATTTAGATGCCTGAATGCCCTTTAAGACACCTATTTCTGAAAGTTATGGAGTAGTCACATACAGAATAACCACACCCCATATTTGCCATTGGAAAGGAGATTGCATACCTTGGACTTAATCAATGTTTTAGCTGAACGAAACATGGTACCATGATTGAAACACAGCTTTAAAACAGTGGACCATGGCTATTTACAGCCAATAAAACCTAGAGGCACAATACTTTCTACATTTTTAGTTCCTTATTTCATAGTGTTCACATGAAGATTGTTTTCTTTTAGGAGTCAGAAACTTACTAGAATCAGGTTACAAATATGCATTAAGATGGCTGGAGAGAGACAAGACACAGCTGCTGTCTGTATGAAGTTTTTCTGGAGATGGGTATAGGGCATTTGAAGCCCAACACTGCAATAATTGCAGCTGGTAAATTTACTGATCGATCTAGTAGCAGATTGATTGAACTGAGCAATGAATGAGGCACGGACCACGACGACTGATGCATAATATCCTTTTAATTATTTGAGCATTACCCTCTTGATTAAAGCAAGTTGTAGTAACTGCATCACAAAGAAAGCTGATTATTTGGATAATGAGATGTTTCTGTCCCTCTCCTCTAATAGCTCCTTTCCTCAGGTGAAATCCTGATGCCACTGAAGTCAATGACAAAGGTCTCATTGACTTTCATGGAGACAGGATTTGACATCATATTGTTTACTCTGATTATTTAGCTGTCAGCTTCCTCTGTTCTCATTTTTCTGAGCCATCTCTTACGCTCTCAAGCCATCCTTTTCATGACAACCACAGCATCTTGGTAGCCATTTCTAAACATATGTAAATGATATATGCATAGAATAAGTACAAAGTCAGAGCCCTGTCGAGCAGTAATCCACTGGTAGAGACATCAGTTAGCATATGTAAAAACATCATTTAGTGAAGAATCCAGGTGAACACATATTGTTTATGTAGGGTGAAGTGTATTCTGGTGAAAAAGGCAAAAGTAAGTTTCTCTGCATTAAGGAGACCCCTTTTGGGGGCTCTAGGGTACATGCCAATTGGAGTGACTTCCTTGAGGTGCCCAGGGCCAACTCTAGAGCAAATGGCATCCTAGGTAAGCAGTAACTTTTGTGCCCACCTCCATTTGTTTAGCTTCTGAATACCTTATTTTTAATTCCAATTGTAGGCCATTTTGTAACTTTGAGGCATGATTTGGATGGTTTGTCTCTGTCATATAAGATGATAAAGGGCAGACTAGGATTTAGAAATTGGTGTTTAGTGGGGTTAAACTATGATTTGGCAGGCACTGGCACCCTCCAGAATTTCCAGGCCCCCTTCACACTTGGCTGGGCCCCCTTCATGCAGGTCCAGGCCCCCTTTCCTGCACGTCCAGGCCCCGTACACCCACCCCAGCTTCTGGCCCCAAAATACCTACCACCCACCCCAGCTACTGCCACCCAAATGCCTGCCCCCATTAGACCCCTGTTTTGCCACTTCTTCTTCAGTCCCCATTCCCTAAGCTCCCTGCCCCTATGTCCCTACTCCAGCGCTCCTAATTCCCCACCTCCAGCTCCCCCGTCTTCACTCCATCTCCTTCAGCCCCCCAATCCCCTCCACACATTCCTAGCCCCCCTTAGTTCCCTTGTCCCCATTCTCCCACTCCAACCCCTTCAGCCCCCCCAACTCAGGGCTGGTGCTACACGGTAAGCAGCCCCTGTGTTGCAGCGGGGCACTGGTATTTGAGGGGCGCCAAAAGGAGACAGTGCTGTTGCGCTTCCCTGAGGATGTCACTCGTCTGCGTTGGCGTCGCTCTGCTGCGGGGGGGTGCCACAATCCCCAGCCCCATTCCTGTCCCAACTCCCTTCACACCTCCCCAGCCCACTATCCTGACTCCTTCTTCACTCCCCCACACCCTTTCCCCTCTGGAGCCAGACTGTCCCCAACCCCTGGGCCCCCTTACCCATGCTGCCGAGGAGCTGGGCCACACTGGGCAGGAAGAAGGGAGACTGCAGCACCACCCACCTGGCCAGTGACAGGTGGCATGGGCCTGAGACTGGGTCCAGGCTGCACACACTGCCTGAGCCCAGCAGGAAGGGGTGGCGCCAGTGCAGGCACCAGGAAGGGGGGGCTGGCTGGGTTTCCTCCAGCCCATAGCCCCTTCCTTGAGCCAGCTCTGGAGGGAATGTGCAGGAGCGCTGCATTCTGGCATATTCCTCTATTTTTAGCTTAGCTTAGGCTTAATCCTCTTCGTACCTAAGTGGTACATAAGGTGTCTACTAGAGACCTCCACTGCTGTCGATTGGCCGTCTGTTCGGTGTTGTTCCAGGTTAGACACTGCGCTTTCATTTCTTTTTCTACTGTTCTCCGTCAGGTTTCTCTTGCACAGCCACATTTTCTTTTACCATCAGCTGTCCGATGGAGGGCCGTTTTTGGTGGTGCTCCTGGCTGCATTCTGCACACATGCCCTAGCCATTTCCATCTTCTCTTCCTGATTATAATGGCGAAACTTGCGCAGCTAGTTTTTATGAGAAGTTCTTCACTGATGATTCTATTTGGCCAGAATATCTGTAAAATTTTTCTTAGACATTTATTTTGGAAGGTCTCTAGTTTCTTCTTTATATTTGCTGATGCCTTCCAGCATTCGCTCCCATAGAGTAGAACCGAGAGGACGTTACTTCTGTAAATTCTTAGTTTTGTATTCTTGCTCAGAACCTTTGATTTCCAGATTCCTTTTAGCATGGCAAAGGCTTGATTTGCTTTGTTGATTCGGTTCTTCACATCCTTTTTAGTATCTCCATCAGCTGTGACTAGGCTGCCAAGGTAGGTAAATGCTTGGACTTTTTCAACTTCTTTATTGTCGATTGTGATGGGATCTATTGACTTGCTGTTCTGTCTCATTTCTTTTGTTTTACCTGTGTTTACTTTCAGTCCTATTGTTTGTGCAGTTGCATTTAGTTTGTCTGTCTTCTCTTGTGCATTCTTGTGTTGGCTGGATAGTACAACAATGTCATCTGCATAATCTAAGTCTTCTAGTGCTGAAGTAATTGTCCAGTGGATTCCTCTTTTTTTGTCTTTTGTTGTTTCTTTCATGAGCCAATCCATGGCCAGGATGAATAAAAATGGTGACAGAATACATCCTTGCTTAACACCGGTTGTAATGCTGAAGCTGTCTGTTAGCCTGGTGTTACTACACAACACCTGGCAGTGAAAATCCTTGTACTGCGCTCTTATTACATTTACTATTTTCTTTGGTATTCCATAGTGGTGCATGATTTTCCATAGCGATTCTCGGTGTAGGCTAGCAAAAGGCTTTCTCAAAGTTGATGAAAATGGCAAAGAGCGTGCTATTCCATTCCGCACTTTGTTCTATTATCTGCCGTAAGGTAAATATCTGATCACTGCACGACTTCCCTTTTCTAAAACCCGCTTGTTCTTGCCTAATGATGTTGTCAAGAGTTGCAGTGAGCCTTTTCAAAATGATTCGGCTGAAGATTTTGCTGGTTTGAGGTAGCAAAGTTATACCTCGCCAGTTATTACAGTCTCCCAGGTCACCTCTCTTTGGTAGTTTGAAGATTATTCCTTTCTTCCATTCTTCTGGTGTTTCTTCTGTATCCCATATTTTCTGGAAGATCTTGCAGAGAAGGTTTGGGATTTCTTCAACCTCCAACTTCAGCATTTTGGGGCAGATCCCATCGTATCCTGGGGCCTTACCATTTTTTTGCTGTTTGATGGCTTCTTTGACTTCTGTTACTGTGATGGAGCCGAGGTTAATGTCTAGATCTTCTTCACTTTCCGGAATATTAGCCAGTACTGGTGGATCTGTCCGGTTGAGCAGCTGCTTGAAATATTCCTTCCATCTCTCTGCTTTCTTCTGTGATGATGCTCCCATCTTGTGCTTTTAGGGGAAGATCTTGGCTGGTATCCCTATATCCCGTTAACCTTTTGGTGATTTTTGTAGACAGCATTTAGGTAGATCACACTTTGACTGGACTCTACCCCTCGACCTGTCCGACATGGGTGACCCTCCCAGGAGTTAAGACTCCAGTCTGCGTAGCTCTGGGGGTCACTGAGATACACAAGCCCCCTGACCATGGCAAGGTGGTGATCCATCAGGAAGCCCCGGAAATGCTGCACCCCCTAAAAATAGGGGGCCCTGGAATGCTGTTCCAGGGCATTCCCTCTTACTTTAACCCCTGGATTTAGTGTAAATAGTGTTACACTAGGTGACACTCTTAGAATGCTAAACTTAGTTCAGTGGCCCCTAAACTTTACTTCTCATTTCCCCCTGCTCCCCACCCCCCCGTAATAGAATGTCTCCATGTCACAGTTGGGCTACGATCTGTGGTGGAGGCTGGGAGCAGAGCTGTGGGAGGCAGCTGGGGCTGAGAGCAGGGGCCAAGAGAGGAGGCTGCATCCAAGAACTGGGGCCAGCAGCTGAGTTGCAGCTGGGAGCAGGGATGTGGCTGGGGGGCTGACAGGGGAGCCAGAGCTGCAGCTGCAGCAGGTGGCTGGGGCTGAGTTAGGGTGGGATCGTACTCCCTCCCCACCCCCTTATGGCCTGGTCTGCACCTGCCAGACATTCCTCTATACCCCATTGGTGATCCCTGCCCTAGTCCTTTAGTTCAAAGGGATGCTTTTCTCACCTTTGCCCTTGTGAACTGAAGCATGGTGTCAGAGAGATCCACAACTGGCCACTGGCATTTTCAAGTGATAAAATAGCAAGTGATGTCAGTATTGATCGAGACACATTTTAATGAATCTGAGGTTCGAAAATCTTCCCTGACCACTCGCTAATGTGACCAATAGTATAAACAGAATCGGCAAAGCTATCCACGTTATTTAAAGTATTCTTCAGCTCTGCGTAATGAATGAATTGGAGAACTTGGACTGGAGAGAGCTTCCCATGTGACAAAATGGATGGATGCTGTCCAATTCAACAAAGAGATCTTTTATCATTAACATCTGAACATTTCCCATATGTTAGCATCCAGTGTAGATCGATCAACACAATTGCTTGAGGCTGTTTTCCGATATGCTGGAAGCTTACTAAAGTACCACCCCCGACTCCAGGTCTTTTTGTGGTACTTCATTTGTCCAAGCATTTCTTTGCTGGACACTTGAGCAGAGTGAAAGAGTGAACAAAAAAAACTCCCTCTTGAATATTTTTTCCAAACTTTCCCATCATCTCATCTCTGCCCTTGTAGCCTAATTGTCTCTTATTCTGATGAATTTGAGTTTCCTTGAAGACAGGCTCAACTCCTGAGTTTTCTACCATTTCTTTGGCAGAGTGATAGCATCTTTAAATCCATTGTCTCTGTAGACCACAATGAAATCAAGGCAGTTTCTCATCAAAATAGTAGTAGTTGTGATAGCTATTGATTAAGTTTTTAATGTCTTGCTTACAGCACCTACCCAGAACAAGCTATCATGCCAAACTACAGCTGAGGCCAGAATTTTGAAGTTAGTGATCTGGTCTACCAGGCATTGTGTCTCATGCAGATTTCAGCCTTGCCTTTATTCAACTGAGTCAGTCGTAAACCTAGGTCACTTGGTACCTCACCAGCTTTATGCTGTCAACACAGCTCTTCCTGTGAGTGTCACTTAGCAACAGCATAGTCTGATTTGTAACATTGTTCATGAGGATCTTCCACATGATAATTGATGCTTAAAACAAGAGGAATATCCTTTGCACTATTCAAAAGAGAGATACTGAATCTAAAAGGCTATGTCTGCGTTTAGAGTTATTTCAAATTAGTTAATTCAAAATAACTACTTCAATATAAAATTGAAGTTATTAATTCGAACTAAAAAGTCTTCACTAGACTCTTAGTTAGAATTAAAGTAGGATTTATTAATCTGAGTTAAGGAGTCCATGTTAGGCTCTCTAACTCAAACTGGGAGAGCCATAGCTTCAAAGGGAGCTGCAACTCCTGGGCTAGGGGAGATGAGTGGAGCCCTGACTCTCTGGCAAGAAGGGAGCCAGGGTTTCCTGGGAGAAGGGAACCTCTGGGGCTCCCCGGACAGGGGATCCCTGGAGAAGTAGTTGCCAGATCCTCCCCAGAAAGGGCAGCTCTGGAGAAGCAGCCGCTGTGGCTCCCATGTCAGGGGAGCCCCGCTGAAGACAGCTACCAGCACTCCCTGAACAGGGAAGCCTCCAGAGTGCTCTGGGAAGAGAGCCACCAGTGCTCTTTTCCTGGGACTTCTGTGTCATGGGAGCCTCTGGTGGCTGTCCTCCCCAGAGCTCCCTCGATGGAGGAGCCCTGGAGGTTCCCATCCCAAGAGCAACCAGGGAAGACAGCCGCCAGCATTCCCCAGATAGGGGAGTCCCTGGCTGGTGGGTTACCTTCCCAACTGCTGGCAGAGATCCCTGCTGGTGCTGCTCCCTCTAAGCTGCATGTGCACAACTTTTTTGGCCTCAGTGTACAACATTCTCCCATAGTGCACAACCCCACTGGCTCAGGACATGTTGGGAGCTGCTGGCCTTATGCATGCCACTACCACTCAGGATGCGGGGCCCAGCAGCTAAGATCCAAGAGGCTGGTGGCTGAGGAAGTGCTGTCACTGCCCAAAGCTCCGCGGTGAGCGTTGTCTCCAAGCCCGAGTCTCTCATGGCAGCGCCGGTAGCAGCTGAGCAGAGCTGAATGTGTGCTGAAGGTGGAGGGGGCACCTGTGGGGGGAGGCTCTTAAAGGGGCAACAAGGAGGCACAGACTGGCCTTAAAAGAGCAAAGCCCACCCACCCATCTTCCTTTCTCCTCCACTGCTGGGGCGCTGTGCAAGGCAGGAGGCTGGTTTGGTCCTGTCTGTGTCATTCTGGATCCCACCAATGGACACTGATCTGTGTCAACAGCGCCACCTGCCGTGTTGTTGCAGGCCTCTCACACCTTGATGTGTGGCCATGTTGCTGGCCACTGCTGAGCCATGTGTGCTCCTGGTTGGGCTGCTGTAAGAAGGCAATATGGCCACCCCCAGAGGGAAAGGAGGCAACATAGCCACCTCTTAAGATGGAGAGTTGGCAGGCAGGTCCTGAAGATGCATGTTCATCAACCCAGAAGTCAGGGGTCAGGACAGGAAGGATACAAGCAAGCCAGGCAGCTCAGTTCAGCCCTGGCTGCTGAGGAGGAAGGATGGCTGCTGCCTGTCTGCTCTGCTCCAGCCATCCCTTGGCCCAAGGGAGGCATCTCTGTCCTACTACGGGGACGGTTGGCTCAGATCCCCCATGGTGGGTGCCCTTAGGAAGGGCTGATTCACCTCAGGGTATGGGGGAGCCAAGGGGGGACTGCTGCAGGTAAGGGTCCCGCAGTTTATCCCTGAGGCCACGGGCATCGCAGACCCACCCCCACCACCAGCCTCCTCTGACTTAGAGGAACTGCCACTTGTCCGGGAGGAAGATAACCCCCCTATGTGCTGTGATCTAGAAGAGCTGCCCCTCAGGGAGGACCCAATGAAGCTGCCCGACTTACCCCCACTGGATGAGATGGAAGGCTTTTACTCCTTGCTCCTGGACCACTATCTGGAAGACTCTGATGAAGGGGCTGAGCAGGTACTACCGGGAGGGGGGAAGGAAGTAGCACAGGGGCGTTGCTCCCCAGGCACCCTGGCCTGAGCCCCACACTGAGATCATCATGTTTCAGCCGGAGCCCCACTGATCCACTTAGTCACTGGTAGAGCCCTGGGCTGGACACAGTGGAGTTGGGTGGGCCTGTGTCCCCATCCTCCTCTCCCCCTCCCCTAGATGATGCTGCCTGTGGGGCTGTGAACCCCAAAGCACAAGACCCATCTGGTGCCTGAAATTGTTGCCTTCCCCAATCCAAGAATTTGTTATTCGTTTACCCCAATGAAGGACTTGTTATTTATATATGCTCCTGTAACCTGCTAGGGTGGGCTCAAATTCATTCAATTGCCCCTCTCCAGTGCCTCACAGAGAAAACCCCTGATGAAAGCAACTGGAGAGCCAGGATCCAGTTGTCAAAAGGACTCACAGCGAAGACTGCTCAGAGTTTCCATCCCACCTTAAACTATTACTCAACAGAAACGTAACAATGAACTTTATTAACTAGCTAAACACACCTTAGCCTAAAGAACCATAATACATTTAAACAAAACAGTAAGAAACCCAAGAGTCCCAAAGTTCAGGTGGAGTCACCCTTATCTCAATTGCAGTCTTTTAAGTCCTTGGGGCTTGAATGCAGAACGAAAGCAATCCTCATCCTCTCTAGCTGCAGGAATCTTCAGGCAGATGCCATGCAGTCCTTTCTTCCTCCTGTGCAGCCAGCACCATGCAATCAGGTCACTGGCCATCCAACTCTCAGTTCCACTGCAGACAGCTCCTCTGCAAAGCAGTCCAAAGCAGGGAGAAAACATCCTGCAGTCCACTCCTGCTCAGCTCCTTTCACTGAGTCCCTTAGCCAATGTCCTCTGCAGCTCTCTGTTTGCTTCTCTCCAGGCTTCTCTTCTCAGGCTTCTCCCTGAGCATGTAACTCCAGCAAAACAAAAAACTTGTGGGGCATGCTCAGTGTGCTCCCTCACCCTCTTACCAGAAGTTTCTGGTTTCTGGGCTGCAAAATCTGCCCAGCTACGCAACCCAGCCATAAGGGTCCCTAAAAGAGATTGCACCTATTTAGGCACATGGGTTACACTCCTAAAAGGGGCCATGGACTACTAGTTGATTGAGCCATTGTTGGGGCCAATGACTAATTGTTTGAGACTTGCCCTACCTCACCACAAAGACTACTTGTTTGCCCGATTGAGGGGCTGAAAAGTACCGTTGTCTCTCTCTCTATATATAAGGAGCCAGAGATTAGGGACTTCTTTGGTCCACCTGCTCCCCAGGTGGATAGTCCATGCCCGTAGGGACAGGGCAGACTCATTTACAGCTGTGCAGTGGATCCCCTGCCCTGAGGTTGGGCAGGTGCAAACAGGGCAATTGCGTGGTTTGTTATGAAAAATAATTTTTTTCAATAAAATGCCAATAATTCAATTTCAAGTTTTATCTGTGATTTCTTACTAAAAATCGCACGCTATAAAATCAGAAAGTGGTTAAATTTAGAGATTGCACATTATTACTTATTCCAGCTTCCAGTATAATCGTAAACATTGTCAGTTCATCTTCATTATATTTGGTTTTGCATGAGTTGGTTAGAGTTATTTAAGAGTGTCATTTTTTTTTTTCCAAAAAATCCAAAAAATGTCCAAACACAAAGCTGATGGTCAGCAATTTGGCAGTCTTCCAAAGAAAAAAATGTTCCAGTTTCAGGAAGGATTGGTTGACCAATTTTTCTGTTGAAACCACAATTCCACACATAGTGGGCTGTAAGAACATGTGCTTTGGAGAAGTTTTTAAATACCATGAAACTGATGACATAATCTGCAGCATCTGCTTTAAAGGAATTAATGGGGAATAGAGCACAGGGAAGAAATGGAGTAAGTGGAAATTAGATTATCTAAAACATCACAGCACCCATAAAACTCACTTGGGAAACATCCATGGTCAGAATGGGTATGTCCACACAGGCTTCTTATTTCAAAACAACAGAGGTTGTTTTGAAATAAGAAGCGGCATCTCCACATGACGCACCGTTATTTTGAAACAACAGGACCCATTGCTTCAAAATAACGGCTGTTATTTCAAAACCGTTAAACCTTGCATCTAATCGAAATAGCTGTTGTTTCGAAACAACGGCGTTCGGACATGTTGTTTCGAAACAACACCATTGTTTCGAAACAACTGTTTCAAAACAACATGTCCGAATGGCCTTGTTTTGAAATAACCATTTTGAAACAACGTCTATTTCAAAAGCAGGCTTTCCCTTAATTCGAATTAGCAAACTGTTAATTCGAATTAACTTATTTCAAAATAAGGACATTATTTCAAAATAACTCATTTTGAAATGGGTTATTTCAAAATAATGATGTAAGTGTGGACATAGCCTTGGAGTCCGTAACAAAGCTTCAAAATCAGAGCCGAGGACTTCTGAAAAACGTTTTGAGAGAATCAGCCAAAACTCAAAAGAACAGAATAGAATTTGTGCAACAAAATAAATCAAGTCCCAATGAGGTAAAGATTTTAATTGATAATGTGCTCCTTGCAGTAAAGCTAAATTCATCCATATGCTGTCTCTGCAGAAAATTCATGACCATGTATGAAAAGCATAAAAATTCTGGACAGCTGGAGGAGCAAAAACTATGCATTTCAATTTATTGAATGAATAAATAAGTTAATTAAATCTGAAGTATTTAACAAAATCAGGCAATCGACTTTCCACACCCTCATAGTTGATGAAAGTACAACTACTTCAGTTTCAAAAATGCTGATTATTTACATTGAATTTAGGAAAACTGATGATCCTAATCATAAAACTGTTTTTGCTGGAATTGTGAAGTTAACAGCATGTGATAGCACTGCAATAGTTGCCGTGATTAGGCAATTTTATCACAATTATGGTTTGGATATGAATTGAATGGTTATACTTACATCTGATGGTGCATCGGTGATGCTTGGAAGGCATAATGGTGTAGCTGGAGCTCTATGTCAATCCATTGCTCATCTGCTAGAGCAGTGGTGGCCAAACTTATGGAACTCAAGAGCCACACAAGTTGATTATTAGACCTTCAAGAGCCGCACTGAGGCATATAGCCATACCTTTGCCTACTCCAAAATTACTAAGTTTATAATTCATTGCACTTTAATTTTATTGTAAAAAGAGGGCAAATATTGATGCTACTAATGTCAGATTCTAATCGTTACTTAAGATTACCATAAAACTAGGCCTATAGTAACTTATTTTACTATGTCATGCATTAGAATACAAGAAAACAATGGACATAGATAATGGATATACAGCAAACTAGTAAATGAGATAGGGTTCAGGGCTCACATATAAAAATTTCCAGCACATGCACAAAAACAAACTATGTATTGCACTGAAACAATTCCTGTGCCTTTTGATGTACTGTACTGCAGGGTATGCTATTAACAGCAATGATATATCTGAGATGTAAACACCAGTATTTTTTTCTTTCTGCTGAAAACTTACTGAAACCTATGAATTGAAACCTACTGAAATTGAGTAGTTCGTCTCCCCTACGCTCAAACCATGATACTTACTTCAGTTTTTCCCCAGCTAGAGGACTAAAAGCATACTAGAAAATACAAGGGCACATAAGAATAATGGGTTGTAGCATGGTAGGTCAGGTGCTCATGTGGACCTCTGTTTATCAGAAAAATTGCCTTGAGGACCACCTTGCTTACCTTTGCTGACTAGAGACTACTTCCTCTCCCATTGTGATTTTGTAATTTCCCTATGTCAGCTACATAATACAACTGTGATTTTCTAAAAAGCTTAAGAATGACAAAGGGGTTGCTGTGTTAGTCTAGTTCAGCAAAAGAAGCAAGGAGTCTTGTAGCACTTACAGACAGATTTATTTCTTGCATGAGCTTTCATGGGAGAAAATCCCACTTCATCAGATTTTCTCCCATGAAAGCTCATGCGATAAATAAATCTGTTAGTCTTTAAGTGCCACAGGACTCCTTGCTTTTTTTTTTCCTCTTTCTTCTGATTTAGGGAAATCCTTGTGTGATTTTGGTCAATGGGCCCAGGAAAAGCACAGGTCTTTCTATCAGAGGTGGCTTATTTAATTATCAGTACTGTGCTGAAAAGATGATAACTTTTTCTTAGTTAGTAAAGAAAGGCAGAGTTCTAGAAAGAAAAGTTAACTTTAGTTACACTGTTGCAGATTAGATTTAAAAACAAAAAAACACACAACCAATTGAAGTTGCTAATGTAACGAAGATCTCTCTCTCACACAGACACTGACCTCCTCTCCCCCACCATCCTGGGCACTTGCCTCTCTGCTCCAGTCAGACTCTGTGCCCTCCTCCCCCTTCTACAAACCCCCCCCCCCCTCCTTCTCTGCTCTGGCCACCACAAATGCCTCCCTCCTTCCCTTCCCCTCTGCACTCTGGCCAGACAGCTGTCTCCCTTCTGCCTGCAATCACACCCCACCCCACTTCCCCAGCACTCCCTGGCTTCTGCCTCTGCTCCAGCCCGACCCTGGCCTGATTCTTTCTCCCTCCCTCTAGCAACACCCCAGCCCCCGCTGCATGCTCCCCCAGTGCAGCCCCCTTAACCGCTTCCCCCCTTACCTGACCAGCCAGCTGATCCTATGCCTGCATCCCCCTCTGCTCCTCCGCCCTGAGCATGCATCCGAGGGGTGCTCCGGGTCAGGGGATGTAAACGCCCCCCCAGCCTGGTGCCTGGAGGAATGTTTCCAGGACCAGGTAGGGCCTGCGGCGGCGAGCCACACGTCTCTCACTGAAGAGCCACATGTGGCTTGCGAGCTGCAGTTTGGCCACGTCTGTACTAGAGCAACACTGCGTGGCACACCGAAAAGATTTAGGAATGGATGATGCCTGGAAACATATTTCATTTATGAAAAAGATAGAAAATCTTATACACACTATCTACACAGTTTTCAGTAGAGCTAGTATAAGAAAGGCAAATTTGAAGAAATTGCTAAAGCTGCAGATGGTGACACTATTTCATTTAGACCTCTTAAAGGGGTCAAATGTCTGTCTAGGCATTTTTCTGTTAGTGCCTTGGCTAAGAACTATGACATATTGCTAGAGAACTGCAGAGAACAAGTAGAAAATAATGACCCAGTGCACAAATACTGCCTTGATAAATTAAGCAAATCAGGATATCATGTGGCAGTAGTTATCCCCAATGATGTTCTTGGTGATGTAGCAGAACTGTGCAAAATTCTTCAGAGAAATTCCTTGCCCATAGTGTAGGCATTTCAGTTTGCCACAGCTAAAATGAGGAAGCTAAGGTCTCAGTATCTTGGAGAACCTGTACATTTCAGTGAAGCTGTATTAGATTTACTTTCATCTTTCAATTATCCTGTGAACACAGCTTTCATTCTTCAGTTTATTAAGATGACATGTGATCTTATGGATAGAAGGTTTCTAGAGCATGAATTACAAGGTTGGTCTGTATTTGATAAAGACTGTTTCTCAACTCTGTCCAATCTTGATGATTTTGCCTTTGGATATGAACAGCTGACTGGATTTGCTAAACGATACAGCGTTTTATTCAATAAAGATGAACATTCTTTTGAAAAAGAACTCTGTAAACAGTATCCTGAATGGAAATTAATTATATCTGAGAAAATGAAAACAGGGACAAGGAAAACATTTCAGGATATACTCACTTTCACACAGTAACAGGAACAATTTCATGAACTATGTATTCTGCTCTTTGTTTGTGGAACTTTTCAAGCTTCAAGTGCTGATTGTGAAAGAAGATTCACCTTGATAAATGCCATTAAAACTAAAATTAGGAATCAACTAGACATTGATCACCTAGATAACTTAATGGGTATGTCCACACACACTGTTTAAATCAAAATAATGCTGGTTATTTTGATTTAAAAAAATGGTAGGTCCACATGACGTTCCCTTATTTCAAAATGAGGAGCTCCCTCATTTTGCTATAAGGTAAGTTATATCGATATGCTAAAACCTAGTATTATATCAATATGATGGTTAAATCGAAATTGTTATTTTTGACCTAACACAGTGTGGACATGTTATTTCGATTTAACTGTTAAATCATTTTAACAATTTTTGCCCTTCTCCTTCCCAGGTGCTTTCCTTTTTCTATATATTGGGTGGGGGCATGGCCCAGTGAGGGGGGGCACGTTGCCACCCCTCCCATGGTGCTTCTCTCCTGAATTGAAATAGCAAGTCCTGTATCTGGACATGATATTTTGATTTGGGTTTTTTTTTTTTTTGGTATGGATCTCTTAAATCAATTTAACTTATATTGATTTAATGATTTTTATTAAATTACTATAAGTAAAATCAATTTAACCAGGTATGTGTGGACATAGCCAATGAGAACTGAACTATTTTTAGCCTCTGGAAAAAAATGTAAATCTGGACAGTGTTTATAACTTACAGAAAACAGAAAGATGGTGAAGGGGAACAACTATAATTCCCTAACCATATGTAACATATTTATAGTCGATACATTTCTGCTTGTTTTTCTTTCTTTTTTAAAGTGTCAATTTAATAAACACATTTTAAAACACAGGCATACTTTGTACAGCATGCAGTTGTAGTTTAGGTAAAAAAATTCTTCAGAAAAGTTCCTTGACCATAGTGGGGACAGTGCCTCACACTTTTACCAAGGACAGAATTTGACATAAATAAGCTATTTGATCTTTCATCTGTGCAACACATTGCAACTCTATGTTAAAAGCCTTTGCTGATGAACTCATTCCCCAGCTCGTTTCACCTCCCCAAAAGTATCTGAAAATTGGTTCTGAACTTGCTTAATATCTTTTGAGATTTTATTTGCAAGTTGTAGTCCAGAAGGCAACTGACCTATAGCATGGCTTTGCTTGAGAAGAGTAAGCATGATCTAGCAATAACGTATTTGCTGCCCCTTCCTTCTAAGTCTCCAGATGGTCTTCATTAATAAAACCTCCTTTTACTTTGAATTAATTCTTAATTCAAGGTTATTAATTCGAAGTAACCCTATTTTAGCTGGGGAGTAGGGTTACTTTGAATTAAATTGACTTCCTGGCTGGGGACAAGGGACTCCTGCCTGGATCCCTGGCAGAAGGGAGCCACACACAGCTCCCATGGCTCCATTCTATCCAGAGCTGCAGCTCCCTTCTCCCTGGGACCTGCAGCTCCCCAGTAAAAAGGGAGCCATGGTTCCCTTGGAGAAGGGAGCCTCTGGGGCTCCCCAGAAAGGGGAGCCCTGGAGAAGTGGCCATGGGGTCCTTCCCAGACAGGGGAACCCAAGAGAAGTGGATGCCAGAACTCCCCTGTCCAAGAAGCCCTGGAGAAGCAGCCTTTGGGGCTGCCACGTCTGCTCCAATGAAAGGATTAAAGGAGGACAAATTAAGTCATAATACAAGAAAAACTAAAAATGGATAATATATAAGAGTAAAGTTGGACTCACAAGTTACCATAAGGCAAAATTTCTGTTCACAAACTACAATTTTTGCTCATGACATCCCAGTCCTTGGAGAGAACATAACCCAGTGGCAGGGATTGCCCGAGGGGGCCGCCTTCCCTGCCAGTGGCATGCCTTATCTGGCCCCAGCCCCTCTCTGCAGGTTGTGGGGGCTAGGAGCTCGCTGGCAGTCCAAGCTGGCTTCCAGCTGCTTGCAGTACCGTGCTAGTAGCTTGGAGCCCGGTCAATTCACGGCCTCCGAGCCTTTATTAAGTCAAATCAGTGCGTCTTTATTTTGAATAAAGGAAATGCTTAATTTGACTTAATGAAATGCTTCCATGGCCAGGAAGTAAGTTATTGTGAATTAGGGCTCCTTAATTCAAAATAACTATTGAGTGTAGATGCACCCAAAAAGATGATGCTGCATCTGACAATGTTAGGGTTAAAAGTCTGTGTTCTGGAGTCTTAGAAATTCATCAGACTTATGTGTTAAGCATGACAAAAGTAGTAACAGTATTTATTTTACATTGTTGTGTAAATAGGGGTTTGATAGCTATCTCTGGTGTCTAATTAAATATGTCCTTTATTAATCACTACTTACAGTCTTCAAGTCCTAAAACTCAAGTACACTTGCACAATTATATCGTAAAGTGTGGTTCAGACTACTGCATCTGGGGGTCTCACTTCACTTCAGTTTGTTCTTATATCTTATTGACTGACTGTTGACAGCCCACCCCTTCTATACCTGAGAAGACATGACTGACAACATTCTAGGAGCTTCAAGGAAAACGCCGTTTTCAGAAAGTCTGGAAGTTCCTCAAGATTCTACGAAGCTCCAGCACATTCTAGGAGCTTAGTGAAAAATGAATCCACATACAGAATACCTGAAAGTGTTTACTTCAACCATTCTATTTTCCCTTTTGTCGCTAACAATAAAAACAGCACCCTGTGCCTGGCTTTCCCCACAACTAGCCCCCCAAGTGGTTGCTTGGGTGATTTGCCCCGAAATTTGACTCTGGAGGTGCCTGTTTGTGGAATTCTCTGTGCTGGTTCTACAGTTGGCCAGGATGGGTGTGACTGAGCCAAATAGGAGCCATGAAGCCACTGATGATCAAATGTCCCCACTACACTGCACAGGGACTATACTGAAGTCCTGTACTCTTCTCTGATGTGATGCCCTCTTACTTCACTGTCATACAGCCCCAATCAATCTGGTTTTATGTGGATGGAGTGAAGGTCAGCCTCGTGTTGTGAACCTCAACGGTAAGTATTTAGATTTTGTTTGTTTGTTTAAACACAGTGTATGAAGACTATAGGCAGCACAGGAAAATGTTGCAGTGCTAGTACATCTATTTAGTACGTTTAATCTTGTCTATACATCTGAGTTTTGTTCCACTCTCATGGCCATGTTGCCTGAGATTACAAATTCATGACAAGCAGGACACTTCTTTTAAAACATTCTTTCAACCTGCAAACATGACAACATTAAAGCTGACTTTGAGGCATTAATAGTTACATTTTCTCCACATAATATAATAACAGGTTACAGAAGAGAGCGCTATATTAGCCCTGTGTTCTTTTCCTGTTATATATCCAGTTTTTTCACAATACAGGGAAAAATAGGTCTCCCACCATCAACATAATTTATTTGGTGTGTTTATTGGATTTCTTAGGCTTCTATTTCCTGCTCTTTAGTTGACTTTCGGTTTTATATTTTCAACTTAGTATCAAATATCAGTGGCTTTTCTACTGTGCAATGTCTTTTTCCTGTTATTCTATCTGAATTGCGAGGCCCTCGCCTCACAGTTACTGGTAGAATATTGTTCTCACAACACCTTTGTGAAGTAAAGAAGGAGTAGCCTCATTTTGCAAATAGTGAATTGAGACACAAGGGTGGATTAACTGAGGAGCGTGTGACTGAACCAGGAAATATATCGATCTCCTTAGTCCCCTGTCCAGTTAAAATCATCTGCTAGCACATACTTCTTGCCTCAATTAACTTTAATTAATACATCTATTAATATTAGCATTTTAGTAGTGCAACACATTGGTGTGACTCACTCCTGAGTTGTTATGAGTCATCATGTCAAAGATCCATTTGATAAGATACCATGGA
Organism: Podocnemis expansa; assembly: GCA_007922195.1. Lineage (NCBI taxonomy): Eukaryota > Metazoa > Chordata > Testudines > Podocnemididae > Podocnemis > Podocnemis expansa. The sequence continues at coordinate 40,623,183 of ML681990.1, forward strand.
TTAACATGACAATTCATAATGGCTGTGAAGCAATCAAATGTGTATTCACAATATAAAATTTTCTAAAGTAGAAAAAATAGTAAAATTTTCAGCCACGCTTTTCCTCATGTCCATTTACCATGCAAGTCATAAGACTTACTTCAGCAATAGATAAGATCTGTAGGCAAAAGCTTTGCCTGCACACACTGATACAAAGAGTGTTAGGGAATGCTATTGTTGCTCCAACTATTTCCCTGGTCGTGGACAAGGACGTCATTGTTCTAAGTGCTGTACAAACACAGAACAAAAAGATGGTTTGTGCCCCAAAGAACTTACAATCTAAATAGAAGACAAGAGAGAACAAGTGAATATAGACAGATGGCAGCACAAGAAGGAAGATGTGAAACAATGATGAGTGTGACGGCTACCTGGATCCTGCTAACTTATATTTCTATGGTCTAAATCCTGATGGTTGTGTACAACTAAAGTATGTTGTTAGAATTCTGTGACTGTGTCACGTCTGGTTAACAGCCTCCTAATCCTTTGTCTGTGCTCGCTTTCGCCTATGTCTGTCACAGTCATAAGCTGTGGAAGGAAAAGTTAACAAAGCTGCCATGTTCTAGAGTCAGAAGATCATCTATGCTGTCACAATTGTGTATGCTTTAGCTGGGCAAAAGTATTGATTCACAATGCATGATTCATTTGTAACTAGGATTAAAAATAGTTATTTAGCTTGTAATTAAGACTCATGTTGTGTTGACATGATCTGAGCATGTTTTTTAATACTATCTTGATTGTCACATTGTGGATTTAGCTTCCCTGAACTTCTGAAACATACTCATTTCTTCACTGCTACCCTGCGTTCTACATACATTCTTTTTATAATATTTCTGTTTAACAGAACTATACACAGTGGGAATGCACTGGATGCTACTTTTTTGCTTTTGGACAGTAGTTAACTAATCAAATTTCATGTGTACTTGAATGGTTGCTACCCTAAGGAGTTAAATATTTAGCTTGTACTTAGCTTCTGCCTGCAGTGTGATTCATACAGCAGAACCTGGCACACACGTAAAGTTCCATTGACTTCAGTAGGGCTTTTTGTGCATGCAAGGGTCCATTGATGTGGATCCAATAGCAGACTCAAGTCCTAGTGGATAGTCAGTGGGATGTGAAGATTTGTGTTAACTAGAGCTGGGAGGAAAGTGGAATTTTTTCCCCCCACTATTTATTCAGTATTTTGGGACTTCAAAAGGGCATGTTTTTCTGCAGGATTATATTGATATAAAATTATTACAAACTTCATAACAAAGTAAATTTTCCCCAGGAGGGTCTAATAATCTTGTTTCGACCATGTGAAAATCCATTTTGTTCACTAATAGCCCTAAATAAACAATGCAAGCTCCCTTCCATATACCTTATTAGTTACTTCCAAAGTGAAGTTTCACTATTAAATAGATAATCTCTCTACCAAAAAGAAAATAAATCCTCTAAAATAGCACTATTACAAAAGCAATTTTCAATAAAACATGCAATTTCCTCTCTATCTAGCTGTAAGCTAAAAGAAACACTGAAAATATCCCCTGCTGAGTTCAAAGACTGGTAAGAGAAAATGGGGGTTCCAGAACAGTGGCATAACCTCCTCACAGTGAGGAGAATTCAGAGAGTTCCAGTGGAAGTTGTTCGTTAGCGTGCACATCTCCCCCAGTCTGCTAAATAGAGGCCAAAACTGAAAACATCTGTTCCAAATGAAGCCCCCTCAGAACTACAGTCATGCATGTGATCTTTAAATGTTGTGGAATAGATAAATATCAGCTTATTGTTTATATCATAAATAGTAATGATAATTTCCCTAACTCCTGAGGATTATTATGCTGTCTAGATTGCATCTGGAGAAGCAACTGATGGAAGGTTATAAGAAAGATTATGGAAAGCAGCCTTCCATTTTATACTTCCTTAACCCCATCCTGTTCCTAGCCTTTTCTTTCTTTTTTTTTTTTTTTTTTTAACTATAACCCACCCTTGTGTGTCTCTGATGTATAAATTAAAGCCACACAGAGCTCATTAAAAGCTGAAAAAAAATTGCGAACATTCTTTCAATTTTTTGTGTGGCTGTATAATTTTTTTTTTAAGTTAGCTAAAAATATAATTCAGAAAATGCTGACCGGGTTTAACACTGACACCATTCTTTCTCTCCCTGTATATGTGTGTGTGTGTATATATATATATATATATATATGTATATATATATATATATATGTATACTACCACTATAATTTAATTTGGTATTTATTTTTCTAGCTTGTTTTTAACTATATTTACTGCCTCCTACTAACATTAACTTCCCCTTTGTCCCTTCTGGCCACTATTAATATGAGAACCTTATTCTCTGCAGCTCCTGCCATCTGTAACTGCCTTCCTGTATGTCTCTTTGCATCACTGCCTTTCCATCTCATTTCAAATCTGAGTTGTTGTTGTTTTAAATTTTATTTTTATTACAGTAGTGCCTGGAGGCCTCAGCTAGGAACAGAACCCTATTATATTAGGCACTATACAAGCAAATAGTATGAGACTGTACCTCCTCTGAAGCATTTTAAATCAAATTGATAAGGCAGACAAAGAGTGGGAGAGTGGAAATGTTATCCTTATTTTACAGAAGAACAAGTAAGGCACAAAGAAAAATAAGTGACTAACTCAAGGTTGCACAGGATGTGACAGAGAGACTAATTGAATCCAGATGTCAGTTCAGTGTCTGAACCACAAGATCATTCTTCCTCTCTTTCAGAGTGGTTCTCTTTCTCCTCACCTGTACATCTCCTTTTTCTCTTCCTCTTATTTGTTAATGTTGAGTCTTTAAGTCTGAAGCTATATGTTATGCCTCTGTAAAATACTTTGGCTTGCAAGTGGCATTAATGAAGAGATCCAGTTAACATGTTTGTAATTAGAGGGCACTTCTGGTCTCTACCATTATGGTAAGTGCATAAAATTCATGTGTTTCTTGAATTTCCCAGATGTCATTGCCTAATTCAGCTTGAATCTATGCATTGGTCGATACGGGACACTGTATCTTATTTTTATCCAATGTGCAGGTGTTCTTTTGATGCTCATAATAAGGGTCTTTATGTTTGTGTCTTCAAATGCAAAGAAACATGCTAAAGGAATTGCTGTAAGAAAGAAGTTTGTGTCAGAAATATTATGTAGGTTGCCCTGCTAAGCAGGACAAATACCTTTTAAACAGGTGGTTCTAACTCATGAGCTGCATGGCTATGTCTACACTGGCAAATTAGTCCAGATTAAGGAGGCTTAATCCGGACTAATTTAGCCCATGGCCACACTAGTCTTTCCTTTGTTCGAACTAAGAAATTTCTTACTTTGGACTAAGGAGTGCTTAGTTCGAGCTAGTTACTACCAGCCCTTAGTTCAGACTAACCACCTTAGTTCAAATGTTCTTATGAGCTAAGTCTGGCTTTAATACAGAAATAAAACCTCCTCTGACTACACATTCTACTTTTCACATGCCACACCACTCTGCAACCATGTGGGGTATCATCAAACAATCACACCCATACTTGATGGGGGCCACATCCTGAAAGAAATCTTTTCTGACCCCCTGCTTCTGGCCTCCATATCTCCCCCCATCTTCTCCAAACCCATAATTGAAAGGAAGTCCTCCACCAACTCAAAGCAATGCTAGACTCTGCCAGAACAACATACGTAAAACTTGAAGACAGATCTTCATTCTTACAATGATTAATACATCTCAAGACATACCATTCAAGAGCCAAGGATGCTACCCATAAATATTGTATCGTGACATGTGGTGTACCTCATCCAGTGCACTAGATGACCCAATATCAACTATGTGAGTGAAACTGGACAATCACTATGCTCTCAAATTAACTCACATAGAAAACTGATAAGAGACAAGAACATCATATCACCCATGGACAAACACCTTTCACAAAACAAAACCTCATAGTCCTCATCATCAAATAAAACCTGCAGAACACATTCAAAAGATGAAACTAGGTGATTAAATTTATAAGTTGTTCATTGACACTAAAAAGCATGATCTTAATAAAGATGTTATGGCTTATTACAACAATTTGCAACCCACAAACCTGCTTCCCTTCTATGGCTGCAGGAGTATTCATCTTGAATGGTCCCTTAGAATTTGTATTCACTACTTATGCTAAACAATCTGTTCCCTAATATTTAGCAGCTGTGACAAACCAAGTACCTTTTCCAGACTTGAAGAAGAGTTCTCTGTAGTTTGAAATCTTGTCTCTTTTACCAACAGACATCAGCCCAATAAAAGTATGATATCGCATACTTTGCCATTCTCAGTGTATGACTGACCTTCTGGAAGCAGCCTTAGGCTTAGCCGAATGACTGGTCAACACTTAAAACTTAACTTAACCTAGCTACATTGCTCTGGGCTGTGTAAAAATGTCATACCTTATACAATGTAGTTAGGTTGACCTACCACCCCACTATAGAGTCTTCTATCTACATAACTGTTGCCTCTTGAGGTGCTAAATTTACTATAGCCATGGAAGAAATCCTTTTGTCAGTAAAGGTCTCTACTACAGTGGTGTAGTTGCAGATGTGCCACAGCAGTGCTTGTAGTGTAGAAATAGCCTTTGCTGGCCTTTAGCATTCTACTGTTGGGCTCCCCTTACCCTCTAAATGAAAGGAAGAGTTCTGTATGGGTGATTTTTTCTTAAATTATCATGTATCTCAGAAAAAAACTCCAGTGATAATGGATTTGTTTCCAAGCTTTAATAATCATTACAGTCCAAAGATGTATTAGGAATGGCTTATATTCTTCTCATCCTATTATCCTCCCCATCTTCTTATTGTTGATAGTATTATTATTTCTATTACCTTAGTTGTAGTAACCCCACTCATGAATGAGGATCCCACTGTGACTGATGCTGTACAAACACAGAAAAGTAGTTCCAAAGGGGTAGCTATGTTAGTCTAGTTCAGCAAAACAAACAAGGAGTCTCGTGGCACATCTAAAGAATAGCAAATTTATTTATCGCATGAGCTTTCGTAGGCAAAAAAATCCCATTTCATCAGGTGTTTGAAGAGTCTTTGAAGTGGGATTTTTCTCCCATAAAAGCTCATACAATAAATACATTTGTTAGTCTTTAAAAGTGCCACAAGACTCCTTGTTTGTTTTACAGTAAAGAATTGTGGTTCCTAGCGCAGAGAATTTACAAAATAAATGTAAGTCAAGAGACAATAGATAGATATGGACAGACAGGTGGTCAATATGATCAGCAATGGTGTCAGGACACCTGTGATGTAATCATTGTCAAGACTTCTATGGGTATCCTGAAGAGGGCAGTTGTAAGGAGGGATCTGAGGGAAGATAATGAAGTAGCTTTGCAGCTGTTCATGTGATGCTCTTATTAAGTATGCAGGACGGAGCAAGAGAAAACAATGTAGGTGCTTGTTTGAAAATTTGGCTTGATACTGAATGAGAGTTGATAGATAGAGTGGGTATTGGTCAGGAAGGGTCTTGGAAATGAAGACAAGTAGGTTCTGTCTGATGTGATAAAGAAGAAGGAGCCAGTCAATGGACAAATTCAAAGAAGCGTGACAAGGTCAAAGCAGGAGAGTGATCTTTACAGGAGCACTCTGAATGGGAATGGGTAGAGAAAGATTGCACTTGTCAAGGCTGGAGAGAAGGATGGTGCAATAATCAAGATGCAAGTTAATGAGATCCTAAACATGGGTTTGGCTTTGCAACTAGACAGGAAAGGCCATATCTTAGATATATTCTAAAAAAGGAATTTGCAAGATTTAGACATAGCCCTGGAGAATAGTCTAAAACAAGGATGATGTCCAGGTTACAGGCAGGATGGTGGTTTTATCCACAGTGATCAAGACAGAAGGTTAAGGGAAGAATTTGGCAAGAAAGATTAAGAGGCCTGTTTTAGTAATGTTAAGTCTAAGCTTATGGTTATGGCTCGCCATCCATGAGGGAAGTTAAAAACCCAAACCGAATGGTAATATTTTCTTTTCCTGTTTTGTGTGCCTTTCCACTTCCACAATATATATGGAAATAGGAAAAGAAATGTCCATGGCTGTTTTTCATTATTGCCAATAGTGATCAAACCAGAATAATATTTTTAATATTTCTGGGCTGAATTCTAGACCAAAAATTATTTATATCTATACTTTTGGATGCCTTTTCAATCTTCTGGACTTTTTGAAGTTACACCATTGTTACTCTAAATTCCTACTTTGTTTGTTCATGTCTGTTGCACTATTAGGAGAGCCATGAAACTATTACGATACTGGAAATTTTAAAGGAATAAAGCTATATGTACCTTTGCTAAATGATGAATAAAGTGGAAGTGATAACTATCTGTAGTACTGTATTTTAAAATTATATACTCAAGAGGGATAGGCAGCATTTACTGTAAAAAAAAAAAAAGACTTGTAACTAAGAAGAATGAAATAATATTAAGACAATAGTCCACAAACTATCTTTCATGGACCACTTTTGGTTCACAAGCACTTCCTGGGGGGGGTCTTTAGAGAGCTGGCAGCAGGGCTGGATTAAGACATGCTGAGGCCCTAAACTAAGTCAAGATTCAGAGGCTACATACCATTAAAAAAAAAAGAGAGAAAAAAATGTATTACATTATAATAGAAAGGGTAAGGAGGCCCCTCACAATGGATATGTCTATACTGGAGCCATAAGTTGATTCAAGCAGGCTAAAGTTGATGTAAACAACTCCCTGGCCACATTTGGAGTTCATTAAGTCGACTTAAGCACTTGCCTAAGTCAGCTTAAATAACTCTTACCCTTAAAGTCAACTTTAAAGGTTAAGTTGACTTTATTAAGTTGACACAACAAAATGTGGCCGTTAAATTTGACTTAATAAAGTCAACTTAAGGCATGTCAGCCATTTAAGCTGATGTTATAAAGTCAACTTAAGGCAGGGGACCCATTTAAAGTTGACTTAAACAAATGAGGACTCTCTAAGTCGACTTAATAAAGTTGACTTTAAGTTGCCCTTATTAAGTCAGCTTACCTGAGACCTCTAGTGTAGACATAGCCAATGTGAGGCCATAAGCCATGGCTTACTTGGCTTGTGCCTAAATCTGGCATTGGCTGGTAGGTAACTTGCTGCTTTCTCTTTGCTTCTGCACTGTGAAGAAAAGTTTGCACTCTATACACCTGCAAAGCAGCTGGAAAAAATAGGAGTCAACACTGCCTTCACTTTTGGATGCTCTTCCACAGAGAAGGAGAGGAAACGAGAGATGACAGCATCACTAGAACAAGAGCTGCCAGTGTGACCAATGTTGTCAAAGGGATGTCCAAAGGAACAGGAGAATTAGGAACCAGACAGCATGGCCAGAAGAGTGGAGAAAGAGGACAACCAGCTAATTAGAAAACAGAATCTCCAGAAAAACAGGGGAGAGGAGAACCAGCTAGTTGAGCCACATGAAGGTGACAATTAGCACTGCAGAAGTACAGGAAGGCAGAGGAGAAGGGGAGCAGGTTTTAGAGAAAAAAAAGCAGGCTTCTGGAAAAAAGACCAACAGATGGAAGTGGGAGATACAATGAAGGGTACAAGAAGACAGGATGAAATCTCTCTCTTCACAAAGCACCAATCTTTAAAATATAGAAGTATTATACCTTTCCATAAAAACAGTCATTGTAGCTCCACAGGGATGCTTGTGACTGTGAGGGTATGGCCACACACACTTCTTATTTCGAAACAACAGAGGTTGTTTCGAAATAAGAAGTGCCATGGCCACACGACGCACGGCCATTTCGAAACAAGCAAACAGCTTGTTTCGAAATGGCCGTGTTCCTCCTGAAACAACTTAAACCTCGTTTCCTGTCGAAACAGAGTTGTTTCAAAAGGGAGGTTTCGAAACAGCCCTGTTTGGACATGTTGTCCCCGCCCCACACACACACCCCTGGCAGGAGCGTCGGCGCGGGGATTCCGTGCCGGCGCTCACTCCGGCCCTGGCAGCAGCGGTCTCCAGCCGTGCGCCGGGGCCACGCCCCCAGGTTTGGGGGCAAGGGGGGGCTTTAAAGCCCCCGGGGTGAGGCGCCCCCCTGCCTTCTCGTGGTGGGTGCCTGCAGCCCCTGCTTTAGCCCGCCGGTGCCTGCAATTCCCCTCCCCAGGCGGAATAGCAGGTCCACACGCTGCCTTATTTCGAGGCCAAAGTTTTTTGTCCTCGAAATAAGTTGTTTCGAAATAATATGTTATTTCGAAACAGCTTGTTTCGAAACCTCTTGTTTCGAAACAAGCCCTCCCCGTGTGAACATAGCCTGAATGGGAGAGGAGTGTTTCTGTATAATAACAAATGAGAAGGGAGCTGATTGTCATGGGTCTCTAATAAGAAATGATAGACACTGTGCTAGACCATCAGAACCCCTCTGTTAAAAAGAAAGAGTTCCATAGAATTCTGTGAGGAAAAGGACAGTGAAGCCTACAAAGTAGTAATGTTGCAGTTGTTGAAGAGAATGGGAGTTCGGCTATTGATTTCATTTATAGCTCAAACCCTGTGCAGCTCCATTGACTTCAATGGAGTTACACGAGCTGCAAATGAGGGCCTAATGTGGCTCCTCAGATATGGAATATGGAAGTCTGTTGCTGAATTATTTAAAATTAGCCCCAAAATAGTTCTATGAATCATGCCATAGAAAGTAATTCTGCATTCACTGGGTCACTAACAGGGGTGAAATCCTGGGTCCCTTGGAGTCAATGGGATTTTACCCTCTGAGTTCTATGGAACTGGAATTTCATCTTAAGTTTTTTTCACCTTCGACTTCTGTGATTATATAGTCTGACTCTCACCGCTCTTAGGGTATGTCTACACTGGAGCCTTAGGTTGACTTAACCTTCCTTAAGTTGACCCAAGGAACACTCTGGCCATGTTTGAAATTTATTAAATTGTCTTAAGGGCTTCCTTAAGTCGACTTAATAAGACCATCTGTTAAGGTCAGCTTAACAATTAAATTGACTTTATTATGTTGACTTAAGCCAATGTGGATTAAGGCAGTGTGGAGTTTAAGTCGACTCTGTTAAATCGACATAAGCTAGTGTGGCCACAGGCAGTTGGGACTCTGTAAATTGACTAAATAGGAGTGTGGGCACTCTAAGTCAACTTAACAAGGTCGACTTTAAGTTGACTTGCATTCGACCTTGTTAAGTCAACTCAACTGAACCTCCAGTGTAGACATACCCCTTCATTGGTGTAAGCCCATTGGTTTTGATGCAATTCTGATTTATATCACTTGAGAGGAAAATCAGTGAAGAAAACCTAATGAGTTCTCCTGGAACCTATGTAACATGTAAGCTGATATCATTCAGTTATACAGGCAGGTCAAACCACATATTCTTTCCCATTATATCTTTAATTTGTCAGACACATGAAGCACAATCTTCTGAAATTAAACATTAGCAAGAGAATAAGGGAGCTGAGTAGCTGAAATAACTGGATGAGAAATCATAGGTCAAGGTTTCTTTTGACTGAGCAAGCCCTGATCTCTACAATAAAAATTTTAAGAGTGCCTTCCCTTGTAATTACATTGCTGCAGGATTAAACTGGTTTACTGCCTTCTAAGACTATGACTTCTGCTGCTGCTAGCACCTGATTCTCAGCACTGCCTCACCCAAGTTATCTCATGAAAGATCCAATGTCCTCTTTCTGTAGAAGGGAATATGTCTCAGCTGCCATATTGGACATTAATGAGGCAGGATTTTTATTCACTAAGCAGAAACACTTTCTTAATTTTTGTGACAAGAAGGTTGCAGGTTTGAGGCCCCTTCATTACATGACATGAGGACAACAGGAGTCAACATTACACATATAATATTTTAATGGGATTTGTCACACACCATCTGTGCAGAGTTATAAACTATTCCAGTTTGCTAACAGTAAAGAACCTACGTCATGCAGCAGCTATAATCCTTCACAGGCAGAAGATGAACTCAGTGACCAGTAATTCTTTTCCATTTCTAATTACTCTGATACCAGTGATCTCCTCAGTTTTATCTAGTAGTGAAGAAAATACAATTTATTCATTGTTCATCACATTTCATAATAGTGAAACAGGTTATAAAAACAAACAGGATGGCTAAGGTTATCTATATTATCTCTTGCTAGCTAAGGGAAGCTAGATTCAGCTTGAAAAGAAGGAGTTAAAGCAATTGACAGACTCTGTTTTCAGGCCATTAATTGACTTTTTGCCATTTTGGTTTTTTAACAGTAGCCTCAGAAGTAAAGGCTTCATTTTTATGTGTCATGTGATGCTACATATATTTATGGTAGTGTGCAAGGTCTTGGGGCAGAAGGTCCTTCCCATATGTGCAAATTATGTGTTCCTTTCAGGTTATAATTGGGGCCTTGGCTTCATCTTTGGAACACTGTGTACTCTGCAAGTTGTTTTTATGTTTAAATTTTTCCATTTTATAGTGATCATAACTTGTTTAGGGCTTTTTTCACAGCCCAAGAAAAATAAGGATTGTATAAAAGCTTCAGGTCTTTGATGATTTAATTATCCAGCCAAAGCCATGTTACACTTATAAAGATTCACAGTATAACAAGTGTTTTGAAAATGAAGCTAGCTTAATTGGTAACCATTAGTAAGGTGGATCAAGGTGGTTTCTGCATGTATCTAAGCTTGAAGCAAAGTGTTTTAGATGAACTGCAGTGGCAATCTAAGCCAAAAAATGACTATAGCAAGGCAAGGTAAAGACATGAATCCTTGCCCACAAGGAAAGAAAAGGGAAGGAATTAGTATTGAATCCTGTGGAAATTGTAGCTAACGTTACAGATCATGCAACCAAACAGTAAAGAAAACCCTACACAAAGTGTAAATACAGAGCCAGATGCAATGGAACTATGTTGATTTGCAACAGTTGATGATAGGGTTATCTTTATGTTATGGGCTCAATGAAAACTAATGTCCATTTCTGAATGTATTTGAAATCAGTGGCTAAACTTACACAGTCTTCAGTGACAACAGAATACCTTAAAACATAAATCTTAGACATAATACTAGCATTGTTTTAAATTCTGTACTGCTTGAATATATCTACTGATTCATTTTTACCACCTACTGTTCATTTGCTGAAAATCTACCCTTGTAAAATATCCAACTACTTTATATTTATATTAAAAATAAATACAAATAATTATGAAAAGCCTGACAAGCTATAAATATCAAATGAACTATAATAGTTTTAATCTGGAATGTGAATTGCCAAGACAATAGGCCACAGAGTGATGGAAACAACATTTAATGTTCTGTAGCTACCATGTAGTGTGATTTGGCAGCTGGGAAGCAGGCGAAGAGCCTGTAGTGTGTGACCATCCAGTGTTCCATGGGGATGGTTGTGGTTCATGAACCATAGTTTGAGAACCACTGTGCTAGGCAACTATTCTTCTCAAAAGGATGTATTCAATGTGAATGATATAATACACACATATGGCTTGATGTGACTCACTAATACAACAATCTCCAGTAAAGTAATTGGTGGTTCAACAGTGGTCAGAGAAAATTGCTACTGATTTAGGGTTAATTGAACATAACATCTCTCAAGGCATCATGATGGATATGGGAACTTTTAAAAGAAAAGGCATAAATAATTGTAAACTAATCCATGAACAAGCATTAACCAAGTGAAAGGAAACAGAACTTTTCCATATTTTTCAAGAAAATGGCACTGGTGTTTGAGTTTACAGCCTCTTGTCTTTTGATGACTATTTAATGACGTTGCCTGAAGCCTGGCATATAGGAAATGAGTAATAAGTACATCTGTTCCACAGTCCTATCTGGAAATCAAGTTGATTATGGTTCAAAGTTTGAAGTCATAACAAGGTCAGTTGCACACACTATCCTAGATGATTAATGCTGAACATTTTAACTTTGTAGGATCTCTGGGATTTTATAATAAACATTTCCTGCGGGGCACTTCAGTCCCCTTTATCAAACTTTAAGCCGGTTTCTGAGCACAGACAAATTTTGAGAATTCTGAAAGGAACTGTGTCAGCTTTAATGTCATCAGGGAGAAAGTCTAGTCTCTCTGACTTTAGGTTTCCCCTAAATATCTATTTGTATCCTCACTAATTGCCACTAAACAGAAGCAATCTGCCTGAAATTTGATTTTCTTCCATAAAGTTAGACTATTTTTCTTTGATGCTTAGAGAGACTCTGAGAAGAATTATAGAAGAAATACATCATGGAAAAATGGAGGTGGGTTTCACCTTTTGGTTCCTAGTATCTCTAGAACAGCTTTCTGAGAAACACAAACTTCCCTTTATTCTGCTGAGCTTGAGGAGAAATACTACCTTTTTTGGCTTCTTAACATCTCTGGTGAGTGCAGTTAGTGAAGTAGTGACATAGATGTCTCCGTATGCATTTGAAAATATGTGTGTGACTTGTACACAATAATTAAATCCATGTACAAATACAGTCAATGTTACATGTGCATATATAGAGTTAGTACCTCAACTATAGCCAAGGAATAACTGTGCAGCTGGGAAGCAGAAGTAAAGTTTAAGACCCCATTGCTCCCTTGTTCCTCGAGTCATTTTCCTCTGGGCTGCTTCCCTGATGAAAATAATTATGGATGGTTGCCTATGGCTTCTCATTTAAGCAGTTAGAAATTGCAGAGACACGCAGATGCTCTGGCCATTCTCCTGTTTTTTGGGTTGCATTCCTTGTATGGGCTCCAGTCAAAATGAGGAGGTGGCAAAGTACTCTCTCCAAGTACTCTGTGCCACTCATCTGCACAGGGCAGGGATCCTCTTGTAGGCAGCTGAGCAGGTTTGTGGGCAGCTTTGAGTCAGCTGAGAGGTGCTAAGTTACCCTTGTGCAGTCTGGGACCTGGCTAAAAGCTTGGTATGTTCTTCAACTCCCAAGGCCTGCTAAGAGTGAAGTGATTTGAACACCAACAGCCAAATTCTGCTAACAGTTACACTAGTGTATATCCAAAGTAACATCAATGAACATTCTGCATTTATGCTGATGGACATGCAACCAGAATTTGGCTCCCAAAAAGCTGTATAATTGCCTTATTTGAATTTAGCAGGTGTTTTGTCTTCAGAGGTGTGACTGTTATGAACTGTTACTATGAAATAATAAACCAGATGCTGCTCTCGCTTACAGTGTGGCAACTTCAAAGGGATTGTTGGGAGGCAAATGAGAGCAGAATTCAGTCTATTTGTCAATAAATGGTCATCACTTTTCTTATTAGTAAAAATCCAGACCTTGCCTTGTTTCTGTGTGTTAATTATATAGATACACACAGAAGGACCAACCCTTCTTCAATCAGTGACAATTTAGAAATTAATAAATGCCTTTTGCACTTGCCTGATCTCCAGCCTCATCCTCTGTCCCAAGATTTTTTCTCTTGATCTAAATGTCATGAGCTCTCAGGCTTCCTTCACCCAATCAAATTTCAGCCCCATTCTTATCATCCGCATGCTCTGAGAACACCTCACAACTAATATACCTCTCCCACAGAATATCTGAACACCAATCTGTACTTCCCGGTCCTCCTACTATTTCTCCTTGCTCCTACAGCAAATGTCAAACCCACTCAGCAAATCCAGCCTTGACCCAATACCTTTCTTCTACTAATAAGTATTTACATACTGTGTATGTGCTATGATTAAAGCATGCTTATCCAACCTATGGCCCATGGGTTGGACTCTGGCCCAGCAAGGGCTGTTATCTACCCTGCAGCCTTGCTGTGCTGGCAACTGGCACCTGGTGAGGGCCTTTTTGAAATCCCCTGCCCTGCATGTGCCTCTGCACATGGCCCAGGGTGGGAGACCTGGCCAGGGAGCAACTCTGGGGGCTGGATGCAGCCTCTTTGAGCAACATAGGGTAGGTACGTGGGTGTGGGGGGGCACAGAGGGAGGGGTTTGGGAACTGGTTGGGGGAAAGAAGGAGTCAGGAGTCTGGCGTCCAGTTGGGGAGGAGGTTTGAGGAGGTGGCATAGGGTGGCAGGGGCTGGGATTGGGCCCAGGTGCTGGGGGTGTGATGCGGGCCAGGGAGATGACCTGGGGTGGGAAAAGGGTTGGGGGTTAGTGTAGGGCTGTGGGAGGGAACATGGACCAGGGAAGGTGCCAGGGAGGCAGTACAGGGCAGTGGAGCGTAGGGGTGGGCCAGGGGGCTGGTATAGGCTGGAATTGAGCCAGAGATGTGATGCAAGGCTGCAAGAGGTCGCCAAGGACTGGAATCAGGCTGTGAGGGTTGGGGGGGAGCATGGCAAGGGTGGGGAAGGTGGCGTGAGGCTGGGAAATAGCGTCAAGGGGTCATAGTGGGGGCAAAGTTGAACAGGGAAAGTGCTGTGGAAATTGCACAGAGTGGGGGGGGGGGCAGAATTGGGCCCAAAGAGGCAGTACAGGGCTGGGAGGTGGCACAAGGTCCCAGGGGCAGCGTTGGGCTAGAATTGGGCATGGAAGAGCAGTGTAGGATAGGAATTTCTGTGAGGGGGCCAGGAGCAGCATCAGAGGAGTGGCTTAAGGCTGGGATAGGAGTCAGGCAGGTTGCTCAAGGCAGTGGTGTGCTGGGCTGGGACTGGGGCCATGGAAGAGGCTGTTGGGTTGGGATTGGGGCCAGGGGAGGCATGGTGCCCTGGTGGTGGCATGGGCTGGGATCCAGCTGAAGAGGAGTGCTGGGCAAGGCTTAGGGCTGGGAAAGGATCAGGGGGCAGCTTGGGACTGGGGAGCATGGCACAAAACCAAAAAGAGGTCGGGGTGGTGCCAGGCGAGGGGGATGGCATGGATGGGGTGGTACAAGAGTGGTGTGGGGCTGGAGAAGGGTCTGGAGGGATGGTGCGGTGCTGGGAGCAGGGCTGAGGATAGGAGGGCAGCATAAGGCTAAGATCGGGGCAGGAAGTGGCCCAAGGCCTGGGAGCCAATGGGGAAGGGTTCGGGGAGCTGATCGAGCACAGAGAGGATTGGGAGACAGTGAGGTTGAGGGAAAAGAAAGTAGCAGGCCCCATCACCCAGCAGCACTGTTTCTCTGCCCTCCTGCCCCACCCTTGCCACCCCATCCCTTCCAGGCTCCCCCACCACCCCACCCCTGTCCTTCCTAGCATCACTACCCTGCCCTGACTCCTGGATTAAGGAGTAACTATATGGTTTCAGGTTCCAGAGGAATAAGTGTGTTAGTTCAGTCCAGTAAGCCAAACTCGGAGTCCTCTGGCACTTCTAAAGACTAGCATACTTATTTATTGCAGGAGCTTTCATGGGTAGAATCTCATTTTGATTCTATCCCAGAAAAGCTCCTGCAATAAATAAACTTGTTACTACAGAACTCTGTTGGTTTTACATGGTCCCATGGTTTGTTTCACAGGGGACCAATAAATATTTTCATTACACTGAATTACTATGTATCAAATGTGACTTAAATGTGTGGAAAGTGATTTTAGATTTAAACAATACATAAAGCGCTAGAATCCCTACTCACTGGACCTAGGTGAGCCCTGATGCAGGAGAGTAAAATGTCATTAATGTTGCATCCCCTTACATATACTGAGCAAAATTTAGCCTATTTTCTTCAAGCATTGTTATTTTCAGACATATAGACTGTAAGACAAAAACAAACAAACAAAAAGGAATCAGGAGCAATTTCTGGAAAATAATTTCGTGGTCCTCTACGGGTATGTCTATACTACAATTAGGCACCCACAGCTGGCTCATGCCAGCTGACTCCGGCTTGCAGGATTTAGGCTAAGGGGGTTGTTTAATTGTGGTATAGACATTTGGGCTCAGGCTAGTGCCTGAGCTCTTGGACCTTGCCCCCTTGCAGAGTCCTAGAGTCTGATCTCTGGCTCATATGTCTACACTGCAATGAAACAGCCCTGTAGCCTGAACCCTGTGAGACCAAGTCATCTGGCATGGGATAGCTGTAGTTTGGTAATTGCCATGTAGATGTACCCTCAGGAACCACTGTGGAAGGAAATCTCCCTTGACACAACAATTCCATTCCTCACCACCCTCTTGTTGTTCTTGTCATTTACCAATGACATTAAATCATTTTGGATTCTATAATGAAGGCCATCTGGAGACTTAGAAGGAAGGGGCAGCAAATTCTTTATTGCTATATCATGCTTACTTCTGTGAAGCAAAGCCACACTACGGATCAGTCACCTTCTGGACTACAACTTGCAAATAAAATCTCAAAAGATATCAAGCAACTTCAAAACCAATTTTCAGATACTGTTGGGGAAGTGAAATGAGTTGGGGAATGGGTTCATCAGCAAAGGCTTTTAACACAGAGTTGCAATGTGTTGCACAGATGAATGATCAAATAGATTATTTATGTCAAATTCTGCCCTTGGTTAAAGTATGAGGCACTGCTATGCCAGGGAAAAAATTAAAGGCGGACAAAATAAGTCATAATACAAGAAAAACTAAAAACCAAACTCACATGAGAGAAACATGTGAGAGGAGACCCAAGGTGAGATGTGAGTGAGCCTGTGCATCTAAAACTTGGAAATTTTTCAACTTTGCACCCATCAGCCTAAAATGGTGCCAGAAAAAGCCAGAAGCACTTACATCTTGCAAACAGAACTGTGATTTGGCTGCATGTAAAGACAGTGTGGGTATGTCCACATGTAGGTTTTAAAGTGAAACAATTGTTTCGCTTTTAAAAAAAATTTTGTCCACATGACATTTTGTTGTTTTGATATGACAAGCTCCGTCATATCGGAACAACAAAAGTTAAATCGATATAATAAGACCTGGCAGGGAATCAAAACGACCTTTAAATTGAGACCGTCATTTTGAAACAACACCTTTGGGATGTGCTGTTTCAAAACAACATTGTCTCAATTCAAGGGGTTGACCTTCCTCCCAGGGTGCATGGCACTCTGGCCAGGAAGGGGGGACGTAGGGTGGGCGAGGGCAGGGATTGCAGGGTGCCTGGCATTCCCCACCACTGGCTGGGCTGTGGGGGCAGGGAGCCTGGTGCGCTAGCATCACCCCGTTGCTAGCTGGGCTGCGGGGAAAGGGAGCCCAGCATGCCTGGCATCCCCCTGTGCTTGCAGAGGGGCCAGAGGACAGACATCACCGTGTGCTCCACATCACCCCATGCTTGCAGGGGGTTGGAGGGGACAGAGATCGCCAGGCACCCTGCACCACCCTGTGCTTGCAGGGTGGTGAGGGGCACAGAGATTGCCTGGCATCCTGCATCCACCCCACGCTTGCAGGGCAGATGTGGGGGACAGAGATCGCCGGGTGGCCCACATCCCTCCGTGCCTGCAAGGTGGAGGGAGGGACAGAGATCGCTGGGCACCCAACAATCTCTGTGCCCCCCGCTGCCTGGCAAGTGTGGGGCATGCTGGGCACCTGGCAATCCCTGCCCCCATGTGCCCGGCTAATGTGAGGAGCAGAGGGGTGCAGAGTGCACAAGGCTGCCTGCCCCTGGGGTTCTGCAAGTGCGGGGGGAGCAGGGGGCCCTGGGCTCCGTTCCCTGCGCCCAGCAATGGGGGATGCCGGGGGCACCCCGTCCCATCTCGCCCCTGCCTGGCTGCGCCTGAAGGCTGAAGGCAGTCTGGTGGGATGTCTTTTCCCTCACTGGGCTCTGGGAGCCCAGAGCCAGTGGGGGCTTTTTTTCTCCTGCCATTGGCGCTCCTGGGGAGAGCCAGGCAAGGGATTGGGTGGCAACATGGCCCTGCCGGGGGTGGGGGGCATGTTGCCACACCTCCCATGGTCCCCCTCTCCTAAATTGACCTAGCAAGTCCTGCCCTGGACATGCTAGTTTGATTTGTGGGGGGGGTTGTTTTTTGTTTTTGTGGGGACCCATTCAATAGATTTTAGTTAAATCGATTTAATGATTGTTATATCAATTTAACTTAAATAGCTTCCAGTTAAATTGGCATAACTCCCTGTGTGTGGACATAGCCTTTATGTCTGTAAAACATTAAGGCCAAACTATGCACATTACTATTTATTATACTGTATTTATTTAATATTTGTGAAAGCTGGACCAGCAACTAAAATTTTTCCATGAGAAATTTCAAAAATTTTCCTCCGCTGAAATCTGGCCAGCGTTTCTGCTGACACAAAGGTCAATCAAGAAAGTAAGAGGAGGAATCTGGTCAGTACTGAGGTGTTTTTTTTGTGTTTTTTTTTTTTTTTTTTAATACACTGCCCACTGGGCAAGTCTGTGTTTTAGACTTTGTGCTTTCAGGAATTATTAATGTGCTGAAAAAGGGGGGTGTGACCACAAACTGCTGGTGCTAATTTGGAAACTAATGGGAGTTATGCAAAGGTGGCTTTAAACTGAAGTGTGGTTTGCAAGTCATGATGTGGACAAAGAAAGAAAAGTTAAGGGGAACCCCTGCATGAATGTTTCTTTTATCTTTTTTTTTTTTTTTTTGGTTTGAAGCAGTTTTCCTTTCCTTTCCTGTTGTTACATGATACTGTTATTGCACCAGTGGAGTTTTCTGTTTAAAGTAACAGAGAGAAAGTTTCCCAAGCAAAAAATGAAGTACAGGCTCTGTGACTAACAACTCTGAGTGCTTTGCAGGAGCCAGAAAGTATTTAAAAGGTTTAAAGGTTGAAGTTCATGGGATGTAGCTTTACAAGTTTGTTACTCTGATCACTCAACTGATAAAGGAGCATGTGTCAAAGGGAAGCCGTTGCAATAATTGAAAGCGATAAAAAGCATGTTTGGAACAGTACTGTCCAACAGAAATGGCATAATCCCTATTCTTCAGGCCAGAGTATTCCCACTGTTTTGCACCACTGCAACAACATAGGGTAGTCCTAAACCCAGCGCTGATCTATCATAGGATTCCTTCTACCCAGGAGATACCTCTAAATGTCTAATGGAACGGTGCCCCGCTTACTAAGCTGGGTCCAAAACTGGATATGAGTCAGAACTTCTCCTTTGTTTGTTGTGTATTTGGATTTGTGCCTCTGGTTCAGCCCATTATAGAGCTTGGTCTTTGTCATGAAGTTTGGATCTGGATCTAAATTTCTCTAAAGTTAAATGTCCAGTGTTCTGATTCCCAACAACAAGAAATTTCTAATGAACACATTGGAGATTGTTCTCCTTTTGTGCTCCTTTCGTAAATCAGAACTCATTTGATTGAAGACAAAAGAGTGACTCTAGTGCAGAAGTGATTCAAGAGCCTGGAGAATCAGCCCCTATGTTTGCTGAAGCATTATAATATGTGTAGAATGTATACATCAGTATATGACCTGCTCCTATGTGCTTGCCAAGACACTCCTCTCTCTTAAACGTTGCCTGTGTTTTGTCTAGCATTTGCCTTGTCATATTGGACAAGGATCATGACTTGACTGAAAACTGCTGAACACACTTACAGCAACATATACATCTTTTTAAAGAATTATAGTGTAAACCAATGTTTACAGTGAAATGTGTGGGAAATTCATTTCTTAATAATTGACTTAATGTTGCCATTAACTTCTGATTATATTTATAGGCCATTTCTTTGTGCAAATTTTACTATAAATACTATTCTTAAAGGTGGAGTTAAGAAAATCTAGCAATTCACTGCAGAGCTATTACATTTTCTGAGCAGCAGAAATATTTTTCTGCTACACTATTTCTTTCAGGCAGACAGAAGGTCAGGCTTACCCTTTGGGCTGGACAGGAGTGGAACAAGTGCTGACATTTCAGTAACTCACTCTGGATTGATAAATTCTGTTTTTGAAGAATCTTTCTACAGAGATCAGTATGCAACTCTCTTTTCCAAACAAGCTACCTCCCATGCCAATAGCTGCTTAATATTTAACATTTTATTCAAATACCTGCAAAGGCACCCATTCATAGACTCATAGGCTATCTCCACACATACGCAGTTAAATTGATTTAAGTTAAACAGATTTAATAAAATCCTATAAAATCATTAAAACGATTTAAATTAAATTGATTTAACAGGTCCCCACTAGAAACTCAAATCGAACTAGCATGTCCAGGGACAGGACTTGCTAGTTCACTTGCGGAGAGGAGCACCATGGCAAGATGGTCCCCTAGAATGGCTATGTCCCCACTCAATATATAGAAAAAAGACATCACCCTGTGAAGGAGAAGGGCAAAACTGTTAAATTGAAATAACAGTTAAATCGAAATAACACGTCCACACTGTGTTATTTCAAAATAACAGTTGTGATTTAACAGTCATTTTGATATAATACTAGGTTTTATTATATTGAAATGACTTTCTTTATTGTGAGAGAGGGGAGCTCCTTATCTTGATATAAGGAAACATAATGTATACCTGCAATCTTTTAAATCAAAATAATCTGTATTATTTCTATTTAAACACTGTGTGTGGACATACCCATAGAATATTAGGGTTGGAAGGGACGTCAGGAGATCATCTAGTTCAACCCTCTGCTCAAAGCAGGACCCACTCCAACTATATTAGGTGTGCCCATTCTATACGACATGTACCTGTCCTATATGTGGAAACATAAACTATAGTGTAAAGGACTGCCCATTATTGTTCACCAGACCCTGACCTTCAGCATATTCCTTCCTCACTCATCTGAAGAAAAAGGGTGGTTCCTAGACCTTATCTTCTGTACCAAGATCCTTTCGTCCAAAGTCTTGTCCTGTCATTTCCTAAGTGAATGTGAAATACTGCCAGTTCACACAGTAGCGTTTTACATTCTTTGCACACTGCAAATGACTACACAAGGTGTAAAGCAATGGCAAATCAGATCCAATAAATCAAATTAAATTCCTTTGACCATCTAAACTGCAGACACACATTCCTTCCTGCTTTATTGCTGAGGTTGCTATTGAGGTTTCCATCTTCCACTTTATTTTAAGTGATTTAAAGCTGATTAAAGAGTCATTAAAAAGTGATAAAATATCTCCATGCCTGAAATCTGATTATAAAGGGATTCCCATTCTTCATTCACCATTTACTATGTTAATAGAGCAGCTGCTGTCACCAGTGTCTTCTAATCCAACTCTGATAATTTTAGCTGAGACTGTCTTCACTGTAAGAAGGAATGTATTGATTCACTATAGCTTTCTTAACATAAAATACTAGCGGAGGCCAGATACTGCTAGTTTTAACCGTGATGTAGCTAGTTGTCAACTCTCTGTCTCTGCCTGGAGCTTATCTTGATTAGCTACACTGAAGTAAATAATACAGTTCTTTGTCTCTGCTCAGATTTTACACTGAGCGGTCTTTTTTGTTTGTTTTTGCAGTGAAACCATAACTGTGTATATGTGGTGTCAAGAAGGCAAAGCATGAGGTCGGGAGAGAGAACATGATGATATGGTGTGATGTGGAATAAAAATTCTATCTGTGTGAACTAGGATGGCTGCATTACTCGGGAGTGGCAAAACTACGCAGCCAAATTCCACAGGGGTGGCCATATTAGTCTTGTTCAGCAAAACAAGCAAGAAGTCATGTGGCACTTAACAGGGCCATCCCTAGAGTGGGTGTGCGGCAGCGCAGCCATGGAGGGACAGCAGTTAGGGCCCCACGCTGCCCTGCTCACAGCAGGACAACGCAGGGCCCACAGAACCCCCACACCCTCAAGGATGGCCCTGGCACTTAAAGACTAAGAAACCATGGAGGTTTATTCCAGACATTTCAAATTAGCACCAATAAACCCAGTAGAGCAAAGCAATCCTTTCTGTACTCTATATTGCTAGTTACATGAATTCTGAATTACAGTTCAGTAAAGTTTTAGTGAGGCCCAGGACCTATGTTGCCTCTGCAGTTGGATGCAAGTCTCAGGATGGAGCGGAAAAAAATATCTTTCAAATTATGTCATATCCACTTGTTTGTTTGGTTGGTTTTTTGGTTTTTTTAGTTTATAAATTCTTTACAGCAGGAATTTCTGTAGGGAATGCTAGAAGGCATTAGTGTGTGTGAACCTGGGACAGTAAGGTAAGTGGGTTTTGTTAGGACAGCTTACTGGAATGGAAACAGTGTTTTTATGGGTAAATTGCTACAGTCCATTCCTAATTTGATACTGAATAACTGCAAAGGAATGCACATGTAACTGGACACTCACTTCAGCCTTAAACCATAGTTAATCTGAGTCATTAAAATGGTAGTGAAATCAAGAAGGGACATTGAAAATTACTGCATGGTCATGTTGTTTCAGTCAATAAACAATACACATTTTTATATTCGAGCATTGGGCTTTCATATTGCACTCTGTGCCCAGACCATCACAAGTGGCTCTTATAATCAGGTAAGAACTGCTTTCCTAAGCATAAGACTCAGTGACACACTAACAGCTCACTTATCTAAACATCTCTTCATAGCTGCTGTCAAAGAATCTCTAATGTCTCACTCTCAGGGCACTTCATGTTATTCTAAGTCACTGGAACAATATAGTTTTTGGGAATGTTAAGTTATTGCTAAGACTCAAACCCGCTTGCTTCAGTGAGGGTATGAATACAATTGCTGTGGCATTGTTATGGGGTTTGGCATGCGGACTCTACATAATGTGATAATCACTATGGGTCAGATCAGACAGCATAAAGCCAAAATACCGTACCCAGAGGTAAACTTCTGACCTTGTGGGATTTTTCTCTCCAAAAAATGTTTTGAAAAAGAAATAATTACTACCCTTTCATAACAGATTTTTCACTCCGAGGATCTGGTTCTCCCGTGAGCTACTGTGGTTTTAAAGAGAAATTGGAAAGTCTTAATTCAGCCAACAAACTAGAATGAAAACAAACTAGGAAGAGTAAGAAAAGACAGCATCATTCCTATCTTGTGTTAATCCTGTTGACTTGTACATAGTACTCTCCACAAGTGAAGCACACTTTGCATTATTTTCAGTCCTACAAAGTAGTTAATAAAAAACAAAATGAACTGGTGCCATTTGCAAATTTTGTCCTTCTGTTGTGTACTTTTAAACAAGACACAACCAATTGTATCAACCCCTTACCGGGCCTGGCATGCACATTATATGAGCTGTTTAGAATCTTGCAGGATGCAAGCTATTCCCTGGGACAGCTACCCTCCACCTCCTTGTTTGTTTTACCTCCACTTGCTGGCATTCTCCTGTTGGGATCCCACAGACGGCATTGCGCACCATAGATATGCATGGGTACAACTGAGTGTTTGCCACAGCTGCTGGATCCAACACCATATAAGGGAGCAGATGCTCATTTACATTAAGAAATGTAGAAGGGGGCCTTCAATGTCCTTAAAAGCATGGCACTATAAAATGGTCTTAGTGTAAATTGGAATAAAGCCTAAAATATCTTAGATAAGGGAGATGGGGCTAAGGTATAAAGGTTCAGTTCAGAGCAATGTGTCAGCATGTCAGTCCAAAAATCCCATTAAAACCCTATTCCGTGCATGGGCTTATCAGATATTGTTCAGACCCATTTCACACTGGTTCTGCAGTGATCATGCATGATGCCATGGTGAAAACTTCATTGTTGTTTCATATGGAGTCTTCAGTTTCAGTAAGTTATTTCTTGACTTCACAATTTTGCTCCAGGCTGAAAACTGGCATACAAAGGCTCATCTTGAAAGCAAATTGTTATTAATAAAAAAATTGTAAAGAAACCCTACTGACTGGAGGTTTGTGGTTATGTAAGAACATGTTGTGTTTGTGCTATTTTAAAATAATAATATCAGGTATACTTATATAAAGTATTCTATGTTGAAGCAATCACTTCAGAGCTACTTAACTGAGCACAGCAATACTACACAATAGGCTATGATAGGAAGTTAAAAAATAATGTCTTATTGAAATTGCATTGCTTTAAAAAAAACATCCTGGAAATATAAACACGGGAGTGGAATACAGTTTTAATAGTGATTTTGATAGAAATGCTGGTACAATCTGACTCTAGGACTATGAATGTTGCTATATAGATACATACAGTATAATTTTATGGTGCCTTTTAGTATTGCTCTGACTCCAACTTTCCTTATCCATTGATGGCTTTAGACTAAAAGTGAACAAACTATGTAAGATATCATTTGGCTGTGTTTCCGGTGTTGAGCGTTCATGCAACTATTCACATGAGTCATGCTTTACTGGATCAGGGCCTGAATGTAATAGGATGTAAATGTCTCAAAGAGTGGAAGGGAAGGATTATAAACATACAACATAGAGAGAATGTGCCCAAGCCAAGGAAGTCTAGGATATTTGTTTTGGCAATTAATTTTATTTAGCCATTGACTTATCTCCACAGAACTCTATTTAGTCAGTAGGAATGGGAGGTTTTTAGTAACCTTTTGGGTCTCAGAGAGTGAATGATGTAAAGACAAAGAAGATCTAATTAGGCTATTACATCCCTCATCTTACCAGTGTAGGAATGTTCCCTCCATTATGTGCACCTGTGCAGTTAGCATGTGGAATTTAGAAGAGTGGGAGCTGTATGCTCAGGGATCACTGATCTGAATCCATCCCAGGTCACTTGAGACTGACTTATTAGCAGATGATGGCTGTTGGGTGGCTTATAAAAAACAAACTA
Organism: Podocnemis expansa; assembly: GCA_007922195.1. Classification (NCBI taxonomy): domain Eukaryota; kingdom Metazoa; phylum Chordata; order Testudines; family Podocnemididae; genus Podocnemis; species Podocnemis expansa. The sequence goes on from ML681990.1 coordinate 40,647,613, forward strand.
GCCTCAGATGTGTTCACAATAAATGGCCATCTAATTCACAAAGTGCCTTGCAGCAACTGTCTATGTCAACAGACAGCCCAAGGACTGAGCGGTCACAGGACCCTGAACTAGCTAGAAGTCACACTGATGGGGCGATATGTTCTTGTGCTGTACCTGTTTATTGAATAAATAGACAAATGTCATCTCTGGGGTTGTCTGGGACCTTTCCCAAGCACTGTATTCACACTACATTCTCTTGTAACATTTTTACTATTTTATTATGAAGACTCAATAATGAACTGCCTGTTTGACATTCCTTGTATTTATTAATCTATCACTCTTTATGGCTGAGAATATTCCTTAAGAAGGCAAAAGAATCTTGCCTTATCGACAAAAAGAGCTCTGCGCACCCAGGTTTAGAACAGATATCACAGAACTAGACATCGTACAAACCATGGATCTCACCTTGTTTTCAAAACATTTTGGAACTAGTATAAATCCATTGAATTAAATCAAGACAGTTCTTTTAGACAGCACACTATCTGAGGCCAAAAGGAGACAAAATCTATTCCAGAATGAGATTACTCTCCAGAAACATAAACTTTTAACTTAAAACCACCTTTCAGAGTTTGTTGCTCTACTGGTGCTTATTGCACCAGCAGGTATGTTATTTCCTATATGGTTATTTATCACTATTGTTTCTTAGATTAACTTCTAAAATTCTTTCCAGCTGTAAAATGGCCCTGACTTTTTTTGCTTCACACTGATAGTCCTGGAGGTTTCCTGAGACAGGGAAGGGCTACCAGAAGTGCATGGGAACAGATGTCCAGCCGTGGCAGAGGTCTTATGGGTCCATAAATGGGAATTTTGTTAAAGTGGTCCCTAGCCCGCTCTACACCAGAGGTCTTGAACTCATAGTCTGCAGGCTACATGCAGCCCCTACAGTTATTTTTGCAACCCACAATGGCACTTAGAATTTCTCAAATAATTGATAATGCAAAATTTAAAGTGTGTTTACTTGCTTATTCTTTGTCTTTCTGATCATACATCCATCTTGAGCAGAAGTAATTCTTACTTATTCTTGGCATATCCATGTCACTCTTCTTTTTTTCATTTTGACATCATTGTTTGAAAAGGTTTCAGTGGGGGTGGCCCTCGGGCTACCATGGTGGTGATCATGGTGATTTGAGTTTGAGACCCCCCTACACTACACTGTGCCTGAGGAAAGGCAGAGGATCAGGGAACTTTAACTGCTTTCCAGAAGTATCCCATTCTGCTGAACCCAACAGAAACTGGATGCAGCAGAGAACCTGGTCTTGTCTTTGAATCAGCCTTTCTTTTTAGTGAAAACTGCTGTCTCCATGTCATCACAGGAGCCTGCAAGTCAATGGGATTCGTGTATCTTGCGTCTGATCATCTCTGTGTGCTCTCCCTCTTATACAGCATATCAGAATACTAGTTATATAATTGGCTATACTAGATGGGAAAAGACGACAAACTTTTTTGGAGACTTGCAATGAAAAAACTATGGGCTGAGATAATTCCTCTAGTGGTTTTCATTTGCTAATACTATATAATTTACTAATAATTTGTTAGTGTTTATAATACTACCCCTTTGGAACATTTCATTTACTGTTACTTTTTCCTTATCAGCTTGATAACTTGATTAATTTCACTTTGACATGATAAATGACTCTTTATCCCTGTGTAATGGTCACCAAGAATTCACACTCCACAGGAAAACAAATCTGTTAGACCAAAATGAATACAATACTGATTAATTGTTTACTAAAACTGGCAAATTTGCACTCTTGTGATGTTTTGATATGGAGATCAGATGATTTGGAGTGAACTAAATTTTCACTCATCCTATCCTTTTTCTGGTGCCTTAGTTAATCAAGGACAGGCATTCTTCATCCAGAAGATGTCTGTCCTGAGGCCCTTCTCTGAATGGCAGGCTGTGCCACAGGCATGTAGTCGCCTTTTCATGATGTCCCTGGTTCCTCTCTTTGCAGGCTACAGTCAGAAGCAACTGATAAGAATGTTTCTGTGACCTTTGCTGAAGCTGATACCAATGATGTTGCATTATTTTCTCTTCTGGCCCAGAAATTTTTTCAATAAGAATAAAATAAAGTACAAAAAATCTTTAATAGTTAAAAACAAACAAACAAATAAACGTAGAGCTGTGACCAAATACTTTAAACACAACTGTGAGAGGTATATCAGGCCATATGGAAACACCACTGTCTGCGTAACTGCCTCCTGCTTAAGAAATAAAACATTTGAGTTAGGTAACCAGTGAGATTTAGTCTCCAGAGGCCTAGAAGAGCCAGGAAGTGACAAGACCTAACAGGAGACAGCAGTCCGGTTAACAAGGCATGCCTATTTCCTCAGAGTAGTGCTGGATGAGCCTAGAATACAGGAGAAGCTCCTCAGAACTAACCCAGAACCCCAGGCCCAGGTTAGGTCCTGAGTTTAAAGAGCTGCAGCCAAGCACCTGACTTTTATGTTTCCTTATTTGAAAGCATGGGCAGCCAGATTCTGAGTTGGTTATCATTTAATCATGCAAAGGATGAATGTTGAGCTGACAATAAAGACTTCCATGCTCCAGATCAGTGGCCCCACCTTGTAAACTGTAGCAGGAGTGCCTGCAATTCCATGCCCCAACACAAGAGGACACAACAGTGGTACATAGATCTACTTACAGATCAGTATGAGCTGTGGGGCCTCAAAACATCTCCCATCTAATTAATGAGGGTTGAATTGAGCAGCAAGGTAGAGCTGCTGTATTGAATCAGAGTAATTGAAAGAATACCAGTAGACTTTGCAGGAGAAGGATCTTTTCCTCTGCACAGGGTTATCACCCCTCCAAGATTGTCCTGGAATCACAAGGAATATCTTTAACCAAAATTGGCAGCCCTGCTCCTGGAGATTCTGTGAGCTGGAAGGAGAGGTAGAATGTCTCTGGGTAGATGACAGCAGTAAACCAGATATCAGCAGTTCATGGCTCTGAGGGTCCTCTCTTCAGTGATTACATGGATGTTGGAGGACAAGTGTTAATATGCAGCAATGAAGAGATCTGTTGTGGATATTTCAGTATCATATTCTTTCATGGAAAGTAGAATGTTTGGTATGGAGGGGTAGTGAAAGTCACAGTGTTGGAAGGTTAGAGCTCCCAAACATAGTGTTATAGGAAGAATCCAGACAGGCTATGGCTACACTTACAAAATTAATTTGGAATACTTATTTCAAAATAACTACTTGAATTTTAATTCAAAGTAATTATTTCAAATTAGCACTACTTCAAATTTATTATTTTGAATTAGGAGTCCGGGGAAGACTCTCCAATTTGAAACAAGGTAGGAGTTATTATTTCAAAGTAGAGAGTCTTCATTAGGAGCCCAGGGAAGACTCTCTAATTTGAAACAGAGGAAGACAGGCAAAAGAATAGAGCCATGATTTTGAACTAAGCCTATTCTTTGGCTTAGAATGGCTTATTTTGAAATAATAATTTCGATTTAAGTGCTATTTCAAAATAAAAGCAGGTTTTATTATTATAAAATAGCGCTTCTTTATTTTGAAATAAAGAAAAGCTTAATTCAAAATAACAAAATGCACGCATGGACAGGAGAAAAGTTATTTCAAAATAAGTCTCCTTATTTCAAAATAACTTCTAAGTGTAGACATATCCATAGGTTGTTCAGTGGACATCAGGACTTGCCCAATGTGAGCAACAGGGTCCGCCCAAGGTGTTTTGGTATCCTAGGCAAACGATGGCTGTTGTGCCCCCAACAAACAGAAGGTTATACTTTTATTTATAAGAGATAATGTATTAATATATTTTTAAATAAAGAAAAAAAATTCACTTCCATCTATTTTGGACCCCTTAAAGTCCAGTGCTCTAGGCGACTACCTAGTTCACTTTTATGGTTGGGCAAGCCCTGGTGGACAAGCTTCTATGAGGAAAACCTCTGTGACAGGGTTTATCAGGCTCAGCCCCTGTTGTAGGTATGTGCTGGGACCCATCTTAAGGAAAATTAGCTTGGGTTTGACTACCAGTGAGGTTTAATCTACAGGTCAGCCTACTCCAGATCTGCTGCCACACCTTGTAAACAGAGGCTTGGAGTGCCTACAACATCATGCCATTTACAACAACACTTTGATTTTGTAAACAAAATGCAAATTGTATGAAACCTATCATGCATTTTTTTTAAAATAATGTCCTAGGTTTTGTTAGTTTAAGATTCTGCACTATTGGAAATGCACATACAGAACACCCTAACCCACTCATTGCATGTGAACTAGAACCTAAAAGGGACTAGTGTAACACAAAAGCCATTCTTGCATGCCCTACTGCAGTATCCAATCTTAGGGAAGTGAGGAAGGCAAAACTGTCCTAACACAGATAATGAAAGGAAAAATCAGTGGTAGCTTTCACTTTTATTAACCTTAGCTCTTTGCGCTAGCAACCCAGTGATTTTTAAAAATCTATATGGTTACCTTTTTCAAAGTGGTACAGGCAATTAACTCAGACATTTTCCATAATCATGGAGGGCTGGAAGAAGTACTATGATTAAGAACATGACAAGCAGCCCATTTTTCTATGCACTCTAAAATCCACATGCTTACTGGATTTGTCTAAGAACTGTTGTGCGTCAGGCAGGTCTGGGATAGGATTTGTGCTCCAAACTTTAGGTCAGTTGACTCAGGAGTTCCTAAAATTCAGCATTCTCTCCACCCCATTCCCAGCAAAAATCATGTGGCATCCTAATTTTATTATTCTTATGATGTTTTGCAGCATATCTAGGGCTCAAACTATGGCTCCGATGCTCCCCAAAAGGATAATCTGTTCTTGTTTGGTCTCAGCTAGCTCCTGTGTGGCAGCGAGTCTTTAAGGTCATTCAGGGTATAAGTTGGGGCTCCAGTGTGACTTAAGTCACAACGATGAACCAGAAAAAATTATTTGTCCATGTGCAGTAGGACTGGAGATGGAAGGAGGCATCTATTGCAACTGGGAATGTTTGCAGGGAGCCTGACATCAGGTAACTCAAGGTGAAATACTCTGGCTATTGAATCTGAGTCCTCAGCAGCTTTCTGAGAAGCACATAGTAAATGCATTAGTTCTACTCCACAGGCGTTCTGCAAGGCCTGCTTTTGGAAATTTTTCCTCAAGAGCAAAGCTTCTCATTAAAGAGCCAATATTTTAGGGTTTTGAAATCCTCCTATGTACTTGAACATTATGAAAATAGCTATGCCTTGTCTGGGCCAGAGGTGAAATTAGTGGTACAAGTTTGGGGTCGTTTGGCACACGGCCTCCTTAGATACTGAGCCACAATAAGGAGCTGCTATTAGTATTCACATTGCTCTAAAACCCATGTGCAGGGAGATATTATTTTGAAAATTGGCATATTACAACAGTAACTCAGGTAGAGTTTGTGATGAAAATTTAGAGCTATTGTTATCACCAGGTTGTTGAGAAACAGTCCATTTAAAATGAACTACTTATAACATTTTTCAGATTCTTAACATTTTTTGATGCAGAGGCTGAGAAAAATCTGATTTGTGACCTCCATTAAATGTAAGGAATTGAATGTTCCTGAGGTCAGTCACTGAACGATAGCATGCGCTAGAATAGAAATATTTCAAAAGCTAGTGCACACTAAAAACCTCAGTACCTTTGTTTACAGACAGTTTGCATTTGTGTGAGATATTGTTTCCTCAGCATCTCCTTGGTGGGTGACATGCAAGTAGTAATGATTCACATGAGACCTTAAAGGAACACACGTGGCTCCTGGAACACAAGGGTGAGCAGTTCACATCTGTCCCACTTAAATTTTTGATTCTGTGCACATTACTGCTCTCAACATGCCTTTTGCTTAGTGGCTGAGGACACACAGTAAGGCTTCTTTTGGAAAGATGACTGGTGCATGCAATTTTGAGGAAGTTCAAGCAACCCACCAATGCCATGTATCCATCTGCCTACAAATATTCAGCAGCAGTATTGTAACTGCGATAGGAAACCCAGTGTGGTGGGGTAGCACTGGGATGAAATGGGTGGGACTAGTTGCCACATTGGGAATGGCACTACCATCATGTCCTTCAAAACCAAGGACATTCACTGCCAGAAATTTTGTGTGTAGGAAGTAACACAGTACAGAAAATGGCAGATTTTATTAGAATGGGCTTGGTTTTGTCACTGTGCCAGACTTATTTTCAGAACCAGAGCAGCAGTAGTAAAAGGGTGTCGGATGGGAGATCTTACCTTAGTCTTTGTATGTCCACGTTCTCAGAGGTACAAGTCTGTTGTACCTAAACTGATTCTGGCCCCCTTGTTTTTCAGAGGATTAAGCATTGGTGCATTTCACATTCTAGAATGGTTTGAGGCTGTCAATATTCTAAGATGGACAGCCATGACCAATGGTCACAGCTGGACCAAACCTGAGGCTAGAAGTAGAAAAGGAGCTTATAGTGAGGTTCCAGGTCATGGGTGATACCAAAGCCAGAGTCCAAACCTGGTTTCAGAATGTAAGTCAGGAGGCAAAATCCAAAATCAAGTCAAGGTCAAAACCAGGAGTTTAGAAGCAGGAATGGGCATGTCATCTACAGAAGATGCACACTGTTACTTGGATACTTCCTGGAACAGCCCGTGGATTTATAACCAGTCGCAAGCCAATCAAAAGTCATGGGGCTGCTGCCCATTAGACCCCTTGAGGTGGGACTTCCCATGGTGTGTGTCCAGAGCAAGTCATGGGTAGCGAATAATTTCCTGACTATGGTGGCAGCATGGAGCTGCCAGCTGCCTTGTACTGGGGTAGAACTGAGGTGTCTAGACTCATAGGCCTTCACAAAGACACACATTAGTTGAGGAATGATCCCACCCACCTAAAAATAATATGGTTTGTATGGAATGCAGAAACTTTTTGGCTTTGAAAATCAGGTCACAGTCAACATGTTACTTGGTCTGCCTGCTCTCTGAATTGGCTTCTTGTTGACACAGATTCATACTCACAATCTCTGTTTTGTTCTGCAAATGCCTTTATTGGACTGACAATGTATGGACAGAAGAAGTGGGTTGAAGGCCCAGACCATGAAAGTATGCAGGTATGACCAGAGCTGGAAAGAAAGGAGCATGAGGAAAAGGACACTAGGAAGGTAGGGTGAGAAGAGGAGGAAGAGTTGATGAAAGTGTGGGAAGAGGAAGGAAAAGTGATGAAGCTTTAGAGAAACAATGTCTGAAAGTTGGGGTGGGAGAAGGTCTGGAGATTAGTGAATTGAACACATTAGGTAAATAAGGGAGTGAAAAAAACAATATATGGTTACTAAATATGCTGAATCAACTGAGTGAAAAATTAAGTGAGAGAGTTACAGAGTTGTGAAATAAATCATGCATAGATCCAAATGGCCAGGAAAGTTAATTAAACCACAGAATTAAATAGCTGATATAATAATATCATGGTAATAATTTTCATTGAGATTTCCAAAAAGTGAATGTCATCATAGTGGGAAATGAATGGATCATTTATTGTTGTTGAAAATTCAAGGGCTTTGCTTAATTTTGTAAGGCAGGCTTAGAAGCTGTTCTTAATAGCTTCTGAACTGAAGGGGGGGGGCAACTAATCTGCATGGGTCCTGTATTAGCATGAATACAAAGAACACAATTAACTGATTAGCATACTGGATGCACTAGGTCCAAAGCATAGTGGGTAATAGTATTTGGGGTTAGTTTGCTCACAAATCTATCAATATCTATAATTCTGCTAAAGGGAAATATGAAATACTGTCCTTGTGTGAACTGCTACTCTCTGTTTATTTCAAATCGCTCTGGGTTAGTTAATGGGTAAAAGGCTCCACGCTTAGTTAAAAAAAGATTTGTAAGAGAGGCTCCTGCATGTTTCAGCCTGAAAGAGACAAGAACAGAAATGGAAGGTTTGTATTCTTTAAATGCTTGGGGCAGATGCCCTACCTTCCTATTGCTTCTTCTATTCTTTGTTATGAAAATAGCTGATTTACAACTGCTAAAGACTAAGAGAGCTAGCTATCACTGAGCTCGGTAGGGAATTTTTCTCTTTCTGAGCTGAAAAGGAGCAGCTATGAGGTAACCAGCAAGTAGAGCTGGTGAGAGCGGCTAGCTGGGTGATGCAAGGGACTGGAGGGCAGCACCAGTGGACAGTGGGTGGAGCCAGCAGATGGCAAGAGCAGCCAGTGGCAAGCTGGGTGACATGAGGGACTGGAGGATGAAGCCAGCGGGCAGAGCCAAGAAACCTGTTCTAGAGGATGGAGTGGGTGACTGGTAGATGGTGTCAGTGGACAGCTGGTATGAAAGACACCCCCTATGTATCTTAGAGTTGGTTGGGAGCCTAGTTAGCACTGATTCTCCAGATCAGTGCCAGTTTTGCCATTAAGTTTGTATGTTCTGTTATGCGGTGTAGGTTACTGGGAACTTCGCTCTATACTAAGTTTCCTAGATTAGTGCTGATCTCTGTTATTTGGCCTTTTTGCATTTTTGCTTTACTACTATTAAAATTTCCATTTACTACACTCAAACTCATGCTTGCGAGTGGGGAAGCCTTACCCCTTTGGGGTGCCCAGGGAACAGTGCAGGATTCCCAGAAATCTGGGTGGGGGCTCAAGCCAGTTGGTGGTGTTGCATCATTGGGAAACCCCTAGATATAGAACCCGGCCCTTGCCTTGCCAGCTTGCTTTGGCAGAAGGGTTACAATTTTATGGATATCAAATAATGAACAAGCCAAAAAATTCCCCAAGACTGTGGATCAGCTTAGTAACTTACTCATAGACTCTAAGGTCAGAAGAGACCAGTATGATCATCTAGTCTGACCTCCTGCACAATGCAGGCCTCAAGACCTTATCCACACACTCCAGCAATAAGCCTCTAACCTATGATTGAGTTACCTGAGTCTTCAAATCAGGATTTTAAGATACAGAGAATTCATTGGTAGGTGAGCCATGCCCCATGCTATGGAGGAAGGTGAAAACCCCTCAGAACCCTAGCCAATCTGCCCTGGGGGAAAATTCCTTCCTGATCCCAGATATGGCATTCAGTCAAACCATGGGCATGTGGACAAGTCTCAACAGCCAGTCACCCAAGAAACAATTCTCTGTAATAACTCAGAACCCACCCCATCTATACTCTCTTCTTAGGCCACTTACATATCCACCACCAGTAGCTCTAATCAAAGATCAGTCACTTTCCAAAATAGGCCATCCCATCATACCATCCCCTCCATAAACTTATCAAGTTCAATTTTGAAAGTGGTTATGTTTTTTGCCTCCACAGCTCCTCTTGAGGGCAATGTCCTTCATAGAAAGGAATATGATGGAGAAGAGAAGTTCTTCAGAAGTAGCTGCCTGCAGCCAGAGGCTTGTCATCCATGTTCTGATGTAGATGAGTGTAGTTAGGAAGTGTAGTCCCCCCCTAAGACAGAAAAGTGGGGGACAGTCTGGGTGGAGCTAAAACTTACCTGTCTGTCAAACTGGAAGGCAGGAAGTAGGACAGAAAGTATAAAAGGAAAGCTTGGAAGCTCAGTCGTGCTCAGCTTCTGGAGGGGAAGGATATCTGTCCCCTCTCTCAGGAGCTACCTGTGGTCAGGGACTGTTATCTTGCAGCTGGCCTGGGACCATTTTCCTGCTATGGACTGGGACCAGGAGGACCTGCCAGACACACCCATTACTGTGGACCTGGAAAAACTGCCAGCAGTCTGGAATCCTCAGGTACAAGCAGAGCCACTCACCCTTGAGGAAGCAATAGCCAACCTCGGGAGCAGTGACCTAGAGGAGTTGTAGCTACCAGTGACTGGGAAGAGACCTAACTGGGTTGTGACCTGGAGGAATTGCCATCTGCTGACAAGTCCAATGAGCTTCCAGACATACTGCCCCTTGATGACATTGAAGACTGTACAACCTACCCCTGAGTGACTAACCTGAGGAGGCTGAGTGGGAATTGATCGATCAGGTACCACCAGGAAAGGGGGCTGGAAGTGGCCCGGGGGAAGGGAGTGACAGACTGGCAGCTATGGAGCTGGGAACTGAGTCAGTGTGTTGCAGCTGGAACCCCCACAACAAACCTCTCTGCCACAGATGTCGACCTGGACTGGGATTCAGGTGAGCCTGCATCCCACTACCTCTTTTCTACACCAACCTTAGATTTCCCTGACCAGCCTGGAAAGCCTATGCAAGGCTAGAGACTGCAAGCATGCCCTGCCTGGGGACTAGAGACTGTTTGCCAGCACGAGGGTGGACAAATACCCACCAGAAGGGTGTAGTAAAGGGTGTGACCACCCTGCTGATAGTCGAGGTGGGACAGGCCAATGCCCTACAGTGAGGAATCAGAAAGCTGAGAAATTAGATGTAACGAGCTTTGGAAGCAGGGGTGTCGCTGGCGCTGGGTTTACTGGGCTTGAGTCCTGAGTCCCAGTGTCTGAGCCCCAGTCTTTTCCCAGGCTAGGGGTGCTCCTATCTGGAAGCATCATCCAGTTATTACAGGCATTTCAGTCCATTTTATCTAAAAAGCTCCTGGAGCAGCCCCATGCAGATGACGAATGACTAAAGAGCAAGAAATGAGCCATGGGGAATTCCACATATAAAGCCTGTTGAGATGGAGAAGCACATTACAACCCTATGGGGTTTTGCCTGACATAAAGGAATAGTCATTTCAGATCATTTGCATTTGGACCTTGAGTCTCTACAAGGTAGGACAGCAGGATTTGGTGATTACAGGAGAGAAGATAACATGCTTTTATGGCTTGCATACATGTGCAAACAAACACAGTGTTTGCGGAATTAGTACTTGGACAGCTAATACGAGCACTATATGAATCTCAATTAACATATTCAGTGCTGTACAGATCAAAACAATTCTTTGGAAGGTGGAAATACTTTCCACACTATGAGATATTGTTATTGGCCTATAAGATACTAATTTCCATAATTATATGTCAGTTTGTAACCAGAGCTACAAAGTTCAGCCAGTAACGTCCAAAAAATGCTGACACATTATTGCCAAGTAGCGATGCCAATCCCAGCATGTTTGTTCCTCTACTGGTATATTACATCTTAGGAGTTTTTACTACGGGAGAAATTAGGTTTTTGCCCCCAGGTCCCTTTACCTATTTCTACATTTCCTTGACAACATGTGCCCTCTAAGCGCTTTAGGAAAAAAATACGAGGACAGGCCACATTACGGCTTCCTGGTTCAGCTGCCTGAATACTGCACAAGCAGGGGACTGAAAGCATGGTGCTCTAACAATATCTCTGGCCTCCTAGAACATCTTCTCCGTTTGTATTTACTTCTTCTTAAACATTTACCACAATCCCTTACTTGAGTCTCTGCTAACTTTTGAAAGCTTTAATCATCATGGGCCATCATGAAGTTAACACAGGGATCAACCTCTCCTAACTTCCAATAATCACACGTAAGGGTCTATAGAATTTTAGATCTCTGCAGCATGTCAGCAGTAGCTGACACTACTCCATATGGAGCAACCTGTGTCTTAGCCCTCAGTTCTGAGGGAAAAGGTGCCTCTTTGGCCTTCAAAATTCCTCCTTTTACAAAAGGTAAATATTTTGGTATTTGCTGTAAGAGTGATGAAGCATTTAACATGTCCTGCTGGGATGTGTAGGGGCCTTTCCACAAACAGTCATCTGACTCCTTCTAGTCTACAATTTTTATGCAATACTGTATAACTGATAATGTACGACAGTGCAATGCAGGACATCCTTGCCATGGATTTGATGTCATGGTCCCCTGCCATGATTTCAGAGAGGAAATAAGCAAAAATGCTCTCTGATCAAAGCAGTGGTGATCATTAGAAACATACCAGCAGTAGATGTTGTATATTCACACAGTCATTTCAAAACAGTACAGTGAAAAAGCAGAAAGGTGGGATTAAGATAAACGCAAACTAAAACCATGAAGTTGAGCTGGGTGGCTTCTTCAGTACTAAGCATGTTCTCTTTCAGTAGCAAATTATCAGATAACAGCAGTATGACCTGATCCCATGTTTTACACGCCCCTGCATTTATTTTCATCCAATTCTGTAAGTTCTCCCTCTTCAAAGCAGCTAATGAAGTGGGATATTGTAGCAAAGTGAAACCCAAGCCCAGGCTCTTGCACTCTCCCTGCTGGCCAGGGAAGGGCACGGACCCACTGTGGGCCGGGAACCAAAGGGGCTGGGCTGGAGGATGGGAGAACTATTTAAGAGAGCGGACTGAGCAGCCACAGGAGAGAAGGCACACCAGGCAGAAGGTGGAGCTCCCTGACCGGTGAGAGTGAGGATGTAACCAGAACCTCGATGACCCCACCTACCCCGCCCAAGGTGAGGAGCTGGAGGAGTTACCTTTGGCTGAGGAGCTGCCTGAGGGAGGAGGCGAGCAGGGTCTGCAGGACCTGGATGAGCTGCCCTCCACAGAGGATGTGGCTGACCTGGGGCTGACCAACACCTGTGACCTGGAGGAACTGCCACTGGCTGAAGGTACAGAGGGAGGTCTGGACCCACCCATGGTGAAGGTGGAAGGCCTGATGGGCATACCATGGGGAAGGTACCCGGGGGTTTGGTAGGGAGGAAGTAGCCCAGGGGAGGGGTGTGGACTAGCCCTGTACAACCAAGTATGTTTCGGCAGGCTCACTACTGGCTCTTGGGTGGCCTGTGGCCACCCAATAGGGCCCTGGGCTGAGATACAGTGGAGTGGGCGGGCCTGTGTCTCCCTCCCCCTCATCTCTTACCACCGTGAACCTCACCCTGTAAACACTGACCGCTTGAGGGACTTTATGACGGTGCTTGCCTGGTGGAGGGCTGAAGCCTAGCTTACCTTATCTGCCTCGCCCTGCTGGGCTAGAAGGCAGGGACTTGGGGTGCTGGATGCACCCAGCGGCTGAGACCACAGACAGCCGCCACTAGATAGCCGGAACAGCTGTCCGATAGGTGACCCGATTTACAGATATTCCCCTATGAAAGCTCATGCGATAAATAAATCTGTTAGCCTTTAAGTGCCACAAGACTCCTTGCTTTTTTTGCTTTACTAGACTAACATAGCTGTCCCTTTGGAACTTGATTTACTAATGTGGTCCCAAAGAACAGAGTTGTACCAGGGGATCAAGTTGATGAATAGGGCCAACTGTTAGTTAGTGAATACTTGTAATGTGTTTCTTCTTGCTGCCACTCAGTTGGATCCAGGTGGAATTGGGGACCTGCTTTATTGAATGTTGTTCAGAACAACATCATTATACTGGTCCAATTTCATATAAATGTTTCCCAAGATTGGCGTGCATTTTTTGATTCCATGCCCCATGCCAGTTTGCTAGGAAGTTGAAAAGTGCTCAGAGCAAAAATGAGCACAAGCCGTATGAGGAAAGACTGAAAGCATTAGGCTTATTTAGTCTGCAGAAGAGAAGATGGAGGGGGGATTTGATAGCAACCTTCAACTACTTGAAGGGATGCTCTAAGGAAGATGGAGCTCGACTGTTCTCGGTAATAACAGAGGACAGAACGAGGACCAGTGGTCTCAAGTTGCGGTTAGGGAGGTCAAGGCTGGATATTAGAAAAAACTTTTTTACTAGGAGAGTGGTGAAGCCTTGGAATGAGCTCCCAAGGGAGGTGGTGGAGTCTCCATCTCTGGAGGTGTTTAAGGCCCGGCTGGACAAAACCATGACTGGGATGGTTTAGTGGGAGTGGTCCTGCTTCTGGCAGGGGGTTGGACTAGATGACCTATGAGGTCCCTTCCAACCCTATGATTCTATGAACCCTCCCCTTCCAATCAGTCACCTGTTAGTTGCATCTGATGAAGTAAGTTGGGGCCCAAGAAAGCTTATGCCCAAAGAAATCTGTTAGTCTTCAAGGTGCCACAGGACTCTTGTTGTTTCTTCTCACACTGACATAGATAAGGAGTAAATCATCAGAAGGGAGTAGACCTACACTGTATAAAACCAGTAAAAGTGAGCACACATTCAGGACCTTTGTTACTACTTCTATCAATTTCAACATCTCATTAGAGGTTAGTGAAAATTATTTCACTGTGTTAGTTCTATGCAAATCATTTAGCATCACAAAACGTTTAACAGATTATCACAGTCTGAATGCCAAATATGGCCTAGAACAAGCTCCATTAACTTCAGTGGAGGTATGCCCACTGTCACCAAGGCTGAATTCAACTACGTGCATGCAAAAACAAACAGTGGCCTAATATCTTGCAAGTGGTATTTGTACACAAGGTAGGGCAAAACTGAATGACCGGTTTCAGAGAGAATGAACACTACCTTTCCCTCACTGTGTGATTTGGCCTTTGGGGCACATTGTGCAGTGGATATTGGAAGGGATCACATGGCCCAGGATTTGACATCATAAAACGAAGAGTAAAAAAGGCTTTTGAAGTAGAATTGAAAATGTTTCACCATGGGTTCAGTTAAGCCCCAATAAGTAAATAGACTGTTCACATGAAGAAGCAGCAGAAATATTTATCTGTGAGCCCTGCGGTTGCCATGGTTGGTATTGCTGTTACATGTTACATGCTGCATGTCTCCTGTTACTGAGCCCATCAGTTTCTCTCTTCTCTATCATGGCAATTTTATCTTCAAATAGGAGTCTATTAAAGAAATGGCAAAATATCTACCTTTAAAACAGCAGTCTGAAGGCCAGCAGATTCCTCTCTTCTTCTGGAACTGAGTGCTGAGACAGATTGCTCTGTATAGGGTATTGTGACCTATACAGGCATGTTGCAGAAATGTAAATCTCTATAGATTTTGCAGGTGTTATTTTGGGAGTAAGGAGAGGTTTGGTCCATGTAATATTTTCATGGTGACTGACTAAAGCTCTTAGAAATGAGAAGTGACTCAAGTGAGACACTCTGGTAAAGGGTTAAGAAGTAGTAAATACATATACTGGAGGAGATGCTCCAGGAGGCCAGAGGTAATGTCAGAGCACTGTTTTTTTTTTTTTTTTTTTTTTCAGTACCCTGCTCATGCACTATTCAGCAAGGATGCCATTTTGTGACCTGCTTTAATATTTCTTCCTCAGAGGGCTAAGAGGAAACATGCTGCTAAGAAAATACAGAAAAAAGTAAAGAGATCTGGAAAAGCTCTCCAATTTCTCTAGTAGCAAAGACTCCCAGGGTATAATATAAAAACACTGGAATTGGCATACCCCCTTTAAAAAGTGCTGGCATATTATGCCAGACATTGCTGGCTGAACTTTGTAGCCCTGGTTACAAACTTACATGTAGCTGTGGTAATGAATGTTTTACAGGCCAAAAACAATAGCTCATGGGATGGAAAGCATTTCCCTCTTGCAAGGAACTGTCATGAGCTACAGTATGAAATATGTTAAGGATGAATGTAACTTTATATTAGTTATTTTGCTCCCATATTTTCTGTACATATTACTTCAGTGGCTTTTTTTGTACATACATGACATAAAAAGCTGCCTCCTCATTTATCATCCAATACTGCAGTCCTGTCTTTGAAAGGCTGCAAGGGCAAATGGCTAGAAATGTCTCCACTCCTTTTTCTATGACACAGTCCTCTGTCCTCCATTTTATCAAACATCATTATGAAGCTGTTTGGAGACATTTAGTTAAAATAGATATAGGTGCTGGTATTAGGCAAACAGCAACCTCTCTCTCTCCTTTTGTCAAATGTCACCTGTTAGGGCTGGTCTTCACTACAAATATGGGTCAACTTAAATTAGATTGACCTACAGCCACCACACTAATTAAATCAGTTGTTAATGACACTACCCTCCTTATGCCCATGGTGCATGTCTTCACCAGAAGAACTAGCATGGACTGAAATGGGGCAATATGGGGCAGTGACAGATGTGCTCACAGCTGGAGCGCCCTCCCCTGCTAACAGTCCCATCTGGGAACCAGTGGATGGGCTCAATTTACAAAACAGGGACCCTACCAGTAGTAAAATTGACATTCTTGGCAGTTTTGCAGCTGCTCTTATTTCAGATTGCCTCTTCAGGGATCAGGGCTCCAAGCTGTCACTCCCAGTGGCAGGGCTCCAGGTGTGGCCCCTGAGCAAGGCTGACAGCCAACAACTGACCTTAGTAATGAAAGTGTCTACACCAGCATTGTATCACCTTAACTCTCTCAACCTATGTTATATGCCTCTTGCAGAGAGCATTATTAGATCTATGCAGTGGGCAACTCATAGTTGCAGGTGCACCATTCTAGTATACATAGTTAGGTTAACCTAAGGCAGTTTACATCAATCTAATTCTGCTGTTCCCTAGTGTTTGAATCTAAACAACTACTTTGATTTGCTGTCACAGTCTGACCTGATCCTATGACTTACACTTTCCTGCATTTATTTTCCTCCTATTCTGTAAGTTCCCCATCTTCAAGTGTCTGATGAAGCAGAATTTTCTTCCATGAAAGCTCATGTGATAAATAAATTTGTTAGTCTTTAAGGGTATGTCTACACTTACAATTTAATTCAAATTAATGAGGATTAGTTCAAATTAAATTAATGCATGGCTACACTCGCTTTCATTAATTCAAACTAAGGAATTCCTTAGTCTGAATTAATGAAAGCTTACTTTGAAGTTATAAAATGTCACTTAACTTCAAAGTAAGGGTTAATTTGAATTTATTAGTTTGAATTAATCCAATGTAGCCATGTTAATTCAAACTAACCATTAGTTCAAACTGACACTTTTTGACCATCTTCCTCCCAGGGTACTTTCCTCTTAATATATATTGGGTGAGGGCATGGCCCTTCTTGGGGGCCATCTTGCCACACCCTCCCATGGTGCCCCTCTCCTAATTTGAACTAGCAAGTCCTGTCCATGGACATGCTAGTTCGAATTGGTTTTCCTAGTGGTGCCATGGTAGACCAAATTAACTTAATTCAAACTAATCATTATTAGTTTGAATTAATTAGTTCAAATTAACTTAATTTGAACTAATCTTCTAAGTGTAGACATAGCCTTAGTGCACAGGACTCCTTGTTTCTTTTGCTGAAGTTGACTGACAAGGCTGCTGCTTGAGAATTAACTGTGCTCTGTAGATGATGCCTTAGATTTTCAATGCCTGGCTCCAAATAGCACCTGGATGAAAAGCAGCTGGGTAGAAATGAATATATAGAAGATGAGAGTGATATGATGAATAAGGAACCAAGTGAAGTCAAGGATACAAGTTCTTTGAATGGTTTAAAGTGAAGAACTATATTCTGATTCAACTTTTTCTGCCTTTTCCACTGTGCACTAACCTACAGGAGGGTTGCAATGTCATGCTTCCAGAAGAAGCAACCAAAGGGAAAGGACAACAGGTGAGCATTGTAGGATTTGTCAAGATACCCAGAATGACTTGGAAAAACAAGAATCTTCCCTGGAGGAGATGAAGATAGTCAAGCAGCATCCAAAATTAACTTACAGGGCTCCTTTAGATGAATAATGAGGATGAAAAACATTATCTGAAAAACCTGGGTTGGTAAGAAAAGAAGTAAAATATATGCTATTTGGGTTTATGTATCAGCTGAAAAGAAAAATATGCATAGGTCTTATGTGTCACTTCCATAAACTAACCTAATTGTTTGCAGCATACACACTTTAAAACAACATATAAGGAACAAGTAAAGCCTCAGAACAAGTTGTTGGTATTGATTGACATGGGTGGAACAATTCAGGACCACCTAATGTTTGGGTCTAATTACATTCAGACAAATGTGTTGTCTGAGGCTTGAGCTACCAGAACAAAGTATTTTCTTTACATTTTCTCAGCTGAGGTCCTCAAGTTGAGCCCTGCAAAAGGAGCAACAACTACTGACATGAGACCACTAAGTTAGAACTAATATTTTCTAGATACTGATATTATTCTGCCAAGCTGACATCACACATGGAAGCTATTTTGGCTCCACTAACAAACTCCTAGGAAATTTAAAGCACGATTACATCTTCATAACTAATTGCTAGCTCAGGCATATTGGTGTCTTACAATACAAATAAAGAGGCAACATTACAGGTTATGGGATGGGGGCTGTTACTGCAAGAATGAAAGCCAGTGGTTTATATATTCAGTGCTCTCCCTGCTATGGAAATAAACTCAGCATAAGCTGAAAGACAGATGTACACACTTGTGTTTGGCTAAGTCTTCCATATATGCAAGGAAAATTACAGTGGTATCTACCCAAGAACTTGGAGGCAATGATGGAAAAACCTTGTAGTATCACAACTAGTGTTTCAAAGAATGGTGTTGTACATATAGAAATAAAACACTGTGGTCCAGTTATTATTTTATACTCACCTACTAATATCACCCTGTTCTCCATATGCACCTTTACAAATTGTAGTAGAAGCCCTGTTTGTCTCATTCATATATCAAATGGAATAACAGGAGGTATCTTCATGTATAATTTTTCAGCTGCTTTACTTCTTCCTCTCTATGTTGTCTCAATCCTCCACTTTCTTGTCGATCAGAGCTTTTTGTTGAAAGTTTGTGTTGGAGCTGGGACTATAGCAGCCTGCTGAAAGAATTGCTGCTTTTGGATTTCCCTGGTCAGGGTTTACACAGAGTATCCAGCACAACAGTGGAACTAGAAAAGTATTTACAGTACAGGAAACAGAAAGTTGCCCTTGTGATCTGCCTGCAGCAGTGGGCATGTGAGCAATTTTGAGAAAGCTGATGGCTCTGCTTTCAACTGCCTAATCAGATGCTGAGTTAAAGGAGCTGCTGCAGTGAAGATCTGCCTTTGCTGTAACATGCTTACAGTGTGTCACCTGCATGATGCTTGTTTTCTTGCACTTCTGCTTTCCTGCTGCTGGGAACGTCCTTTCTAAAATGGCAGAACTTGTCACAAATCCAAATGGCATGATTTCTTCACACTACACACAGTCAACCACTGGAACCCCTTGCCAGAAGATGTTATGAAGGCCAAGACTATAAAAGGGTTCAAAAAACAACTAGTTAAATTAATGGGTGGTAGGTCCATCAATGGATATGCGCCAAGATAGGTAGGAATTAGTTTGTCAGAGGCTGGGAATGACTGATGAGATGGATCTCTTGATGATTACTTGTTCTATTTTTTTCTCCCTGAAGCATCTGGCATTGGCCACTGCCTGAAGATAGGATACCACACTAGATGAACAATTAGTCTGACCCAGCAGGGCCGTTCTTATGACATCTAAGATAATGACCCCTTTTAAAATCTCTCTTCATAAAAGAAGCTATCTGTGTTTTATTACATAGTAACACAACAATCCAATGTCTTCCTTCTGTTTAAAGATACTTCAGACATGCTTCCTCTCACATTTAGCAATGTTTCTTGCAATAGTTTAATGCCAAAAAAAAGCATAGGAACCTTCTTTACAATGTTATGAATTTGAAGGAAGACTGTCCTTGGGCATAGGACCATTTCTGCATGGGAACCTGTTTAGGTTTGAACAGAAAGACTAGTGGGTCTGATATGGGAACCCAAGTTTTAGATGTGAGAGCAGGTAAATGGGAGGTCCCTAACATCTTAAACTTGTAGTGATACATGGCATACATGTCTCCTTTTAAAACTTACATTAAGGCAAAAAGAAACATTGTTTGGCTAGGATTGATTCCCTATTTATCATAAAGGTACATGACTAACAACTTAATAGCTCCCTAATTGTTAAAGCTGGTTTTGTGGGACCCTGCCTGGCACTGTTTATCATCTCAGTGTAATGTACAGAATGTGTGACATGCCTTAAATCTGTGAACAAGTGGGTATCTTAGAAGATAGACCTGACTCCATCTTTTCCTTTGCTTGCTCTGTTTCCATTCTCTGAGATTGTTTTTCATATTTTTTTTATCTTAACAAAGGGCTTGGGGCCTAGATACTTTCACTCATTTTTAAAATGGCCTCAACATAGCCTCTAAATTCAAGCTCACTCTAGGTACCCAGAAATATTTATATATGCAATTTTGTGAGTACAGATAATTGCAGGCATATTTTATAGTGCACAGGCATTTGACTTTAACCACTTGTGAGCAGACATTGGAGCTGGAGGTCCAGGTTCTATAACCAAAAGAGAGGCTCTGTATCAAGGGAGACCAGGTGCTGCAGATCATCCACAGATGCTGAGCTGGTCACTTTTCCACCATATGAGTCATTGTCTACATCAACGTTCCCCCACAGTCACAGCATCAAGACAAACCAGCTCAATCTGCTATATAACTGTGGCAACTCTGAACTGAATCCTGTTGTCTATGTCCACACTTACACAGTTAAATCGATTTAACTTATACCAATTTAATAAACTTGATATAAAAATCATTAAATTGATTTAGGTTAAATCGTTTTAACAGGTCCCCACTAGAAACTCAAACCGAAATAGCATGTCCATGGACAGGACTTGCTATTTCGATTTAGGAGAGAGGTACCATGAGAGGTGTGGCAACATGGCCTTCTAGAAGGGCCATGTCTCCACCCAATATATAGAAAAAGGAAAGCACCTGGGAAAGAGAAGGGCAAAAACTGTTAAATTGATTTAACAGTTACATCGAAATAATATATCTGCACTGTGTTATTTTGAAATAATAATTTTGATTTAACCATCATATTGATATAATACTAGGTTTTATTATATCAATATGACTTTCCTTATATTGAAATGAGGGACCTCATTTCGAAATAAGGGAATGTTGTGTGGACCTACCATTTTTTAAATCGAAATAACCAGCGTTATTTTGATTTAAACAATGTGTGTGGACATACCATTGAGTCTAGTTCAGGATTTACAGTCAGATGGACAGGAAACAGGTACAATAATGGATTCCCACATTTACACGGTGTATTAGACTCTTTTTCCTGCTGATGCATCCACTCTGTAAAACCATAGTTTTCAGCTCTCTCATAGTGCTGATTATCTACATACGGTAAAAAGCAAGTAGGATTCTTGTCCAGATTAGCATGAGCTGCATTAACAAAGGGGTGTTGAGAGATTAGCTCTGGTGTTACATCTTGGACCACAGGAATGGGATTCCTCCCTTGAATGTGGGCAGACCTTTGAGTGGGTCATGAGTGTCACTTGTCATTTCTTGTCTGAAAATGGGGCATCACTCAACTGGAGCTGTAATAGGATGTCTGCTGTCCAGGCAGACTGAAAGCTAGTGCATACAGACTGGAGGTTAATGTATTATTTAGACGATCAGTAATAATACCAGTGGTCAGATTCAGCTTGGTGTCGATGTGCTGAGTGTAGTGGCTGCACCCTAGACTGCGGAGTAGTATTCATCTGGAGCAAACACCAGGGCCAATATGGCAACAAAGGACCAAGGGGGCTCCTCAGGAGGTTCCCATTAGTTTTTTTTATGAAAATGGTAGAGAAAGAGATCTTTGTTTTCAGATGTTGCAGGGGAGGCCACTACATCAAGCGATGATCAAGTTTACTTCCAAGTACGCAACAATTGGTTGGAATGGGAGTAGCCATCCTTGCACAAAGGCTGAAATGAGTTGATTGGCAAGGTGATTATTTAGAGATGGTAAATAGTTGCCAGCATCTTAGTTCCAGTAAGAATTCATCTCTATTGCTGGCAGCAAGTGGTCAGAATATCCACACCTTGACTGAGATTCCCATCAATCCTATGGAAATGGTTTCCTGTGTCTGCAATAAAGATGTCATGTGCATACACATGCTTTTTGACCTGCATTTCAGATGTATATATATTGAACAAAAGAGGAGTCCAAACTGACCCAATGGAAACCCTTTCTGAGACGTTTAAGGCACCTAAATTTCTCTGTAAGTTGCAGGATGGGGTTTGATTAGTTTAGCTTACAAGGAATAACTTTCAACAGCTTGGCAGTCAGCCTGACATGTCCCACAGCATCCTAAGCTGCCGTCGGGTCAGTAAGGACTTCCCCAACTTTCTTTCCTGACTCAAATGCATTTTCTATGTAGTGAGTCTGACTAAGAACCTTATCTTGGATGCATCATCCCCTCCTGAATCCAGCCTAAACACAATACCACTCAGGCTGGACTACCTCATTGATCTGCATCAGGCCTAATCTCTTAATGATTTTATAGGTAAAACACACAGAAGAGAAACTGGTCAGTAGTTCTCTGGAGTTATCAATGGTTTCTCTAATTTGGGAGTACCTACAGCCTTCGCTTTTCTCCGGACTTCTGAGATGCTACAATCCTGGGAACAAGTCTATTGCCTTCACAGTCTCTCTCCTCCCCCATCAGTAGTGAAAGCAACACTAAAGTAGACAAAATGAAACATCAGAGCACAACTACTTATCATAAAAAGTAAAACACAAATAAATCATGAAGGGGTCATCGTCCTTATTGGGGCCAGTATTACAAATTACAGAGCTGGGGCTGGCTCTCAATGTTGATGGATTCAACCAGACTGTATCAGGAATTTAAATATGCCAAACTGACAAAGTGGGATTATCTCCCATGAAAGCTCATGTGAAAAATAAATTTGTTAGTCTTTAAGTGCCACATGACTCCTTGGTTTTTTTTTTTTTGAAAGAAAACCATTTTTTCACATTTTAGATCAAACGAGGCAAGAACAATGGAAAGAAACTGTGCTGAAATTCAACTTTACACATTTAAGTTGCAAAATCTGGCAAACTATCTAATAATAGCAATTTCATTTTACTAACTTTATTGTACAACAGGGAAACATGAATGCTGAGGAATTCTGAAGAAAAGCAGATTGACATTTCTAATTCAAGTCATCTTCATCAGCTGTGCCATACTAAATGAGAGGACAGGATCAGCAATGAGGAACTTCATAGCCAAACTCAGCAACTGCATCCATCAGCAGCTGTTTGATTTTGGTAGGTTTTTTTAGTACTGACATTTTATTGGGATGGAAGACTAACAGTTTACAAAGCACATTTCCCTCAGAAGATGACTGCGTTAGCAGTGATTATGTGGTTGCCAAAAGCTTCAGTGGTGTGATAAGACAGCCAGTATGGTCACAGACTGAACAACCAGCAAACTGTTTTGGGGACTTTCTAGAGATTGGGTGATGCTTGATTTGCAAAGAATCTGTGTCCTTTTCAGAACTTTGCATTAATAATGATGATGATGATTGATGAAAACATCAAGCTACTTGATTGCATCCACATATGGCTTGATGTAAGTGCTGTAAACCTCTCCCAGAGTCATTTCCAGCTGCAAAATTAGGGGGACAAAATTAGAGGCCATTTTTCAAAATCAAGTCCTGCCTTCTCATTCCTAACAAGCTGTCAAAGAATTGCTAGTTAACTAGTTGTTAGATATGTCCATATCAATTTTAGAACTAGAACCATAGCTTTCTACAACAGGGAAATTTTGGAATCTGGTCATTATATTATATACATGAAGGATGAATTCCAGTAGGGGTTAGATTTTTGAGAAATTTAAAATATATTCACACGCGTGGTTTGGTAAGTTCTGAAGAATATCAGTTATCTTCACCTGCCATATCTTCATTGTTTGAAATGGTTCTTCATAAATGCTGATGTAGTTTTACTCTTGCTTACAAAGCAGGATGTAAGTTTATTGTATAAATGAGAGAAACACATAAATCAGAAAATTATTTATGCACCCATTCTGGAAATGCTTTGAATTGAAGTCATATAGATTAATGTTTACATAGAGATTTTAGTACACAAACACAATAGATTCTGTGTTTAAAGTATGTGAACCAAGGGAAAACAGGAAAAGTGCTAAGGATTCTCAGCAAAAAAAGGATTGAAATATTAAACTAAAATTCAGATTCTTAGATTTTAAGGTCAGGAGGGACCATTTAAAGAAATAAAGTTGAAAGATATGAAAGATAGACTGACTTTACAGGCCAAAGAACTTCATCCAACAACTCTTTCAATAGTCCCATAACTTCTAGCTGAGTTACTGAAGTCATCAAATCTTGATTTAAATCTTGATCTTGACCATGTCAAGTTACAGAGAGTTCACCATTTACTTTAGTTCAAACCAGCAGGTTTTGTACCTTCTGCCAATATGATGTGGAAAACATTCCCTTCCAACCCTAAATATGGCAATCAGTTAGACCCTCAACACATGCCACACCAGACAGGCAGACACCTGGGAAAGAATTCTCTGTAGTAACTCAGAACCACATCCAGCCATTTGAGACATCTGCTAATAACTGATGAAGATGGGCCATGTCCCATAGTATGCAACTTCATCCTACCCTCCACTCCATAAACATAATAAGCTCAATCATGAAATGTTAGGTTTTTTTGCTCCTTCTACTACCATTAGAAGGCTCTTCTAGAACTTTGTTCCTCTGATAGTTAGAAACCCTTGTCTAGTTTCATGTCTGAACATGTAGATGGTCAATTTATATATATTTGTTCTTGTGCCAACATTGGCCTTTAACTTAAATAACTCCACTCCCTCCCTCATGTTTATCCCGCTGATGTATTTATAGAGTGCAATCAGATCTCTCCTCAGTCTCTGTTTTGTTCAGTTAAACAAGCCAAGTACACTTACTTCCAATACAGAGCACACTGGATAATTTCAAACTGCAGCATGAGACAAACTTACTTTGTTCAGTTTGCATTGCATGGAACCTTTTCAACTACTGGGAAGCGTTTATATGAGGAGAGTAAAATGATTGTGCTGAATTAGTCTGGAAAATGCTTAGAGAGTTTGTGTAGGTTCAGATTCCTTTTCATCCCACTTTATGAAAGCATATACACTTAATGCTATGTGAACCCCCTTGGATAATATTATCAACACACACGTTCCCATATGAATGCATTCCTGAGCTTAAATAATGAATGGGTTGGGTACCCCTAGGTTTGTGACAGACCATTTTAACACTGCTTCAGAGCACATGAGTTTTTTTATTGATCTGTTTTAAATGTCTAAACAAATTAAGGACAGGCCATGTGCACACAAAATGACATACAGTGCATGATACCCATCATTCAACTAAACAAGGATGACAGAGCTCAGTATGGCACTTGGTAGTGCAAATATTTAACAGCTGCATTCAGTCTTCTGTACATAGCCTGCACTTCTCAGCAGTAAGCATCTTGGGTGAAATTCTGGCCCCACTGAAGTCTATGGCAAAACTCCTATTGACTTAAATGAGACCATGACTTCATCCTTTATATTTATATGTTTGACAAATAAATTGAACTGAAGGGCAAATTTGACCTGTTTTTTTCCACTTAAGCATATTTTGTGCAATTGTTGGAAGCACATCTAAATATTTTTTTAACTTCTTTGGTCACAGTCAGGAAGAACATAATTAACTGCCTAGAAAATCTAGTGAAGGCAAATTTAAGTCTTTGAGCCTATGACTTGTTCAAAGAAATAAAGTTGAAAGATATGTTAAGAGCATAAACATAAACAGTGAATGCATGATTTGCAATGAATAAAACACATTGACTACTTTTGCCTTTTTTCTCCTGTTTGTGAATTTCCTGTGAACATGCTGCAAAACAGCCTTGAATTTACTAGTTATTTCAAATTTGTCATGAATTCCTTCAGTGAATTATTCCTGTTTTGTAAGCAAGTGATTAGACAAGTCACATGGCATGCTTCCTATTATCTCAGTGCATGATTCAAGTAACTTGGTACTAACTTAAAATATTTTATATGTTATGGGTTTCTTACACTTTTCTCTGACCCACTGGCCACTTCTGGAGACAGTATACGAGATTAGATTGCCTTGGATCTAATCCAGTGTGGCATTTAATTCCTAAGAAATGAACTGCAAATTATATATTTCATCAATTCTGCAAGACACTCAACCTTTGGGCCCCACCTTTCAAAGACTCCTGCAGACTTCAATGGGCATTGGAGTAGGTCCCAATGAATCATGGTTGCAGGTGCAAAGACTGAGTTAGACCTAAGTATCAAATTGATAGGACTAAGAAACACTGCATGAACTGCAAATGAGGATTTTTACATTATGCAGTCAAAGCTGCAATTCAGTAATTATACAAGATCTGCATCATTCTCCTGGATATTTTACTTTGCCAACATAGTAGAAAAAGGTGTTGAACATTTTTTTGCGAAGCCATTTCACCTGGTTTGTAATATTTAAATTTTGATTATTTTGGATTGACATCTCAAAATTGTTAAATGTTCTGGGTGAGTTTGCTAAGTCATACATTTTCACCATGTAGCTAATTACTAGAATAAATGGATTATTTTTCTGCTGAGTTCATTGTCCTACATTAGGATATGGGAAAGAAACTGTTCAGAAGTTTGGAAGAGAAGGAAAGGAAAATGCTCTCAGTATTTCTCTCCTTTTCTTCCAGTCATCCACATTTAGCTTTTGTAGCAGTTTTATCTTTGTTTTGTCAGTTTTCCTGGATCAGAAACTCACTGAAAGGAGTTCCTTGAGGTTATTACTGTAAATATATTTGTCCCTGTTTACATTTATCTCATGTAATCTTAAACTGAACATTACTAAGGTTAATTTTAGATATTAATGAATGACAATCAGAATTCAGGTCTTCCAAACACAGGAAGGCAAAGACCAATAGAATTCCTTAACGTGAGCTAACAGAAAATGGCTTCATTGCAATTAAAAATATATTAATGAACAGATCAGATAAAATGGATCCTCTGTCTGAGGCTGGGATGGTTGCATCTTGTTTCTGTAACCACACACATTTTAGCTCACTTTCTGACTTTTTTTCTTTTCAGCCTTTCTATCGGTAAGTTGCAGCTGCAGCACATCTCAGTGTATAAGAGATGGGAAATGATAACTCATATCAGTGGTGACCCTGAGGAAAGCAGAAATATCTAGACAAGTCTTTTATATAAAAACAGGCTTGACAACTTGTCAGATGACAGGTTTTGGAAAATAATTACATGAATTATTCAGAGCCTAATTAAAGTCATACAGATGAAAACTGATTGACAAACAGCAAATAGAAAATCACAACAGAATAATTCTCTACATCGGTCTTCAGTGGCCAGGGCTATTATTGCCTTTTGTGAATGTCCATTCTTGGATCTACTCCAGAAAATACTGTGCTGAAACAATTTTTCCATCAAGATTTTTCATGCAAAGGTAACTAAGAGATGCAGTGTCATAGTAGACACATCCATAACATCTTGTTTAATTTTCATTCCCCCTTTTCTTCACTGCTGCACAGTGAAATTGACCAGGCTGCCAAGCCTTCTGCCAGTGGCAGCCAGCACCTCAGGGTGGGATCGGGCTCTGAGCTGCTTGTGGCAAGCAACTCGGGGCTGGATCCAGCTCCACACTGCTGGCTGCTGGCAGCAGGGGCTGGCTCCCAGCCCCTGCCACCTGCAGCAAGGGGCTGGATCGGGCTCCCAGCCCCATGCCGCTGGTGGCTGGGGCTGGATTAGGCCTCTGGAGCTGAATTAGAACCCAGGGTGGTGCATGGTCAGGGCTCAGGCTCCTTCCTGCCCTGGAAAGTCGACTAATGCTTAAGTTAACTTTCAGGACAGGAGTTATTAAGTTAAGTTTGACTTAAGCAAATGGTTAAGTAAAGTCGGCCTAATAAATTCTGACAGGTGCCAGGGAGTATCTTAGCTTGACTTAAGGCAGGTTAATGCAAGCTAAGGCTCCAGTGTAGACATGCCCACTGTGTCTGAAGAGGCCTTGGCGAGCTGCTAAGCTCCTGTTCGAACCATTCTTAGTTGCATTCTGAGGGTGGGATGTTCAGCATTGGCTACTGGGAAAATCTGACCTTTCACTTTGATGAGAACAGTTAGTCCACTGCTGAGTGCTTTTGAAAACTCCACCCGAAATGTTCCTAAGATATGCATTTGTGAGAATTTCTGTTAACTTTATTCTGGCAGGCATTTTTCAAATGTGGTATTTCACATTCAGTTGTCCATACAATGGTTGCTTCTGTGAGACGAGATGATTGTGAATTAAATGGTTAGTGGTGGTCAATTCCTTGAACTGCAAACCTTATTTTTCTTCACATAAATTGACTGTGATGGGAGTTTTGCCAGAGTAAGGGCTGAATAATGACTTCAAGATTAGGCCCCACGTGCAGTATTCATAAGGAAGCTCAGGAAGTACTGCACTGGTTTACAATTGTTCTGAACATCTTCCAAGAGGCCTTCCATGTAACATAATCTGTTTCAAAATGCAGGTGTAAAATATGTAAATAAACAGTTTCTAATCTACAGCTGCTGTCTATATTCATTAGAGAGACAGGCTGTTCACTGATCATGGAAAAGGGGTAAAATGAGAGTAGCTGGAATAAGGTACTTATAATTACTCAAGCTGTTTCTGATTTTAAAAGGAGACAAAACAGTAACAATCATCAGTGGTTAATCCCCCTGTTTTTGTTTCTCTCTCATTACCTTTCCAAATGAATTGCTTTAGCTGGAGGTAATAGGGAAAAAAGGGCATTTTAAAGTTGCATTTATGGTGAGTGCAGAATGTGCATTGTTAAACAGAATTCTAGTGAAGTCTAAGAGAGTCGAACCAGTATACGCCCATGGAAGGCTGTGGGATTGCACAGGGGTTACAGAGAGTCTTATTTGGCATGCAAAACCTTATCTGAGAAGGAAAGAAGCCTTTTTGACTGAGTCTCTGGGTGGTTTTGGCAGTTCTACAAAATGCAATTTTTTCTTATAAGTGGAGCACATTTTATCTGGAAAAAAAATGAGAGCACAAACATGGAAACCTGTGGGTCTGTGTGCTCAGCAGCTCTGTTGTCACAGCATCCTACAGGCCAGAGTGCACAGTAGTGAGGGACAGGGTGGGGGGCCTTTCAATTTTGCAGCTCATCTGGTTGTTCTCTTCAGTAGAGTAGTTGGCCCAGCAGCTGCAGGAGAGACTTCAGTCCTGAATGGTCAGTAGTGCAGCCTCATCTTTGCCTTCTTTTTGCTAGCACTGTGGGTGGTGTGGTGGGATACTTTCGAGCTCAGTTCTTGTGGGAATCCCCAGACCACTTTGTGGTGTACTGAGGACTGCACTGGAACTGAAGCTCTCACTAGTTATATGCCTTATATACTCATGGATAAACTGACCCACGCACAAATTGACCTCCGGTTCTGACCCCCCAAAACAGGGAAAAATGGGTGACTCATGTATAATCCGAGGTACCTCTGTGGCCTCTAATCCCCCATCCTGTGCCATCAGCTTCCCTGGACTTCACAACATCCTCCCAAACCTGCAGGCCAGCTGCTGCTTTTCCTGCATCCCTGACACCCTCCTAAACTCCCAGGCCCTTCTGCCGCTTCTCCTGCTATTCCTGACACCCTCCCAAACCCCTGGGCCCTGCCGCCGCTTTCCCCGTGGTCCCCGACTCCCTCCCTAGCCCCGGAGCCCTGATGCTGGCTCCCCTGAGCTGACCCACTCTGGTGGCTAGGCACAGGGTGGGGCTTGCTCCCCTTCTTTAAGCCCTGCCTGGGCTGAGCACTCAATATTGCCACTCTGGCGGCTAGACATGCTGGGGCTCCCCCCCAGCAAGCATGCTCAGAGCATGCTTAGGGCAGGAGATGTAAAACTTCTAGGCTGGGGCTGCTCTCTGCTCTCTGACCTGTGTATAAGCCAAGTGCCCTTTTCAAAGGGGATTTTCAGGCACAAAAATCTTGGTTTATATGCAATTACATATGGTATGTGTGTTTTATGGTGGGAGGGGGCAGGGGAGCATTCAGTAGTCCATCGAGTCACAGTCAGTTTAAAGCAAGGTGGGGTGAATTGTGCCTCTTTGTGTCTTAGATAGCAGTCTGGTTCTTCTCTGTTTTTGGGGATTTGTGTGTATTCATTCTGAATGCTAAGAAATAAAGTAGTGTTACATCGCAAACTTCCAGCCAGAGTATTTATGGTTTTTAACTAGTTTCCCTGTGTGTATGTTTTGATCAGAAGATACTTAGGGTATGTCTATGCTTACACTTTAAATTGCAATAATGATGATTATTTTGATTTAAAGTAGTGCATGTCTAAGCTAGCTTTCCTTATTTTGAAATGAGGAACTCCGTCATTTCAAAATAAGGAATGGTCATTTTGAAATAATAAAACCTCGCTTTATATTGAAATGACAGTTAAATTGAAATTATTGTTTCAAAATAATGCAGTGTAGCTGCATTATTTCGATTCAACTGTTATTTCGATTTAACACTTTTTCCCCTTCTCCCTCTGAGGGTGCCTTCTTCCTTCTATATATTGAATGGGGGCATGGCCCTTTTTGGGGGCCATCTTGCCACACCTCCATCGGTATCCCTCTCCTAAATCTAACTAGCAAGTCCTATGCATGGACATGCTAGTTTGATTTGGGTTTCTAGTGGGGACATGTTAAATTGATTTAACTTAAATCAATTTAATGATGTTTATTTCAATTCAATTAGATCGATTTAAATTAAATCAATTTAACAATCTAATTGTAGGCATAGCCTTAGGCTATGAAATGTTTTCAGGAGTTCTCCTAAAGTACAGTCACATAATTTGGGTGTCCAGAAGAGGATGAATGTCAGATTTGGCATCTATCAGTAATACAGTGTCACATGCTTTTTTACATTGACACACTTTTTTATTCCTTAGATTTTATTTTTCAGATGAAAAATGTGGAGGCTTGAAATGAGGAGATGTGTAGGTTGGTGAATATCTCCAATGAACTTTGAGGTGATGTAAGTATGACCATTGCCAGTTCAAACCTGGTCTTATTTTTTTGCATGTATGTTTTCCCCACGCTATTAGATTCTTGATGACATTTTCAGGGAATGAGAACAGGAAAATAACATTTCAGAAAATTTCCTTAAAGATTTAGTGAAAAAAACATTACCAGGGTTGCATAGTCTTGCAAACTGAGGTGACCTGACCTGTTGCTTTTAACCATCATCTGACACAGGATTAAT
Organism: Podocnemis expansa; assembly: GCA_007922195.1. Taxonomy (NCBI): domain Eukaryota; kingdom Metazoa; phylum Chordata; order Testudines; family Podocnemididae; genus Podocnemis; species Podocnemis expansa. The sequence continues at coordinate 40,678,338 of ML681990.1, forward strand.
GAATAACCGCATAATCATCACTTTGCCACAACTAGTAAAGTATCATTGTGACCAACTAGCTGCCATCTGTTCACCAGAGTGTCATCATAAAGTCATAGAGAAATTAAAAGAAAGGAAAGCAGAATAAAAAATGCATCTCCTGATTATGGGATGCTTTGAATACAAAGCAACCACATCTGCAATTTCCATGAGAATATGTCTCTTCCAAGTATTATAAAAGGCACCGTAAGGAATAATATTTCAGTAAAGACCCTTCCCATACCAAGTGCAATGCCCAAGGCAGTATTTCCAGGCTTGGCAGAATTTGATTTTTTTGAGTAATGTCAACAGATAATGTTGATGTTTATTTTAAGCATTTGAAAATTTTATCCATTTAAATTTTCAGACATGCAAAATTGAAGTTTTAACATATTTTTTCTAATTATATTTATTGAAATGTTTATAGCCGTGGAGGGCCAACAAGGGGTAGTCAGACAATAATTATTTAATTATTTAATGACAGTAGACAGAGAAATTAAAAAATTGAAGCTTTATTATAATTAAAAACATAAATTGTCAACACTACATTTCAAAATGTAGATGGTAAATATCCTTCATTCTAACTCTGCTACGTTCTCAAGCAGCATTTTTCATACTGTCTATTTATAAATTTTGATCATTATCAATGTTTACTGACATTTACAGATGAAAATCTAATTCTTTCAAGCATGCGTATATCACAGACAAGCAGCAACATTTTCCTCCCTGAATTTGATGTCACTGGTGAGCATTTAGGGATGTCTAAAATTTTCCACCAGGGTTTATGATAATTCTGGAGAAATAGAGCCACCACCCTGTAAAATATGGTTTTAGTCATTAAAACAAAGACTATGTCTAAACTAGAATATTATTCCACAATAAGTCTTTGCACTATCATAAATGTGGTTTAGTTATTGCACAACTGAGTGTCCACAGTCACTTCCAAAGGCAAAAAGAGGCTGTGTGGGAGAACTGAAAGGTCACTTGAGCCTACAGCCCACTGGCTCCTTGCTGTCCCCCACCCTTGCTGCGGACCCAGACATGATGCCTGGAGCCTCCAGCATCCTCACACCCATCAAGACCTGGGTCCATGGTATCTGAGGGGCTCCAGCTGCCAGGGAACCCTGAGTCCCCAGTGGCTCCAAGACCCAGGGAACCCTGACAGCTCCATGGCTCCAGCCGCTAGGGTTTCCTGGGTCCCAGCCCCAGAACCCTGGCAGCTGCTTGCCCTGGCCCTGGCCCTTCGGAAACCTGGCTGCTGAGCTGCTGGGGACCCAAGAACTCTGGCTGCTGCAGCTGCAGAGATGCAGGAATCAAGAACCCCAGTGACTTCAGCATCCAGGGCAGCCCCCTTGTCAATTTCACTGCTTTAACAGGGCAGTGAAACTGACATTCCATTACTTGCCAATTTCCTTCCTCTGTTAGAGAAGTTAAATTGAGAAATATGGCAGCTCCGCTATCCCAGAATGGCCTTGATTGGCACTCAAGGATGTTTCCGGAGGCCCCTTATTGTGACAATTTACAGCTCTGTTCACACAGGCATTGTAACACAATAACTGTTACAGACTAGCCCTTATTCCTCTCATACATGTGGTTTCATTATTGTGGAATAAGAGGGCTCTTATAGCGCTCTTGTGATAGAGCAATAGGATGGCTTATTGCACTATATCGCTATTATGTGTCAGGCCTAAGTTCTTCTACAACCTAAGCCTGGCAGATAGTGACCACGGGGCATTCACATAATTATTTAGTGCTTCCCAAACTTTTCTGTACAACAGATAGAATCCATGTTTTGGCAGCTTTTACCCTCCCAAATAGCCATCTCCTATCTGCTTATAGATGCTTTAATTATGTCAAATAAAATATGCTCTCAAAAGAGAAACAAACATAATGCTGTGTTCACTATAATATGAGTGCATCATCTTAGGTAGAATTTGTTTTTGTTCTTTTCTGCTCAGTTGTGCTTTCTATTAATAAACAGATAGGTTCAGTTAAACTTAATTGAATCAACAGATTAAAACAAAGGTTGATAGTACCCACAAATAAATATTACTTGCCTCCAAGAATATCAGCAGTTATTAACTGACAATTACAAGGCGCCAGTGAACCTGAGCAGTGAATAGTTACTAGTGGTAATTTCTTTACCAGCTAGTCAGCACTTTGTCAGGCCATGGAGGGGACAAATGCTGATTACCTAAAGAAGATTTCCCAGCTAATCTTTAGTAAATCTGGGAACCAAAAAGTTATATTAAGCTCTATTTTATTAAGAGAAGAATCTAAAGTTTCCAGCTTTGCAGCGCGTCTCTTTCCTTTCCTTTTGCATTTATGAACAGATTTCATTACTGACATTTTCCACGTTTCTCTTTCTTCTATATTCTTTTTCCTTTAGTTCTTTATTTTATTTTAAACAAATACCTCCACCTTTCTTCCATCTCAAAGACCTTGACCTTTGAGACCTTGGCCTTGGCATTGTCCACACATTGTGGAGAAAGTGTTACTACAAACTATCCTCTGGAATCTTTCAATGCCTGTGCAATGCTTTGTGCCAGTAATCAGCAGCTGATCCTTAGCATGGTTTGTGTTGGCAATTTGTGGAACAAAGTTAAATCTGACTATGAAATATGGTTACACCTTGGGTTGCTAGGAGACCATGGACATATGACTGCACCTGTTTGGTCATTTCTTCTAAACCCATCTTATGAGGTGTGTTCGAAAATTACTCCAAAATCCCTGATTCCAGCAACAGTGTTAGGCACCTTGTCATATTTGTGTTAAGAGTATCAGTGCATTATGGGACAATTCTGTTTATAAGGTGTACTGTTTCAGAAATTCCAAGGCCAGAAGGACCCATTATGATAATCTAGTCTCATCTTCTGTATTGCACAGGCCATAGAGCTTCCCCAAAATAATTTCTACTGTGCGTGGACATGCTAAAATGAATCCGTCAGAAGCAGTTCCTGGCTAATTTTTGTGAATGTGAATAACTGTCTGGGTTTTTTTTTTTAGTTCCTTAACATTTCTAATGGTGCGTCAGAGGGATTTTAAAGGAATTCGCAATACCAGAAAAATGAATACTGTATTTAAAAATGACAATATGACCACTAAAAGACTATCACCTGAGCAAGAGGTCTGTAAGCCCACTTCTGTCTCTCTAAGCATCTATCTTCTTGGAAATGGCTCCCTGTGCACCACCAGAGGATTTCTACTGATCCTTTTAAAGTGATGCAACATAGAATGAGCTGGTCTTGAATAAGACTGGCAGCAAAATACATCCAATACTATTTAACTATTTAGATATGAGTTAATGGACCTTGTGAACAGGAAAAGTAACGTATACTCACACTGGCCCCAGACCAGTTTCAGCCAGTACGCCTCCAGTTCAAAGGCTCAGTCAGCTGAGTCAGAGCAACTTGGGTTATAGCTGCTGATGAAGCTTTGGGAATTAAGAGCCTATATAGGCTTAAGACCTTTGCTGTACTTAAAGGCATTGTGAATTTAATTTAAAATGATAGCTGCATTAAGCTGTAATCCAGCAGGACATTTGGAATCTTTTCCAAAATGTTGCCTGGATATTTATTACTACTACTGAAACAGTATAAACATTTAACATATTATGTTATAAAACCAAAATAAAGCTAGCATATTTAAGATTTGGCTACTTAGTTGAAGCATGTCAACTCTTGTGTATGCAAAATATCATAACTTTCCTTTCCATTTTGAACTAGAAAAGTCAGGGATGTGAAAAACATAGTATAGTCTTTATAGTTCTTTTCAGATTTGGGTTGTGTTGCAGGCAAAGATTTTGGGATATATGCAGTATCACACTCAAAGGGTATGTCCACAGAGGCTTCTTATTTCGAAACAATAGAGGTCATTTCGAAATAAGAAGCGGCATGTCCACACGATGCACCATTATTTCAAAACCGTTAAACCTCGCATTTAATCGAAATAGCCGTTGTTTCAAAACGGTTGTTTTGAAACAACGGCGTTCGGACTGTTTCAAAACAACATGTCCGAAAGTCCTTGTTTGGAAATAACCATCTCAAAACAATGGCTATTTTGAAAGCAGGCTTTCCCTTAATTCGATTTAACTTATTTCGAAATAAGGACTTTATTTTGAAATAACTCATTTCGAAATGGATTATTTTGAAATAATGATGTATGTGTGGACATAGCCAAAGAATGCATATGTCATATCTAAAACATAGACAGGGAGCCATTTATGACCAAAAATTATTTTTATCCAAAATTTCAGTGAAATGGCAATTTTTAAGTAAGTGGAATTAAAAATTCCTTTCTTACAGTTCTAACTGATGTATGCCTCAAACAAATTTTGCATTTTGTCCAGCTCTAAATATCAGTGCATTTATTGCTTGAAACCATGACCAAATTCAATTGAAAAGTTATGTATAACTAACTTCTGTTGATTTAAGAAATTTTTATTTTATTTGTAAAAGTGTTTAATCTATCAACATATAAACAACCTCCATTGCCAAGCCACTACAGTTTCATCCTGAAGTAGTGGTGTTTCACTTGCTTCTGAGTTTCCATGGGGGCATTCTTCACCATGGGATCTGATAAAATACATATTCAGTAAATACGCATCCCTGTACCTTTAACACCATTTTCCGTGTTGTGTGTACCAGATGGCACACGCACTGTGCTGTCTCTACAGACTTATCTATGGGAATACCCACATCACACTGCTGCTGGTATGGCATGACTGTGCATACAATGAAGCCTCCCTATTCAATTTTAAGTTGTCTAAATAACTAAGTATCCATGTGAGAGAGGTAATATCTTTTATTGGCCAGGTCTCTGTTGTTCAGAGACATGAGCTTTGTAGCCAGTCAGGGTTCTTCTTCAAGTCTAGGAAAGGTACTTCTAATGTCACAGCAAAATGCAACATGGAACAGTGTTTAGCATAAGTAGTTAGTGCAGATTGTAAGGTATCATTCAAAGGGTGTTCCAGAAATTCCCTCACCCACCTTGTCTCTCTAATACCCTGGGACCTGGGTGGCTACTGCTACACTGTATCCAGTGTATCTATGAACGGATAGAAAGCCATACTCTATAGATATTGACCCTTTTGCCTATAACATCATGGAATAATACTGGAGTTAGGGATGGATTTAGGGATTTAGTAAATGGCAAACCTCTCTGACCTTAATTATTCTAATGCCTTCTCTAATCATATCAGAGCTATGCAAATGAATTCTAGTATCCAGCATAAAGATTACTTTGTAATGTTTAAGCTGAAATTGGGGCATATGATGTCAAAAATTCAAAAGAATGTGATACAAGCCACCTGTTAGCTGGATACCATGGCCTCAGAGAGCACAGAGACACAGTGACCCCTATTAATCAGCCACGAAGAAGATGGAAATATACCACATGACAACGCCATGTGTGTCCTTCTCACTGCATTCAGAAGGAAGAATTCTGCGATGGGGTTGTCAAAGCGGGAAGCCTGTTATTTGACTTTTTAACCTACTCCCACAGAAATATTCAGGGCTAGTTTCACAGGCTGGTAAAGCATAAGGCAAAGGCTACAAATGGACAATGATAATGGTACTCACTGAAGAGTAAACCTTGAGGATAGCTCTGGCTTTTCCTTTTCCTTATGCCCTTCTGTATGGGGATCCTGAATGTTGTCTGTTTATGTCTATTTTTTCTACTTAAAATATGTAATTACTTTTATAAGTGGAGTTTACATTTGAGATTTGAAAATGAAAATCACCCTGTTCTTGTTGCTATCATCACACGATCTTTAATGCTGACGGAGGATCAATTCGTTAGGACTCCTCAATGATGCTGAGCTTTCTGGCCCTGTTCCAGTACACGCTTAACTTCAAACATGTGCATGATCCTACTGACGTCAGGCTTAAGACCACAGCAGGGCAGATTCATTCTGGCTGGCACAGGAAGTCACAAATTGCACTTGCTTGTGTAACCTGCTAGGGTGGGCTCAAATTCATTCAATTGCCCCTCTCCAGTGCCTCACAGAGAAAACCCCTGATGAAAGCAACTGGAGAGCCAGGATCCAGTTGTCAAAAGGACTCACAGCGAAGACTGCTCAGAGTTCCCATCCCTCATTAAACTACCACTCAGCATAAACATACAATGAACTTTATTAACTAACTAAACACACCTTATCCTAAAGAACCATAATACATTTAAACAGAACAGTAAGAAACCCAAGAGTCCCAAAGTTCAGGTGGAGTCACCCTTATCTCAATTGCAGTCTTTTAAGTCCTTGGGGCTTGAATGCAGAACGAAAGCAATCCTCATCCTCTCTAGCTGCAGGAATCTTCAGGCAGATGCCATGCAGTCCTTTCTTCCTCCTGTGTAGCCAGCACCATGCAAGCAGGTCACTGGCCATCCAGCTCTCAGTTCTGCTGCAGACAACTCCCCTGCAAAGCAGTCGAAAGCTGGGAGAAAACATCCTGCAGTCCACTCCTGCTCAGCTCCTTTCACTGAGTCCCTTAGCAGATGTCCTCTGCAGCTCTCTGTTTGCTCCTCTTCAGGCTGCTCCTCTCAGGCTTCTCCCTGAGCGTGTAACTCCAGCAAAACAATAAAACTTGTGGGGCATGCTCAGTGTGCTCCCTCACCCTCTTACCAGAAGTTTCTGGTTTCTGGGCTGCAAAATCTGCCCAGCAACGTAACCCAGCCATAAGGGTCCCTAAAAGAGATTGCACCTATTTAGGCACATGGGTTACACTTGCATAATAAAATACTTCCAATGCTTTCATATAGGGGGAGGAGCTCAGCTTGAGTTTCTCCTTTATTCTATGATAAATCACTCATAATCAGGCCTGCCTGAGAGAGAGAGAGAGTGTGTGTGAGGGACTCAGAACATCTCACCCTGCAAAATTCTATATTTTAAATATGTGACACTTGTGCAATCTGCTGCCTTCCAAAGAAAGAGCATGTGACTGTTCAGCAGTATTAAGTCCTGTGGCCAAATCGTCTTTGGCAGAGAAGACTTAGCCATTCACTGAACAGTGAGTGAACTGTTTGGGTACATCTACACTAGAGCCTGAGGTTGATTTAAGGAAGGTTAAGTTGACCTATAGACCACCGTGGCCACACTGGGCTTTTATTAAGTTGACTTAAGCACTTCCTTAAGGCAAGTTAATAACACTGCATTATTAAGTCGACTTAAGCCAACGTAGATGGGGAAAGCCCTTAAGTCAACCTAATGGCCTCTGGGCCCTCGCCCAGAGTTCCCAGCTACCCACAATCAACAGGAGTTTTTACTGTTGACTCGCTAAGTCAACTTAACAAGGTCAACTTTAAGTCGACTTAAAGTTGACCTTGTTATGTCAACTTAACAGAGCCTCCAGTGTAGACATATCCTTTGAGCGTATAAAAATTCCCCTCAAGCCTCCTTTCAGTCTTTTGATAGAATTGTAATAAGAGTCTCCAAGGAGCCCCCCAAGATCCCTCTTAAGTAAATCACTGCACCACCTTTGCTCATTGAGATTCACTCTAGAGGTTCTGCTGGAGGTGAGAGCTTTAATCTCCATTGGGAGCTACCAAGATACTGAGCCAATGGAGGCAGCAGGAGGAATACACTCAGATATCACAAGCTTTAGGTGTGCAACAATGCCCCCTGCCCGGCATGTATTGTCCACTTTTAGTGGCAGTGCTGAGCACAGTGGCAGGAAATTGGTGTGCACTTTGTGCCATTGCATCTGTAAGACTTACCATTGCCATGGGCACTTTGCCAGGATCTGACCTGGCTTCCCTTAGACTCTGCAGTGACTCTGGCCCCAATGTCTGGAAGCACTTGAAAATGAAAAGCATGACATAAATGCTAATGGTTTCAATTATTATATCACTTCATTTCTGATTCACCAATGTGATTATATGAAAGAGTCTTGGGATGATCTACCCATAATCTGCACATGTGTTAAGAAAGCTTAGTTGATTCTATATGACATTACACACCACTACTTCAATCCAGTCTATCATCACATGGAAAACTGTACATATCCTTTTCTCATGGGCCTTTTAAGGATAAATTCATTTATTGTCCTGATGAGAAAAGAGATGAGGATGCAGGTGGATGGCAGTCATGTTCCTTTCTTGGCATACTGAGAATTTCTGCTTTATTTAAATGATCACTTCACTTCATGAGAATGCTTATGAGGCAACAAATATCTCCCCTGGTGCTGATGAATAAAGACACTGCAGGCCAGGGTGCACATGGTCAGCACCAGATATTTCGGCTTCCGACATGCTTCTCAAACGACATGATTATGTGAAGCTTAACAAATAAAGTGTAGCCAATAATTTATTCAACAGCTTTAGCTGTGTTTCCTGGATTTGAATTTTCTGGGCACCATTTCTGATTCTTGACTATATCTGTTATTCACAGCTATCCATAGGAAAAAATCCTACAAATAATTCTTGATGTGAAGATTAACAGTTTCTTGCAAACATTTGAAATTTGATGTGTATTACGAACTGTTAACTGTACCCATTGATTACATAAATTAGTGATTCTGTTCTCTGACTGGATGTACATCATTCCTGGAACTAGGTTTCTTGTGCAAACAGACACATTTATGAATTCAAAATTCACTTTTAATGAATATTCTGTAATATTTACTTTAAACTCACTTCTGCACTTATGTGCTGCCAGTATTTGATAGAATATTCTTGGGAAGCAAATTTAAAAGATGTATGAATATGACTGAAACAAATTCAATTTTTCTGCATAAACATGGCAAATGGGTGGATAAAGCCTGCATTTTTCTGGGATGGACGAAATGATTTGAAACAAGATTATATTTGAGATTAATTCCCTGGAAGTACAGGAAAAGCTGGCGAATCTAGGATCTGAGCTGCAATAGTTTGGCCACATTCTCTTACCAGAAGATATCAAAATCATTTCTTTAAAAGTGGCAATGATTTGTGAACTGTGCTGAGCAGCAAAAGATACTAGGGATGATGATTTACTTCTGTACATTTATTCCATACCGCTACAGAAATGTTGGCATCATTAAGCAATCTCCTAAAGGAAAACAGAAAGTTCACTGGGGTGCCCAGTAAGGCGCAGCATCACTGGTGTGCAGTAGCTAACTGTCCAGGCATGAACATTTGCCATTTATGGTATGCATAAGGAGGTAATATTTCAGGTCAATACATCCAAGTAAAGATGTGGATCTGTGCCACTACAAGAAACTGAGCCAGTGATTGATGCATCCCAGGCTCTCACATCATGTTAAACAGATCAGAAAAGAGATGGATTCACTTGTAGCACACTGTGAGCACTCACCTCCATCAAAGTGTTTGCAGGAGGAAAGTTTCAGAGGTGCTTGTCCATAAATAAGCTTATGGAGGCAACCATGAAAAATCCTTGTAGCAGCACCACTGAGGATAAAAAGACTGATGTGTGAGCTTCACTCTGGTCTTGTCTACACTACCAAATTAGTCCAGCTTAAGGAGGTTTAATCAGGGCTAATTGCCTCCTTGTCTACACTAGGCTTTGCCTAGTTTGAATGAAAAAAACATTTTAGCAACACTTAGTTTGAGCTAGTTAGCTTGAATGGTAAGTCTGAACTAACTACTTAGTTCAAACTGATTTTGAAATTTAGTTGGAACTAGCTGGTGTAGTCATGCTAGGTTGAACTAAATAAATTCGAACTAGCGGTTAGTTTGAACTAACCATATTTTTTTAGTTCAACCTTTTAGTTCAAACTAGCCATGCTTTTTTAGTTCAAACTAAAAAGTTATTTCACATAGAAAGTGCAGCTAGTTTGAACTAAAAAGTTAGTTCCAACTTAAAAAAAATGTGATTAGTTCGAACTAACTTTGAACTACTTAGTTCAGAATAAGCAAGTCTGAGCTAAGTTTTGTGTAGACACAGCCTTTATCCCTAGTAGAAGGACACAGCAGCATAGAGGGACCCCAAAAGACCTGGATTGGCCTACTGGACAATTCTCCAGTGCAGAAATTGAGAAAGATTATGTTAAACCTGACTTCTGAGGACCCCTCTAGCAAGTATCATTATAAAGGAAGGCAATGGGGACAGGAAGGATGTGTCATGCTGATTCTCAGTCATGCTGCAGCCCAGAGATAGATTGCTTTAAGTTAGGCAGACCTCCTTATGCTGTCTAAATTATGCCAGGAGTCATAGAACAATTGCGCCTCCTTAACTACCCACTCACTTCCTTGTGGGTGCTCCCCCCAGTGTGCCTATAACAGTATGAGATTGGGGAGAAACACAGAACAAGACAGGATGTACCAATCAGGGACAGATGAACTAGCTTTTTTCTGCAGGGCTGGACTAAATGGGCATCTCATGTAAGGCACAGAAGCAGTTAAGGCATGTCTACTGGGCCTGTACAAGACAAGAAAATGAAAAAACTCAGAACTAAAAACAGGAAGAACCAAACCCATTTACCCACATTGCTGAAAACTATCTCTGCTGGTTGGTCAAAGGAAAAGTGCTTGTGTCATCACATGACAAAGTCCAGCACAATCTATGCCAAACTCACTGAGATTACCAATGACAAAGATTATTCATTCAGGGCATGACAGGGTGGAGTAAAGCAGCGTTTCTCAACCGTTGGTGGACAGGAGAACATCAAAAGATATTAATTACATTACATGGAACAACTGATGAAAACATTCTTGAAAAAGCTGGTAACAGTGGTGGGAGATAAATGCCCCAGTCACAGCAAAGCTTCCAGGTGTGCTGCCGCATACGTGGAGTCACACAACACCTGCACTATGTCTGGGAAGCACCAATGTTCCACGCAAAAACAGCTGAGAAACACTGGAGTACAGTAATCGAAGCAATCACGGCTCTGCTATTAGCTCTTAGTGATGGTAACAACAAATGATCCAGCAGTTTGTGGATCTTTCACTGAGACCTCAAAATTGCCATCCTGACATGGCCATTACAGTGCCCATGGCACTTCCCAAGAGAACAATGGTCCTTCTCTCCATTCTGACACACCGTGCTGTGCACTGGACATGGGCCTGACTTCTGCCTCCCATCACAGTGGGTAAAAGGACTCCTACATATGAAGTGTGTTGGGCTCCTTCAGGATGCTCATTGCTTCTCTAAATGGGTGAAGGTGTTTGTTTGCATTTCCCGGATATGTTATATGGTATGTGAAATAGAGTGTGACTTGCTACAGTTTAAGAACGACAGGGAAAATATAGTTGAAACTGCAACATAAACAGATGCAACGCAGCACAGGACTGGGATTGATCAGTGTATAATTCTGCAATAAACTATACTCAGTGGGAACATACTTAAAAATACCCTCTGTGAAATGGAGTACTTAGGAGAGCGGAATTTTCATATTAACACAAGATGGTAGAGCAGAGAGCAATGGGCTAATACCAAGGAAGGAAAAAGTGAGGTTGCAGCCATGAAGAAAATGTCTCAACAGTGGAATAACGTAAAGGAGCAGGTTACCAAAGGAGAGGATCTCATGAGACATTTTCAAATGCACAATCGTCTTCTAGATGTTAGAGTGAATGATGCAGCAAGTAGACCTGAAAAGTGACGGGTCAGATTGCATGGCTGGAGTAGCCTTTCTCTGTTCTGACTATAAGTATAGCAGTTATATTTCTAAAAAAACAAAACAAAGCAAAAACCAACCCCTCTCAGTTGTCCCTTCCCTTATTAGCAGTGCTGGAAAAACAGCATCTCGCAAGCGTACTACTGTCTGGGGCACTGTGCATTTGCATCCAGAAGAGGAGGCATGTGATTTTTTTTGGCATGCTGCTCTCATTCATGCTAAAGGGAGTTCGCGCATATGCACAGATGGCCTGCATATTGGGAGGAGGAGAGAAAAGTACATTTATTTTGCTACAGAGCATATGGCGCCTATATCCTCATTAAAACATACTTCAAATGCATTCATGCTGGAGCTAGCTCACCCTCTCCCTTTGTCCTCATCAAAGGACAGGGGAGGCTGGTTTGAGGTGCTGCTAGCTCTTCTGGCATTAACTGTGCCTCTCTTCCAGTGCCTATACACGACATGGGCTGTGTGGGGCAGATGCCACAGTTGTACTACTCTTTTCCCCATGCCAGCTGCTCTTTTCCCTTTTGCCAGGGAGGCTGGTGCAGGGAGCTGCTACTCCAGAGCTCCCTTTCTTTCAGTGACAGCTGCTCCTTCCACTGTTTGTCCGGGAGGTTGGCACAGGTCCCTCTATGTGAGTGGGAATGTTAACAAGTGGCAGTCATTGCCCTGGTTAGTGGGTGGTAGCAATAAAACTAGGGTTGTGCCAAAGTCTCAGTAGTTAGTGTTAAATGATGTTCAGATTCCAGAGGGCTACTTTCAGAAGCTGTTTGGGAATCACTGGATGAATTTAAATATGGAATGAAGAGTGCTAAAATTTAAGTAATGATGGGCAGGGGCATTTGGGCTGCAGCAATGTCAGAAGACATGTGGAGAAGAGAACTAATAATTTGTTCACTTTCATATCATACAAAGAAAAGAGGGAGCAAGAGAACAGTAGCAATAAGATATAGGACACCTAGGATGGGCAGGTTCCAAATGGGTAGTCATGTTAGTCTTGTTCAGTAAAACAAACAAGGAGTCCTGTGGTACTTAAAGACTAACAAATTTATTAACCACTTGGATTTATTAATCCACTTTTGTGGAGAAAATCCCACTTTGTCACATGTTTTGAATATAAGGAATTTACAGAATGGGAGGAAAATAAATGCAGGGAAGTGTAAGTCATAGGGTCAGGTTAGAACTTAAAGTGGTTGTTTAGATTCAAACAGTGGAGGACAGCATACAGAGGAAGGTGAGATCAAATCACCTCTTGTAATAAGAAAAAAAAACAAAACCCAAGATCCCTGTTTAACCCTAAGGCATTGGTGTGAAATCTGCATATGAATTCCAGTTCTGCAGGTTCTCTTTGAAGCTATGTTCTGTAATCCATTTGTCTAAGTACAGATATTAACACATCATCAATGGGGTGAGCAGGGAGATTGCAGTGTTCGCTTATTGGTTTTTGAATGTTATGTCTGATCTCAGATTTGTGTCCATTTATTCTTTTGCACTGAGACTGTCCTGATTGTCCAATGTGTAAGGCAGAGGAGCATTGCCAGCAGAGATCACATTGGTGGATGAACAGGTCAATGAGCCCTTGATGGAGTAGCTGGTTTGATGAGGTACTGTCAGGGGTTAAAGTATGCTGGAATGGCCTTGAATGCTGTTCTGGGGCCCACTATTTTTAGGGGCTCAGTGTTCTGGGCCCCTTAAAAATAAAAAAATGGTGCTGGAATGCTGAGTTCCAGGGACCACCATTGAAAAATACTGGGCCCCAGAATGCAGCATTCCAGTTCCATTTTCTATATTTAGGGGCCCAAATGCTGGGCCCCTAAAAATAGTGGGCCCCGGAACAGCGTTCTGCCGTGCATTCCCACAGGCAGAGGAGGTGGGTGGGCTCCCCTGCACATGTGCAGGCTGCAGAGTTTCCTGGCTTAGCACACTGTCAGTGAGTATGGGGCAGCCCAGCTCATGCTGGGTGGGGGAGTACTGGGGGCACCTGAGCTGGGGGTGAGTACTGGGGCAAGGGGTGGGTATTGGGGGCTGGGGGTGGATTTTGTGGGTGGGTATTGGGAGCTGAGGGTGGATATTGAGGACAGTGGAATGGATATCGGGGGTAGCAGGCAGGGTGCTTGAAGGGTGGGCCACCCGTGTGGGAGAAGGGCCCACCCATGTGGGAAGGAGGCCCACCTGATTAGAAGGGTTCTGGAGTCTGCCAAATTATACTTTAACCCCTGGGTCCTATGATGGTGTCTTTTGTGCACATATATTGGCAGTGGGATTTGCTGCAGGGATATGTGCTTGTGCAAAATGAATTACAGAGCCAATGGATAACACAAAGAAGACAAGCAGAACTGAACTTATGGGAAAGCAGCAGGAATTCCACGCATGTGCAGATGTGTATGTGCGGACAAGCACAAACTCTTTCCAGTACTGCTTTGTTTTACTTGCTAAAGAATAGGCACTTCTGTAGATTAAGGACCTGCTGTTGGGTAGGTACCCATCTAAGTTCTAGGACTTGTTTTTAACTGCCTGCAGATTTTGTATCAGTACATGGAAACCAGGCAAGGCCCCACCCAAAACTGGACCTATATACAGTGTAAATCAACATCTCCCAATCAGTCTTAATTAAATAAGAAGGTGAGCCCCCTGGATTCATTTACGCTCTCCAGAAAAACAAAACTAAAGCACCAACACAGTGCAAACATTAAACCATCAGTATAAAGAAAACCAATTAATTCTTTCCCAGCTAATCCATGTTGTAAATTCCCAGTCATGCTGAAATAACGGCCTGATTCTACTACACTTTGTCTTGTTTTCAGTGGGACTCCACACTGTTTGGAGTCATACATGACTAGATCTGAGTGAGGATGGCAGAATCTGCCCTAGAATGTAGAGAAATCAAGAATGGATGCAAGTCTTGATTTTTCCAAAATGGCTGCCAATTGTTCAGGATTTTCTTTAGCTAATCCCCTCTAGACTCTGTGTGTATCATCCAGATTTGCTGATTTGTATGTATTTAATTATTCCAAATATTTCTTTACTTGCTTTTTTATTCAATACCCTTTTAGGCTTCAGGGGACATAAATCTAGACTTCTTTGCTTTTGCCCTACAAATGAGCATAATTTGCAGTGTTATGCCTGGCTGCAAATGTGCCCATAACAGGCTGAGTCTGTCAGCCTTCATGAGAGCTTCAATGCCCACTTTGTATCCCTGATCCATGAGAAGATGTGGGGATGGGTTGCGTGGAGTAAGAGGGCGACTGTGGAGATTGTGTGTATGGTTAATTAGTATCAGTAGTATGGATTTTGTTGTTGGGTACTTGATTTGACATGAGAGGACTGACAAGTCTGTTTATTTTAGTGAATTAAAAAAAATTGTCAAGGGCTCCCAGAGTTCTGGATATGATTTTTTTATAGTCTCTAAACAGCCAAATAAATAATGATGAAATCAATGGAAGTTGGTGCTGTATCTGCCTACTGTTTTGTAAGTCTCACTAGGCACCTCTCTGCATCTAAATATGTTTGAAAATCTGATGCTTAGAAACCCATTATTTTTAAAATGAGGCTTATGCCTCTAAGTCACTGAGGTGCTTCAGAAAGCTTACCCATGTACCATATTGTCTAGCCTAAAGCACCTCCAGTGGAACTTGGGAACTGTGGAGAACCTTCATTGGGCCGGCAGAGTCCAGAAACAAGATGAAACAGTTGTACTCACAGTTCGGCTATGTTCACACAGGGAGCGCTTGTTTCGAAACAACACGTTTCGAAACAAGCTGTTTCGAAATAATGTTATTTCGAAACAACTTATTTTGCTGGACAAAAACCATGTCCGCGAAATAAGGGAGTGAAATAGCAGGTCCACAGTGTGGACCTGCTATTTCACTTGGGGAGGGGACTGCAGGCACCCACAGGGTGCAGTGCAGAGGGGCACTGCACCCCATGGGTGCCTGCAGAGGGCTGCAGGCACCGGCGGAGTCAGGCGCAGGGCTGCGCCTCACTCCACCAGTACCTGCAAGGGACTGCAGGCACCGCGCCTCA